>CAWUFW010015158.1:0-375372 GCA_963921515.1 Calotriton arnoldi | reverse complement strand
TTAAATGTCACTTTGAGATGGCATGTGTTGTGTTTCTCTGAGTGACATACACATTTTGGGATGATTCTGTTCTGGTTGCTGTGTATTCGCTAAGAGTGCATGGTTTGACTCTCCCCTTGACAGTGATGTGTGTGTGTAGTCGCAGAATATTGTGTACATTTGTTGTGTACTCACCAGGCTCTGGGATGTTTTCTAGTTCATAGACGCTCACTCGTGGTAGGATGGCCCGCACCTTCTCCTCCCAGGGCCTGAGGTATACTGGCTTGGCAGGAGGGCCACTGCCGGTGTGTTGGCTCAAGATGTAGTCCTTCTTCAACAGCTCCTTGACCCTCCTGCGCACGTCATACCACCTGTTCTGGATGTCTGTCTTTGTGCGCAAACATGGTGATTGTGCGTTCACCCTGTCGACCATCCTCTCCCACATCTTTGTTTTCTGTGACATGGGTGTCTGTTGGACCAGTGTACCAAAGAGCTGTGGCTCTACCCTGAGGATCTCATCTACCAGGACTTCCAATTCACTATCTAGGAACTTATGATTCTTCTTTGGGGGCATGGTGATGGGTGGTGATGGTGAGTGATGTGTGTGTTGGTGTGCAGGTGAAGGTGTGTGAGTGTGTGTTTTGCTAGGTGTATGTGAGGTTTCTATTTGTTGTGGTGCTGATGGTGTGTGGCTTGTGTGATGGATGAGCTGTGGGTGTGTGGTTGCTGTCTGTTGAGTGCTGGCAGGTAATTTGAATTTGCAAAGGATCATGGTAGGGATTTGTGTCCTTTATATGGGTGGAGTTGTGGGTGTGTCTTTGTTCCCTGCCCCTCCCCCAGTATTTATTGGCTTAGTAATTGCTTGTTTGGCCTTTTTTTGTGTATTTTCCCTTTGTACTTTTCGTGCATGTAGGAGACGTTCTTGTGACCGAGTCGGACCCTCCAGTTGTCTCGTACGGGCTTATCCGTTTCGTTCACGCTGTGTTTGTGCTGTTTTCTATGCTGCGTACGCGTCGGTCGCGGTGTTTTGGGTTGCTTCGCCTCGCAGTTTTGTATGCGTGTCGGTCATACGGCTTGTCCTCCGTGCGACTCGGTCGTGTTTTCCACGCCTTGCATCGTACTTGGCGGGTGGGAGTCCGCGGGTACGTCTCGTTCGGTATTGTTCCGGGTGCGAGTCGGTCGGTTCGATTCGTGTGTTTTTCCGGCCGAATTGCAGTTTTCCGCGCGGCTCGGTTGTTCGGCTTGTGTTCCGTACGAGTCGGTCGGGTTTTGCTCGCTTCTCATCGTACTTGGCGGGTCGGGCTGCACCGGTACGTGTCGGTCGGAATGTATTCCGCTCCGAGCCGGTCGGTACGTTTTCCGGCCGGAATCGGAATCGGCCCCTTTGTCTTTTAACTCAACAATTCCCTAGGAATAATTTTAGCAAGATAAGCCTGGATACATATACTCTATTTTGTATCTACAGGTCCAACTTGTCCTCGGGATAATGTACAGAAATGCGTCGACGCGTTTCGATGGGTATCTGATTATTCCATCTTTATCAAGTCAGTCATTATGTTCACTTTTCTTTGTGGTACATTAGGTTGTTATACCCTGTATAAACAAGTGTATAAAAATATATATTTTTAATTAAAAACCTTAAAATGATTCTACTATACACAAAATTTGCAGTGACAATCTGCTAGCACAACTCATAATTCCATAATTCATTTTATATATGCTCACATGTGCTATGACTCAATTTGATCTCCTTATACAATATGCTCATGCCATTTACATCAGATATATTTCTCCAATTGTCTTCACTGCATATAAACATTTCATGAGGATGTTTAAAGCTTATCACTTCTAAGCATGACATTACTCCTGCTTGCAACCTTCAGGATAAGAAGGAAAGGAAACGGTTTTTACTAAAATGCTTCTAAAGCTACCCCACATTTGTATGCAGTTTCTGGGCCCAAAAAAAAGCAAACCACAATAACCCGCTGTGTAACAAATGAATATACCTACAATTTTACACTCTCCCTACTAAAAATAACCCATTTATCTAGGGGAATGGAGACCACTAATGGCAATATGTGCCTATATTGCTGTTAACATATCTTCATCAACAAACTCAATTGAGAGATACCTATCTAGATCACTAAATTCATTTGTATGACTGCAGAGGGCATTCTCATTATTCTCACCTGAATGAAAAGGAGTTGATATTTGCACTTATTCTTATATTTCTTTTGCAGGCTCGAAGAGTGGTCTGTTAGTAGATCCCCTAATAAATAGAGAGTGTTTTTATATTACTATTACTATACTGGAGAGTGTCTGCCATATACTCTAATTAAACACACTACAATGCCTCTCCTCCTATGTATTTTATCGTACCTTCTTAAACGGACGTGAATAATCACTGTTTCCCAACTGCCGTATATTCTTGAACGGTTCAATCCGGAACCCCAGGTTTCTAGTTCTGTGTCCAAAAAAACCCCGCAAATCACGTTCAAGGTAGAGGGGCTTAAATACATCCACCTCCTCACATACCGATGCGCTTACGTGGAGCGCTAAAATAAAGAAACACCCCCATTGTATTACACCCATGATTGTAAGGGAGGGAAATTCATTTAGATAGGCTGTTCATGTGTCTATCCCAGCTATTTTATAGGATTCCTTTCTCACCTTATTGGCTCATGGATTCCCCGTCCTACTTCGTCCTTCTTGAAAGTGTAAATGGGAGGCCACTGCATTGTCCTCGTTTAAATACTGTCTCGCGATCTCTCATTGGTTCCTCCAAACCACATGACCCGCATGCACTACTTGTGCTGATCTGCCACTCCTAACCCGGAAACTAACTCCATGGTTTTCCTGTGTTTTGGCAACACCTTTGTTTATTTGTATAAATGCAACTTTATTAGTTTGTATACGTGCATCTAATCAGAAGAGGGTCTCAAAAGATCCCATACCTTTTGTGAATGATAACACCAGCTTATTTGTTTATACAAACACAACTTGGTTGGTTTGAATGTATATATCTAATTCACGTAGGGTTTCAAGGGATCCCATGTATATAATTGCAATACATTCATAAATGTAGCCAAAACTGCTGGATTATACTCGCAGAATTGATCCATTAATTCCCAATTATATACTTAAATAGATGTCTAATTTCTGATCGCTGTCTCAGGGCCACTCAAATCACTAGTGGGAGACATTTGCACTGGACACTTTGCTCTCCCATTAGTTCTAACCAGCGTTTCTATATTCGTGTCTAATTTTACAGCCTACTTTATATCTGATCCCCCATTGCAGTAAGTATCTGTTGTGCATACAATATCTACAGATCTAAACTGCCTTCTGTTTATTGATTGGCCACTATTTTCATCCAATCTTCTCGTGTATTTAAACCATTTTCTATTGTGTTTAGATGACACATCATCCACTGTTCTCGTGTTTTTCTTTTGCTGTCCAGATCTCCACCCCTTCTATCTCCGATGATTTTTTCCAGAATGTACCATTTAAATTGCTCACAATCGTGATTCGATTTAGAGAAATGGTCCACTAGGGGGGCATTGATTTTCTTAGTTCTTATTGCCGATTTATGTTCAAGTAGCCGAACACGTAGTTCCCTCCTAGTTTCACTGACATAACCTAGTCCACACGGACAGGTCAGTAGGTAGATGATATTTTTGCTACAGCAATTATTCAGAGTTGTTGCCAAAGAAATAAATTGACCCTTTTTGTATTGCATGTTATAGTGGTATCATTGTTTGAGTGTGTTAGGGTTTTTGACTGAGATCCCCTCAAAAAAAAATTTCTATGTGCTTTATATGAATTAAGAATTCCACTAATGATAGGGTGTTCTTGTTGATTGAGTAACTCAAAGGGATAATTTGTTTTTTGTATGTATATGTGTGTACATGTATTGCACTTGTATCTGTACATTTGAGATGTTATCAGTGATGTCATAAAGGATGTCATAGAACATGTCATGATTTATGTAATATGTGAGGTCATAAGCAGTGCACAGGGGGAGCAACTTATACGAGTTCAAAACGTTAATGTTGACACTGACAAATTCGCCTAACTATAATGTTGTGTTTTTTCAGTGAGTATATATATATAAAGACATGGTAATACGACATGCAGCACATCAGGAGGACTTTTAACATTGAAGGTGAACATTGCACAAATACGTGACACTTTATTTTGAATATTACAGTGCACTCGATTTTTTCTGATTTCAGCACTGGCCAATGATTTTAATCAGACTGTGGGAATATGACGCTATCAAGCTGGATTATACATCTACCTCAGTTTGCAACAACAACCCGGGTGCATTATGGGAACTGTAGGTTTGCACCGGGTCACGTGATCATTGTGATTCAAAAGAGTGCGAGTTTGCTTAATGAGAGATTTCCCTCACCTGTGAGCAAGGCCATAACCAACGGCCGAAACGCATAAGGAGATGTCCTGCTACCCTTAAGACACAATAAAGCCAGTGATCTTTGAGTTGGGCTTCACTTCTCTTTTGTCTTTGGTGCTCAAAATTACGGGTCGCTCCATGCCCGTGTCCGTGAAGCCGCCCTGCAGGGATGGGGGCTCCCTTACTTGGAGTATTTCTCTTTTGGATATATATATATATATATATATATATATATATATATATATATATATATATATATATATATATATATATATATTGCTGCAACTTCGCCAAACACACTCCAATGTCACTGGAATAGACGAATGCGGACCCAAGATTCGGTGCATTAAACTTTATTGATCGCCCTGCACCGCCGCCATGGCGCGTTTCGGCCTTCAGGAGGCCTTGATCACATGACGCGCATGCGGAGTGCAATCATCTTTTTAAAGTGCAAGTGTTCTGCCACTCGTGACCTCAATGCATAATCATAGACATAGAAAAGTCATTCCGATTGTTCTGCAACAATTTACAAACACGTAATGGAGAAGTGATAATCATAATGATTTGATCATGGTAAAATCAACAGTACAATAAATATTTATGTGTTCATAAATACTTAAAAATGGCAATGTATAGTTTAAAAAATAAATAAAGATACATATTAAGAGCACGGTATTAACACTGAGATAAGATAGGTAAAAATTCATGTATAGTGCGCATTTAAAAACCACATCTTTTATCAGTTCTAAGAGCTCATAAGCCATTGATAAATTCCAATAATATTAAAATACATATTATTAGAAAGTTGATTTCTTACTAAAAACCATCCTGCTGTGCAAAATTGCATTGTAAACGTATCCAGCCCATGTGGGCCGTGATAATCTCCTATGACTGTGAAAAGAAGTACATGTGCTGAAAATGTGTCACCCTTTGAAACCAAAATGGTTTTCAATGTGCAAATGTGCAGACAATACAGCACAAAAAGATTAAAAACAATCATTATTCAGAGGCGTTGCTGTAGGCTTGTTCATGAATATGTAAAACAGAGCAATTATAGGCAGGTAAAGAATTCTTCACTGGAGTTCAGCCCTTGCGGGGTTTTACTGTCTAACTCCAGAATCATCCTAGTTTCAAGTTTTCGTAGGAGGGCCTCCCGGTTACCACCCCATCTCAACGGGGGGACCGCATCTACAACAAAATATTTCAGATTGTCAAGGTTGTTGTCGTGTCGGTCCTTAAAATGTCTCGCAACCGGGTAGGCTGCGTCACAATTCGTGATTGCCCTCATGTGCTGGAGTATTCTCTTGTGCACCTGAAGCTTAGTACTTCCTACATACTGCAGGCCACAGGAACACTCCAGCACATAGACTGCGTATTCAGTCTTGCAGTTGAGCAGTTTGGTAATGAGCACAGGCTCTGACTTAAAGGGAGTTGTGTACGAAATTTTGCTAACCCCATATTTACAGGCTCTGCATGTTGTGCACTTGAAGGATCCCTTTCTTGAATTTAACCAAGTTTTTGTAGTTCGTACTTCTGGGCTGCTGCTCATCAATGAGTCGCTCATTGAGCGCGCTTTTCTAAAGGTGATATTTGGGGTTTTAGTCAGTTGAGCCCCAAGAACTGGGTCATTGCCTACCAGCCCCCAATTTTTGTTGACAATACAACGTAAGGCTTTGTGTCGCCTACTGAATGTCAAAATTAATCTGGTGGGCTGGTCTGCCTGTTCTGCTGTTAGGGTTCTCGTACTGGCTCTGTTGGTTAATGCCACTGATCTTTCAATCTTCTGGGTTTTATTCATGGCCTGATCAATTATGGCCTGCGAGTAACCCCTGGCCCGGAACCTGTCACAACTATCCTGCTGTGCTCTGATACAGTCAGTCTCAGTGCTGCATATCCGCCTCAATCGAGCATTTCCCCGAAAGAGATGCTGCGAATCAGGTGCTTAGGATGGTGACTTGTAGCATGCAAGATAGTATTCCCCGCTGTGGGTTTTCTATGCAATCTAGTTTCCAATCTGTTTTGTGCAACCTAAACTTCCACATCCGGAAAACATATAGATTCTTTACTCATATGGGCAGTGAACTCAACATTAAGAGTATTTTTGTTGATTTGTTCAATAAAGTGGAGGGCACTGTCCTCAGTACCTTTCCAAATTAAGAACAAGTAATCGATTGTATCTAAACCAACATTCTACATGATTTGCTAAAATGTTGCCATATTCCATTTTTAGGACTTGTTCCTCCCATAGTCCCATGTGCAAACAGGCGTAACTTGGCAAAAAACAAGCCCCCATGGCGACACCCCGAATTTGATGGAACACTTGGTTTTGGAATAGGAAGAAATTGTTTTCTAAAATCATGGTTATTAACATTTTGTTGTGCAAATAGAGATACATAGATCTTCTACTCAAATAGTGTTCAACAGCCTTAACTCCATCTTTATGATGGATGCTAGTGTACAATGATGTGATGTCAAGGGAAATTAATACATAATCTGCATCCCACTTGACATCACTTAGTTTTCTCAGAAAGTCACTAGTGTCCTGAGTATATGATGGTAATGTTTTAACATGTTCCTGGAGAAAAAAGTCTACGTATCGTGAAGTGTTCTCCATTAGACTGTTTCGGGCTGATATAATAGGCCTGCCTGGAGGTTTAGTAGAGCCTTTAGGGATCTTAGGGATAAAATATATCACCGGAATAACTGGGTGGTCATTTTTCAAAAATCTGAACTCCTCATTGCTAAGAAGTCCTGCACTTTTCCAGGCTATTAGTTTAGAATAAAAACAGTTCGATGATTTTTAAACCATCTGAATGTTGGCCCTTCTGTAGCACTCCTTGTCGTTGAGTTGATTGAAAGCTTCTTCCATATATAAATCATATGGCCATAGCACAACATTACCCCCCTTGTCTGATTGACGGACAATAACATTTTCATTTGCTTGTAACTTTCTCATCAGCTGGAAATAAATGTTATTCTGTCTGGTGTATTTTGTACGGGACCTAGAGGTGGAATGATAAAGTTTTTTAAGTTCAAAAGTCACTTTCTCATTGAAAATATCCAGGTTGTCATGTAGCATAATGGGACAGAAGGTGGATTTAGGTTTGAAGTTTTTCAGTACTGTCCCACCACAATCCGGTAAGCTTTGGCTAGGCCCAACATTGCTTTCTTTATGCAGTTCTTGTAAATTTTGAAATAACTCAACATCCCCTGCTGTTAGTGTGAATGGACTGCCATTACCTGCCGTGAATACAGCGGGTGGTTTTTTGTTTTGAGACCCCTGCAGTAGATGATACTTTCGTAGTTTTAATTTACGAATACATTTGTAAATGTCAATACGAGTTTGGGCGTAATCAAAATTGCATTCGGGGCTATAGGATAATCCTAGTGCCAGTATTTGTCTTTCAGCCTCGCTCAATCTCGCTCAATGTTGTACTAGATAGGTTGATAACCGTGTGACAGTCATTGTTGGCGCTTTGTACTCTCAATTGCGCTTCCATTTGTTGTTTACGGCTTTCTTGTTTGACTGATTGCCGCAGGCGACTACATTGGCGTCTCTCCCGGCGTTTTTGGTTTTCTCTTTGCTTGTGCTCGCGTTTGGTAAACGAGGACGCAGTGTTTCCCGCCGATCTTGGCATAAACAGTCCACTTCTCGTGCCAGGGAAAGTTTGTGAAACCCAAAGTGTTTGCCAGCTCTGGCCTGTTCACTGTCCGATTCACCATCAGGCACCGAGCTGAGATCTGAGGCTGAGGTGGACACATTTGCGTTGTAACTTGTGTTTGCTTGTGCATTGGGAAGGGGACCTTGTTTTCTGGATGCCTTATCTTGTCCTATCTTTCGGCGAATGTAAACACCTGACCAGACTCATAGTCAAGCTTATCACGTTGAAACTTGAAAGATTTACGTTTTTTTATTACCTCCTCCTCCCTCTGCAGTCGTGTCAACATCTCTTCACGATGTTTCTGTATCAATGCTGTTACTTCTAATTTCTCTATTTCCCCGTTAAGCTCATCAATTTGGACCTGCAATGCGGCCCGATCACTTTCCGCATATCTGGCTAAAATTTCAACTAGTTTTCGTGAAGATTCTAAATTGCAGTCAGCCCATTCTGCCAGCATCCTGGGGTCCGGGTTCTCATAGCTTGGCGCAAGCATTATACGCAGTCCTCTGGGAATTCTCCCCACCTCGAGATACCTTGAAAGGGATTTGTGTTCCCACCATTTTGATTGTTCTGACTTCATGAGTTTTTCAAGCCGTTTAAACAGATCCCTAGTGCTGGGATTTCCAATCTGAGTGGCGCTGGCTTGCGCGCCTGTTCAAGTTTCCCCGCTCGGGGTGTCATTAAACGTCTCGTGGGCAGCCGCCTCACGACTCCGCAGCGCGTCGGCGGACATGGTGCTTTATTTGGGGCGCTTCATACTTTGCAGAACAGACAGATGGGTAAATGCCGGTGCCAGTCTGCACACACTCCTTCACCAGACTCTCAGAGTCCCTACCTTCATGAGTTGCCTGACGTTGCCAGAGTCCTCCGACACGGGCCTCGTCCACTTCTCCGATGGTGGGAGTATTCCTCTGTCTGGGGGCTGCCGCGGCTGATCCTTGCGGGAACACAACTGGTTGTTTCCGGTACCAAACCGGAAAACTGCTTCCTGCCACATGGCCCTGTTCGAAGGAGGGGTTCCGCAACTACAGTGGAAGCCGCTCTGTATATTTATTGCTGCAACTTCGCCAAACACACTCCAATGTCACTGGAATAGACGAATGCGGACCCAAGATTCGGTGCATTAAACTTTATTGATCGCCCTGCACCGCCGCCATGACGCGTTTCGGCCTTCAGGAGGCCTTGATCACATGACGCGCATGTGGAGTGCAATCATCTTTTTAAAGTGCAAGTGTTCTGCCACTCGTGACCTCAATGCATAATCATAGACATAGAAAAGTCATTCCGATTGTTCTGAAACAATTTACACACACGTAATGGAGAAGTGATAATCATAATGATTTGATCATGGTAAAATCAACAGTACAATAAATATTTATGTGTTCATAAATACTTAAAAATGGCAATGTATACTTTAAAAAATAAATAAAAATACATATTAAGAGCACGGTATTAACACTGAGATAAGATAGGTAAAAATTCATGCATAGTGCGCATTTAAAAACCATATCTTTTATCAGTTCTAGGAGCTCATAAGCCATTGATAAATTCCAATAATATTAAAATACATATTATTAGAAAGTTGATTTCTTACTAAAAACCATCCTGCTGTGCAAAATTGCAATTGTAAACGTATATATATCTATATATATACACACACACACATATATGTGTGTGTATGTATGTGTGTATATATATATTATATAGATCAAAGTTACCACATGCCCTCCTGCACTTCCTTTCAGCGAGAAGAGAGCAACGAACTCCAGTGGGTACAGTGCAGAATTTGTTTATTTGCTCACAGGTTTCAAAATATGACACATTTCGGTCAACAAGTGACCTTGATCACATACGAAAACACTGTACGGCTTCTCTTTTGTTGCACACCCCCTGTGTCACATGGTCAACACCATAGAAGAAATACTACCTCCTTAACTTATATCAGTGATAGTCTGTGATTCAGAGCCCTAGTAATTACATTTTTGTTTGTCTCTATCTTGTATTATATCATTTTTGTTTTATGCTTTTTTTCGACAACATTATTATTACGACAAATCTCAAAAATAGCTTTTTAAAGGCATTAGATATATATCACTTAATATATACATATTTAAATACATAGCTTATATATATATACACATTTAAAAACTTTTACATCCTCCATTTAAAAAGATGCTGTTCATATAAGTATGAAATATATATTGCTTCTGTATTGAACCCATTGGTTTGTCATGTTGAAACATGTTTATATAACCGCATGAATGCTGAAACGGGTATTGATTATCAACAGCCTTAAAATCGCTACACAAATTTGCTATCGTAAAATGAAGCGCCTGTTATTCTCTTATTTTTTTCATATAAAAATATGGTAATGATAAAGTGCTTATGTGCCTAGCTGCTCCAAATTTAAGTGCGTAAGTGCTTAGAAAGTGCTATGTGCATTACAGTATAACTATAATTTCATATCGGTTGTGGTGGTGTTTAAAAATATTTACATAGATATATCTGTATTATAAGAGGTATTTTGGATGAGACAGATATGTTTTTGTCTGGTGGCGGTTTTTCTAAATCTCATACCCTGGTAATCCCCTGCTTCTACTTTCACTGTGGTGCATATATGATGGTGTTCATGGAGCTATATTTATTCATGTTTTGCGGGAGATTATGATATTATCCCCAATTTATAGAAAATTATGGAGATCCTCTGTGTTGTTTAGCCCATTTGGAGCTTTACAATCAAACTCCAAGATCATACGTGACTCTAGTTGTCCCAGCATGCGTTCCCTGTTCCCGCCTCTGCCGAGGCTCGGAACTGCATCTACCACATAGTATGTTAAGCATTTGAGATCATTGTTGTGCTCGTTCCTAAAGTGGCGTGCGACTGAGTATGCGGTATCGTTGTTGACAATGGCCCGTAGATGTTATAATATCCTGACATGCACCTGTAACTTTGTACTGCCTACGTATTTTAGGCCAAAGGTGCATGTCAGTACATATACCGCATATTCTGTTCTACAGTTGAAGCTGCCCCTTATGACAACCTTACCCGGGCTGAATGGAGTAGAGTAGTGCGTTGTATTGACTCCAAATTTACATGCTCTATACGTAGAGCATTTAAAAAATCCTTGTCTAGGCTTGAGCCACATATTGTTCGAACTGAGTTCAGGGCTGCTTTTGACTATTTGTGATCTCATGGAAGCTGCTTTCTTATAAGTGATTGTGGGTGCTGTGGGAAGTCTAGCTGCCAGTACTCCATCCGTGAGTACAATTGGCCAGTTTTTCTTAATTATGGACCTCACCTGCCTCTCTTGCTTACTGAACGTGGAGATCAGTCTGGGAGTACTTTCATCTGTTTGTTGAGGTCCCCCGGATGTTAGTAGTTCTTGGGTGGTTTCTATGTTGTGTTCCCTTGGTGTGTATATATATTATATATATGCGTATGTATGTATGTGTGTATATATATATATATAATATATATATATGTATATATATATATAATATATATATGTAAATATATATATATTTACAACTTTAAAGTACACTTTAGAGTCAGTGCTTCCCCCACCTCTCTGTCATCTTACTAACACAAATGTATCCAACAATGTTGCTGAATTTGTCCACTCTACAAACTGTCCACTTTGTTAACAACATGACCACCTCCTTGTTGCCCTCCAACCCAACAACTGATGCCAACTCCTATAAATCTTTTTCCACATCTCTGGTACTGAATATTTCTCTGTTCTGAAATTAGATAATCCCTTACATGCCCCCTTCATACATGAACATCCTCCTAGAGTTTTCAGCTGCCTTTAACAAGAGCTCAGGGCTGCGCTTCTCTACCTGCCACCAAGATTTTAGAAAACATCAACTAAGTTGTGACTATCAACAAGCAGCCGAAATGCTATGCCAGACAGACTCATGCTCATGATCTGCTCATAAATGTACAGGTGTAAATATATAAACAATTGTAAATATATGTAGTTCTTTTTCCTTTTGTTCCATTTTATCCTCGGAACAGTTCACTGTCCCTCCAATATACTGAGACTGATCTTTTGTTTGAAATGCTAAGCTTCTAAAAAAATTAATATGGTATCTGGGATATGAGAAAAGACCCAAAAAGCAAAATAAACCAAAACCTCTTTCCTTGCAAAGGCAGCTGCAACAAGACCGGTGAACTATTATCTCTCAGCCTTGGACTAGCCCACAGAGGAGAGCTTTATTACTGTCGCATTCAGAGCTAGGGCAGCTGGTCAGATATTGTCATTATTAGCTTCATGTTAGAAGATCATCATTTAACCCTTTCAGCCACAGAACAGTCCGCACAATGAGTCAGCCTATTATACCTGACATTCTTAGGCCAACTCATAGGGCAAATAAGTGACCATCAATGACTATATAGGCTTTCCCATAATGGTAGGTGGTGTTATTATTATCTCTTTCAAGCACATGGGTAGCCCCCTCAACACCTTACCTGGGGGAGAGCAGGAGGCAGAGGGTAGTCATAGGACCGGTCTCACACGTAAGTCCGCATGAAAAAACAAATTCTGGTAGAATTACTCAATAAAAGGCAGATTTCTCCTATTGCAAAATTTGTGCAAATATATTATTTACTGGCGGTCGCCAGTAGGTAGTTATAGTTAGGACCTTGTTTCTATTCAAAATGCATTTTTTCTTTTCCCAATATCTTTGGCGCCGGTTGACGAATCTTCGCCAAATTATCAAAGCTAATGGCCTGCTCAGGTCAGCTTCTGTCTTGAAAGTTTCGGGGTGATTCGTCAAGCGGGGGCCGAGAAAAAAGTGGGGTCCCAAAACGAGTTTTCTCCATGTTAATTTTCATAGGAACTTTAGACAAAGCTATAGCCTGAACTGCTGAACGGAATTACACCAAATTTAAATATGCACAACAAATGATGCTAAAATATTTGACTCTGTTTTTAACCAAGTCACACGTTCAGTAATCTGATGCTAGTTCATCCCGTTATTGATGGCGAGAGGAGCTCTTTTCGAGCAGGGTTTTCTGAGGGTGGGTTCCTTTTGTGTTATGTAAGCCAGATCTATATAAAGTAATTAGAATCAATATCAAATTATGCAGCGCCTTATTATGAATCAGAGTACAATGGAATAACCATATCTGCATAATTTTTATTGTTAGGATTCAAGAATGAGTTTATGGGCTTCCAGGTAAATTATATTAAAAAACGTATCACTGAACCAACAGGTTCCATAAGTCAGTATGTTAGAGTAATTACTAAATGTACAAATGCAGCAAAAGCTTCAGGAAATGTCATCAATGGTAGTTGTAGGTAAGGGCACAAATGTGAAAAGTAGGAGTGAAATTCTATGAAAAATACTTGCAACTGATAAGAAAGTTTCAACTCATACAAAATGTCTAATAATAGATAGACAACAGGTGTTTTCAGTTCTCATATTATTTTAAATTAGCAGTTTGAAATGTGTGCCATCAGTGTTTCAACCCCATATGAACACAGTCTTCATCAGGGAAGACTTTCTGGGACCAATAATTGGCACTCTTAAAGTGTAGGGAATGGTAAGTCTAGCAGTCAATGTTACAGCCAATATGTAAGGCACTGAGAAAGTAAGGAGACTCAGAAAATTCCCCTCTCAGCGGGCAAAAATGTTCGGCAGTGGGAATCTATCAGACCAAGACTCTAGAGCAGGGGTTTCCAACCTATTCAATAGCAAGAGCTTCTTTTGATCAATGCAAGCCATCTTGAGCTGCTAATATTGTTAGTGTTATTACAGTGACCACATCAGACAAGGTTACAGGGTAGGCTTGTCAGCAGTAACATAGAAAAGGCTTTGTCAGTTTGGAATACCTTTACATGGGCTATACAGAACAGCCATAGTTGCAATGCCTACAGGTCCAAAGTAATAATATTAGTAATAAATCTCCTTTAACACCAAATAATGTATGACTCAAATATCAGCTTTAAATATATTTCAGAAAGTCAGCCATTTCTCTTTAAACATCAGCATAAGAGTTTTGCAAATATACACATTTGTTTCTCAAATACACTCTCTGGAATGCATATATTAATTCATCTAAGAAATTGCTTCTAAATTAGTACTCTGGCTGTACACAGGAGAGCTACTTATAGGTGGCTGGAGAGCTATCAGTAGCTCACCTCCTCCTCATTGGAGAAGACTGCTTTGGAGTCTTCAGTATTTATCGGTACTTGGTCTGTAGATATATTATTATTTAAACACTTCTACCATTCAAGTTTATTGACAGTTCGAACATCTTAGCTCATCGTCAAACAGTTAAAAACAAGCACACAAAATAGATTTTACAAAAATCAATACTAAGTAAGTTTGACAGGTTAAAAATTCTACAATCATAAAATTGGTACAGGCAAGTAAAAGATCAATTAAAATCAAAAGATTTACAAAAATCAAAGGAGGCACTGCACTCCTCCATTAAAATACAATAAACATAAGCTAATAAACTAATTTTACTAAAACAAATACGTGGATAAGCCCTTAAATAAAAGTGGTCCTTGCTGGCCAAGCCTTTACTTTATGTCTAATAAACTATGCAGCAAAAAGAAATTAAGATACTGCAGTCACTATCACACTAGTGGAATCACTACAGACTTTTACAGAGTCTAAGAGTGTTAGCGCGGTGTGACATCCCCAGCTCTTATAAAATTGTTCTCACTGGTCCCCAGAGAATCTGTGGGGCAATGGCCACATAACTCTGCACCATACCGAGCTGCACCACTTGCTTGAGTGCTATAAATTTCTATTGCTTGTACAATTGGGAACCAGTGAGTCTTTCTGGCAAATCTAGGAATGGCCGCCGCTCTACGGGTTAGCAAAAGAGATCTTTTTGAGATCTGTGGTGCCAGTGATCCAGAGTCAGACAATATTCAAATTCCCTGACCCTTTCCAGCACTGCCATGATGACATGATGAGACTTAGAATACAACACAAGGGTTTCACCAGGTAGATAAAGAGTTGGAGATTCCTTCTGATTGCCAAAGCTCCAACTGTAAATGTTAAGCAGTAGGCGAAGAGTTCCCTTACTAAAAGTAAAGATTAACCCTTGTAAGTCAAGTGATGCAATGGGTAATTCCACTACAGAGCAGGTCAACATGTTACTCACCCAAATAAGCCACTCATCTGAGGGGCATCCTAATGGGGAGCTGATAGCCGGAACGCAATTGCTCTTAAAACCGCTCCTGAAAACGTTCTCGGTCACCCAAGTTTTCTGAAAAAGACAAATCCTGTTATGATCTATGAGTTGGTTGGACTCCAGAACTTCTCATTTTTAATTTATCTCAGGAATATTTTAGCTATTAACAACTGTATTGCTTGATGCTGAGGTCGAAGGAGGAAAAGAATTAAGAGTAGTAGCTGGGTGCTGCTGGGCAGACAACAAAGTATGAGCCTGGGCTACATTCAGTAGCTATAGAGTGACAAGTGGTAGTTGCGAAACATCAACATGTGTGTTATTAGGGCACTCTAGAGTCAGGCCAGAGGATGAAGGTGGTCCAACTTCAACAGAATGCATGCAGTCTATGTCAGAAGCTAGCACGGAAGACCCAAGTACCGAAGTGCAGCAGATTGTAGCGGGAGGAGACAAGTGAAGCCTATTGCTACAATATAGCTCCAGTCAGTCAACATCAGGGAAAATAGATGGCCACAATTGGCCACTGGTAATTAGACTACTTGAAGGAGGGAGCCTGGGTTGATAAGCAAAATGCGATAGGCAGCGGCTGCAAGTGTCAAAAATAGCCCAGCGGCAAGAGGGTGATAGTAAATTGGGACACGCGGAGAGACTGGTAGTTGATCAGCAACTTCTGAACAATGGCAGGGTTCTCAAAATTATCACACAATCACCTGTCAGTCTCTTGTCCAAAGGGCTCACCCATCCCACTGTATGGACCATCAAAAGGTCAGATACAAGTGAATATGGAAGGTTAACAGTAGCATGAAACTAATGAAGTACTTTCTTTTTTAATTGGACAAAGGATTTAACACTTTGCGGTGCCCAGCGAGGAACATTTGCTAATACTGCCACGTGAGGGCATGCTTCAGGAGGGAGATTAAATGTCGGGAGATACAATTCCTGAGGCAATTGACACTCCATTCCAACTGCCCTTCCCCCCTCTTTCTCTCTCGCTGGCACAGGGGCTATTCCACTCTCCCCTTAGGGTAACAAAATTGTCCGAGTTCTTTGGACTGGACCCCATTCTAGCAGGAGGGCAGTTTAACACCTGCCCAGTGCTCTTGTCATCATTAACCAAACAATTGGAAGGAGAAGTTGCTCCTACTCCAGGGTGGGAGGAGAATGGTTGGGAATCAGTGGTGGAATGGCTAGATTTATCTTACAAAGTTTTGCCTCAGTGGCCCCCAAACATTTGTAGATTGGCTTTAATTTGGCCTCCCAAATAATAGATATATTGCTACACAGAACTGCCACTGTCTCAGCAGTAAATACTTTTCCGTGGCCAACAGAATCCCCTTTTGGGCTAGCAGTTGATGAAAAATTGCTTTGGATGTGGCACCTGATTGAACCCTCCTCCTTTTTTGCTGGCTGGCTGGTAACTGTAGAATGAGATACATCCAGTGATGGCTCAGTATGCGCTGTAGGAGTAGAAGGGAGCACCTGCTCCGTAATGGTAGTGGATGGGTCCCTAAGTGCGGGAGCTCGGCTGTTTGACCGTGGGGGTGCACTGGAAGAGTACGAATAAGAGAAAAATGGAGCTCAGCAAGTTCAATTTCCTTTCTGATAACCCCTACTGAATGCTGGAGGAACCTATCCAGTGAAGAACCCATCCGTGGTTTGAACAAATCAGCAGTGGGCTTGCGTTTCCCCATTCTGACAAAACTAAAAAATCCCATAAATGGATACTTATAGGGTAGCAATGAGAAAATAAAATAATGAATCAGTACCGTAAAGGACCACTCGTGGTTGTGGAGGCAAAAGAGGGATTGCCCAGTGCACCTTCTTCTGGGCTGTGGGGAGAGTCCAGCACTTAAGAAGCATGAGTTCCTTAGAGCCCCTCCTCCTCCTTAGGGGCAAAGCTGGATTGTGGGCAATTAAGTCCCACTCAGCCCTCTACTGCACAACACAGGCGTCCTGCACCGCAGGGAGAGTCCAGCGTTTAAGAAGCACAAGTTCATAGGAGTCCTTCCTACTAATTAGGGTCTCAGCTGGATTGTGGGCAATGAAGTCCCAGTCAGCCTCCAACTGTACAACACAGGTGTTCCCACATACCTAACTCGCTATTCTAAGCATTACCTTGCCACAGCAGTCAAAGCATGTGGTAGCTTTAGGTTCGCAGAAATACAAGCCGCTGCTTCTCCCATTCAACAATGTGACTAACCTGAGTTTCTGGCTCAGTGGGAGTGATGATCAAGGCTATTACCTCCTTCACACTTCTTTACCTTTTACAGCTAACCATATTACCCCCCTGTTGTAGGAAGATGGAGAAGAAGAAAGGGGGTTCGGAGTTTGAAAGAATGAGCTGAAGAGAAAGATGTTCAACGCATTGATTCTCACTGGCTTCTCTCTTTCTTTTTAGTATGCATGGACAAGGTCTTTCTTATTCAACTTAACATGTTTCTTTACTCTTCTCAGAAGTTCTATGAAACAAACAGACCACAGTGTTTAAATACCATACATGCCAACCCTCAAGGCTAGTCTCTCGCCTGCCAATACCTGCATGCAGAAACCTGTCTCAGAGTTTTGTAAAGCTGCCAAAAATAAAATGTTGATGCCATTCACACACGCTACAATCTCCCCCTCCAAGAATTATCTCTGGCATCAAAGGTTAACACGTTGCCATTAATTCTTGGAGGGGGAGATTAGAGCATGTGACAGGCCTCAACATTTTATTTTTGCCAGTTTGACATAGCGCAAACAAAAACAGAGGGGCATATTTATGGGAACTGTCACGTACTGCAGCGCTGCACTGCATGACAGGGAAAGGGCAGTAATGTGCCATATTTAAAAGAATATGGCACATCCTTGCCTTTTCCTCTGCACTGGCGCCGTTTTGGCTGCCTAGCGCCAATGCAGACACCCTTGCACAATGGTGCAAGGGTGTAAGTGTTGCATACATGATTGTTTTTTGTGCCCAGTTTTGTGTTTTGCCTGCAAAAAAACAATCCTGAGAGTAACGGGAAGAAATAAAGATATTTCTCCTCGTAACGCTTCTTCTGGGAAGGTGTATCTTTTTGCACTTCCCAAGGTTTACCAGTTCTGGTAAATCTAGGAATGCGTCAAGAACCATGGGAGTTGTATGGGAACACCCACGCAATGCCCATGGACGCCTCCCAAGCGCAGAGTAAGGAAACTCAGCCATTTGCGCTGCGTTGCTTTACTCGAGATTTATTTAGCCCCTCAGGCCCACACAACTGGGAGTCACAAATATGGCCTAGAGTCTATAACTCCGTTTTTGTTTGCACTAGGATATTAAACTGTCAAAAATTAAACGCTGATTGACTGTCACCATACATACCAATAGACCCAATTCAGGCAGATTGCCTCTGCTTCAATATAAGTCAGTGGGGAAAATGCATTCTCCCGACTATTTTAAAAACATCTCCCTCTTGCCTGCTCTGAAATGTTGGCATGTATGAAATATCCACACAACCATAACATAGAGATCTTGAATACGCTAAAATTCTCCCAACTGTCATTATCTGTACACTTTCTTTTGTACTTCCACCGTGGTTTTGTTGAGTTTGCCTTGTCAAACACGAAATAGAGGCAGCTCTTTTCAATTCTGAGATACATTTTTCATCTTGTCCTTTAGATTAACGTCTAAGCAGGCTTTCACATTAACGTATGCAACTAATTTCATCTACTGGCTGTTTTTGTTTCTTGTCCTCAAGTGTATGTCTAAACCTGTTAAAGTTAACTGACTGTCACATCCTTATTTGAAAACTTGCGTTTTGTTCAAGATGTATTCTCTTTGTCTGTAGTCTTTCTATTGCAATGTTCAATCCGTTGATTAACCTTGCTTTCTTAAATCAATTGTAAACTTTAAAATTAGTTTTGAGTTCTGTTAATCAAAAAATCTTTTAGGGCCAGATGTGCAACCGTTTTTTGCAGTCGCAAAGGGGATTTTGACCAATTGCGACAGCAAAAAAGGTCAGCCCAATGTACTAACCCTATGCGACTCGCAAAATATGGTTAGCGACTCAATATAAGGAAGGGCCGTGCCAAGGGCGTCCCTTCCTATTAGCGAGTCCATACCCAATGTATGATTGTTTCGCGACTTCAACTGCGGTGCAAAACACTCGCAGTTTACCACCCTTCTCAGAAGGGTAGTAAGCCACTTGCAAACGGGAAGGGGTCCCCTTCCCCTATGTGAATGGGTGCGCAAATATTTTTTAAGAGCAGACAGTGGTCCCAGAGACCACTGTCTGCCCTTAAAAAATTAAACTTAAAAGTTTGATTTTCTTTTTAAATGCAGCCCGTTTTTCTTTAAGGAAAATGGGCTGCATTTAAAAAAAAAAACTGCTTCATTGACAAAGCAGTCCCAGACATGGTGGTCTGCTGACCCCAGCAGGCCACCATCCCTGGGAGTGCTAGTCATTCCCAATGGGGTCGCAAATTGCGACAGCCTCATTAATATTTATGAGACATGCAATTTGCGCGCCCATTGGGATTCGCAAACAGTGTCTGAGACACTGTTGTACATTGAATTTTGCGACTCTCAAATTGCGACTCGCGATTTGACGCAATTTGCAATATTCAATGATCGTACATCTGGCCCTAAATGTTGTATCACTTATTTCTTGTCTTGTTTTTTTCAAGTCCAAGCCAGAATGTCTAGAAGATTCAGCCCACTCAGGATTCGGACAGCCTCCGTATTCAAGTAGGTTCTTTGGAGAGCATAGTCATCCTTCTTAAAATAAAAGCAATTACTATTGTCAGGCAAAGGTGTGGTTCAAAGGATATGGACTTCATACTGTAGGCAGCAAAATGGCTGCCGAGATTTAAAGATCTTATGCGGTTTTGTTTCCACCTTGCCATCAATGTTTTGTATTTCTCAGCGCTCTACTCTTTGACTTGCTTATTCAAACAGATGCATGCATATTCTATATTCCTCCAGCCCTACCAAGTACCATGCACCAGGGGTTAAACTAACGCAGTTTAGTGTGGTGTCCACTTCATCATACTGAAATGCATTAGTCACACATTTATAGTGCAGATGTGATTTCCTCGAGAGGTGATTACGTTCGCACTGTGCTGCCTGAGCCTGCTGTAGTCAAAATACACTGGACTCAAATTATTCACAAGCCAATATTAAACAATATATAAAGTTCACTGACGTACTAAGGTCCTCATTTACAGCATTTTGGCGCAAGGCAGTGCCGCAAGCCTTCTTGCTGCGCTGCCCATTTCAAAAGAAAAGGGCAGGAATGTGCTGTATCTATGAGTTACGGCACATTCCTGATCTCTTTCACAGCTCTGGTACCTACACAGGCACCCTTGCACCATAGTTCAAGGGTGCCTGCGTTGAAATCGGGTTGTGTTTGTGCAGGAAGAGACACCTTCCTTCACCAAAACAATCGGTGCGCCTGCCCCGGGCAGGCACATGTTTTTGACACATTTCCAGATTCCCACTGTGTCAGAACCCATGGTCATTGAGTGGGAACACCCACCGCAATGCCAATTGCATGCCTCATCCATGCAGTGTGAGGCAGTTCAGCGAATTGTGCTGCATTGCCTTACATCATATCATGAAAAGTCATGCAGGGTGGCTTTCCTTTGCCTTGTAGTTATGGGTAAGCTCAGTGTGCCGCTGGAACGTCAAGAAAAGTGATGTTCTGGTGGTGCACCGGGCATGTAAATAAGCCCTTTATTTACATTAGGCTCCGCTGTGGCTGTATCAAACAAGTCAAAGCCAGCGGCCTCAGGATCCCACATGGTCTGGCACACTTACACACACACTTCCTATCCGGACCAGAATTACCATGCAGTAGGACACAGATTAGTTTTTCAAGGCCAGTGAAGGGTTTATCATTCACCAAGTTGAGCCTGTTTATAGAAAAGGAAGACCAAAAGTGAATTAAACAAGAGCGGTTTAATTTCTTTCCCAAATTTCCTCCCCTCCATTGCCTTCTCTCGCCCAGCTACCTCTTGTATTCTCCCTTTTTTCACCCTTCCGCTTCCCTACCACTTTCCCTGATCTCTAGCCCAATTTGTCCCCTCGAATCCCTGTCCTGTATTCTTGCTACACCTGTTCCCATCTATTGGGCACAGAAGCAGGAGCGGCTGGTGATCGGGATGAGTGGTGGGCAGGTGGGGGGAGGTGGGAGGAACGACGACAATAAAAAAAACAAATACAAAATAACTTACCTGCCACATCGCCGCATCGCAGCTCTTTTCCTCCACACCAGCACAGGCTCCCAGAATCCCCTGTGGTCAATCCTGGGAGCCTGTGCCTGCTGTCTCCAACCTCACAACGCAGCTCGGGTTGAAGACAACTTCAGTGCACATGTCGGTTTGGCCATTCTGAGTCGGCCGGCCAAACCCACATGCGCACTGAAACAGGGCCCACCACTCCCCCTCCGTGACTGCTCCCGCGATGGCCCCATCCCCACGACTAGCCCAGGAAAGAAAAATAAAATGATAATAAACCTATGAATATAGGAAAAGGTTTAATTCTTTTTGACCGTTGTCTCTTGACATGGACCCAACTGCCTTTTTTTAATTCTCAATAAGGTGTCACTCAAAGTGTCACACAATAGGTCTTGGAATATCACACATAAACACACTCTACACATGGAAATGTCACACATAAGCAAACTGAAAACTTGACAGATATGTTCACCAATAACTTAACAATTGTTTGCATCTTTACAATCATTCTTAAAAGGCCTCAATCTCAATGTTACTCTTTGTGGGAACAACTTATTGCTCGCCTATACTATAATGCTTTAATATCCGATGTTGGTGTCTATAAGGGTACACCCTTAGGATGGCCCTGACAGAGTCAGGGCAGATTACTGGACCAGTGAGAGAGGTTGGTATCTAGCTGCACAGAATCACCTCCCTCATTATCAATACTTAAACTGTCCCTGTTCCAAGTTCATTACAGTTCTTCCACAGCACAGAAATGAAGCATGTCCAAGGTGCACAAAATTACATAGGAGCGTTTTCTACAAAGAACAATATTGATCTTGAGGCCCCCCCTGCGGTCCTCAACGAAGTGGCCATGCCCCGGGGCATGGGGTCCCCCGAGCTCTATCGGCCCGTTGAGGAAGACCGAGCGGCCCCCTCTCCTTAAAAAAAATATATATATAAAGGCCTGGTCCCACGGGATGGGGTCCCCGGGTCCGAAATCGGCCTCGGGAGGGGGTCCACGTGGCCGCCTCCCTTTTTTTCAAAGAAAATAATTTTAAAACATTGGCCATGCCCCGGGGGATGGGGTCTCTGATGCCGAAAATGGCCCCCCATCCTAAAAAAAATTAAAATGCCGGCAGCTCACAGGAGGCCGAGCCCAGTTTTTCCAGTCCTCTGCAAATGCACCTCCTGGTGCGCTGCTGGTTGGGGAATGAAGTCCCCTTGGCTGCTGAGGGTCCTTAGGGGCCAACAAGAACTCCTGTTACCTCCAGTATGCCCCACACAGTGGGACTGCTGAGAGGTAGTCGGAAGCCAAGCTCCCTTTCTCCACCACTCTGCAACCGCACCTCTCGGCTCATTGCTGGTGGGGATGAGGTCCACTTGCCTCCTGAGGACCTCAGGACTAAAGTGGACTTCATCCCTGAAGCAGTATTGCACCCGGAGCCGCGTTCGCAGAGTGCTGGAGAAAGGGGGCATGGCCTCTGACCACCTCTCAACAATGCAGCTGTGTGGATCTTACTGTAGGTAGCAGGAGAGCTAGTTGGCCCCCAAGGACCCTGAAGAGCCAAGGGGACTTCATCCCCCAACTAGTAATGTGTTAGGAGGCGCGTTTGCAGAGTGGTGGAGAAAGGGGGCGTGGCCACCAAAAACCTCTCAGCAAACCCACTGTGTGAGATTTACTGGAGGTTAACAGGGGGAGTTGTTGGCCCCCAAAGACCCTCTGGAGTCAAGGGGACTTCACCCCTCAATTAGTCGTGCACCAGGAAGCACATTTGCAGAGTGGTGGCGATAGGGGGCATGGATTCTGACAACTTTTCAGCAATTCTGCTGTGTGGGACTTACTGGAGGTGACAGGAGGGGTAGTTGGCCCCCAATGGCATCCTTGGGGGCAACTACCTCTCCTGTTACCTCCAGTAAGTCTGACACGGTATGATTGCTAAGAGGTGGTCAGGGGCTAGGCCCCCTTTCTCCACCACTCTGCAAATGCGGCTTGTGGTGCACCACTGGTTGGGGGTGAAGTCCACTTTACTCCTTAGGGACCTTGGGGGCCAAGAGGCCCTCCTGGTACCACCTGAAAGTCCTATACAGTGGAATTCCCAAGAGCTAGTTGGAGGCCTGCCTCCTTTCTCCACCACTCTGCAAACGTGGCTACTACCTTAAAAACCATAGATATTCACTGAAAAAAACAAAGGTTACAGGGACCTTACAATTAGGAATTAGCATTTAAAAACCTTAGAAATTCACTGAAAAAAACCAAAGGTTACAGGGACGTTATAGTTAGGAAATACAATTTAAAAAAAACCTTAGAAGTTCACTAAAAAAAAAGGTTACAGGGACGTAATAGTTAGGCTGACATTTCACTCATACAAAACCAGAGAAATTCAGCAGTTACAATTAGTTGAGCTAACTATAACTTGTGCCCTGCAAGGCTCTGCATATGACCTCACATATTACCTCACTCACATAGTCAGTGACATCACTGATACCATCACTGATGGCATGTCAAATGACATCACTGATAACATCACTGATGACATCATCTACAACGTTACTAACGCACCCACTCACACCCCCATAGAACCTTTCATACACCAACTCCCACACAACCATTCACTGACCCATACCAGTACTTACACACCCACTCACTGATTTGTAGATCTACACACAAATCTACTTACTCACCCATACAGCCACTCATACACCTACTCACTCACTCACTAATACAGCCACTAACATATTCACTCATACACCCATACAGCCATTCACACACTGAGTCAGTCACCCATAGAGCTACTCACACACATACTCACTCACCCATAGAGTCAATCACACAGCCACATACTCATACATTTACACACACATACCCACTTACCCATACAGATACTAACATGTACTCACTCACCTATACAGTCACTGACACAAGCACACACTCACCCATACAGCCACTCTCACATTCACTCACTGACCCATACAGTCACTCATATTCCCCATCACTCACCTATGCTGTCTTTCACATACCCAGTTACTCACCCATATACTGCTGACAAATCCACTCACCCACACAGCCATAAATATACTCACTCACCCATACAGCCCCTCACACACACACACTCACTGACCCATACAGCCACTGACTCACCCACTCACTCTTACATATAGGCTGTAACACACCCTCACCCACCCACACAGACAGTCATACACCCATACAGGTACTCGGATAACCAATCAATCACCCATACAGCCACTCGCATACCCACCCACACACCCATACAGCCAATTAGACTCCAACTGACAGACTGATACAGACATTCAGATAAACTAGTCAGTGACCCAAACATTTGCTGAGACACCTAATCACTCACTTATACAGTCAGTCACGCACCCACTGAATCATCGATACTTGCACTGATACACCCACTGATTCATCAATACACCTTGGTATATATATTTAACACTCATAAACATTTTAAAAACACTCATAGTCATTGGATGATGTCATCAGTGATGTCACTGACCATGTCATGAGTGATGTTATAAGTGAGGTCATAAGCAATGCATTACGGGGGCATGAGTTATAGTTAGCTAAGCTAACTATAACTGCTGAATTTCTCTAGTTTTGTATGAGTGAAATGTCAGCCTAAGTATAAAGTCCCTGTAATCTTTCTTTTTTCAGTGAATTTCTAAGGTTTTTTAAATGCTAATTCCTAAATATAACATCCATGTAACCTTTGTTTTTTCAGTGAATGTACATGTATATATATACATATATATTTATAAATATATATATATATGTATGTGTCTATATATATATACATATATATTTATAAATATATATGTATATATATATATAGACACATACATATATATATCGACACACACACATATATACATATATATATATATATATATATATATATATATATATATATATATATACATATATATATGTTACCTACTGGCAGTCGCTAGTAGGTAGTTTTAGTTAGGACCAACTTTTCCCATAAACAAACTTTTTGTTTTGCTAATAACTTTAGCACCGTTTGACGAATATTTTCAAAACTATTTTGCCTCACTTCAGCTGTTGTTTTGAAAGTTTCGGGTGATTTGTCCACAGTGGGCTGAGATGTAAGGGGGTCCTGAAACACTTTTCCCCCATTCTTTGTCGATGGGGATTTTGCCATTTCTAAACATGACTACAGCCCGAACTTCTGAACGGATTTACACCCAAATACACCCAATCTGCAAGAAAGACAGTTCTTGGTCAAGAAAGAGCCCCTGTGGGGATTTGGTGTAAATCAGTTTAGAAGTTGCGGAATTATTTTTAAAAAATGTATATCCAGTGACGTGGATCCATTGCGGCACTCCACGAACCCACGCGTCAACAGCAGTGCCAGGATTGGCTGACCGCAACATGACTGGAAAGTTGTGGGAGCCTTTTTACATATCGAGGCACAGTCCCAGGAGCCTGAACAATTGAGTGCATAGTCATTAGAGGGGGCAGAATAGAGGGACCCTGACCCCATGAGTCTGGGGGACACCTTCCTGCACATAAACAATCATTAATGGCTTTTTGCTTTTTCTATGTATGCCACATTCTGCAGCATACATATAAAAAGGAAAAACAAGCAGAAATAAAAGCATTTCTCCTCATGCTCCATTCTAATGCCTGCTCTTGCATTGCGTTAGTTTTTGCTGCTGCCTCAGATTTACACCTCCTTGTAAATCTGGTGCAGTGTCAAAAAGCAATGGGTGTTGTGGTGGAACAGCCACAGCAACACCTACTGCACGCCCCTTTCACGCAGAAAACTGTGTGAAAGAGTAGCATATTTACAAAGCAGCGTTAAGCCACAAAAAGTGGGGGTTAACGCCATATTGTAAATATGGAGCAGGGCATTGCGCCTCTGGAACACCCTTAAAAGCGACAGCCCTGTGGTGCAATCCCCT
The DNA here is from genome assembly GCA_963921515.1 of Calotriton arnoldi. Lineage (NCBI taxonomy): Eukaryota > Metazoa > Chordata > Amphibia > Caudata > Salamandridae > Calotriton > Calotriton arnoldi. Next base: position 349,043 of record CAWUFW010015158.1, on the reverse strand, counting down.
TGTAAATATGCCCATTAGGTGCTTATTTACAATCCCCTTGCATCGCCAGTACGTCACTTTTTCCATTATTGAAAGTGACTCTCCGGCAGCGCAGGGGCTTGTAAATAGGCCCCTTTGTGTCTTAGAAACAATACGCTTTTCAACTGAACGTTCGAATACAGTACTCTGTGCTGCCCTCCTCCACATTGCTCCATTTTCCAACAGAATTAGTTTCCCTGAGCTGGGGACACATCTCTTGACTTCCCTGGCAGGTTCCCAGCATGATTGCTGAGTTTGCCTCTCGGCTGATTACTTGACTTGACTGGAGATGAGGTTCACCCAAAATCATCCTCTTTCCAATGTCTCTCTCTACCATTCCCATGTATAATGTATGATGCTACTGTTGTCTGGAGACAGATGATCGACAGACTCAGGGCGCTGATCGTTTTAGCTGCATCCTTGGTCTTGGTACATCTATGCAGCCTGGCATGGGAGTGACCCCTCTCCCCTAGAGTGGCGCTTGTCTGCAGAGACTTCAAGACACAAGGAGTTGAAGGACTCTTGCTCAGGGCTGGACTGGGAACAGCAACCAGCCCTGGCGATTGCTGCCCGACCGGCCCTGGGAGCGCGGGGAAGGGATGCTAGCGAAACGCAAAACGCTCACGCTTTTGTTACAGGGAGGAGATATTGCAGCACTCCTGCAAAACCGGCCCCCACTGGCATAGAACCAGCCCCCACCCCGCAGGCCCACCAGGGAAATGCCCGGTGCCCACTAGGGCCTGCCTGGTCCTGCTCTTGCTGGGAGCCATGATGTATCCGTACAATTTTAAGTTGTGGGTTACAGCTGTGAATCTTATTGGTGGCTATTTTCCCTTTGTCCTCTGCAGGTCCCTCTGCTGCTCCATCCTCTCCTGCTCTCTCCACACACCTCTGTGGCTTAAATTGTTGTGTATTTTCTTCAAATCAGAAAACCCTTTGATGAAATAGAAGCAGAGCCAAGCAGACCTGCCTCAGGCCTTGAGGCAACAGCACCCACAGCAAGGAATGACCATTTGCATGAGCCTGGACCCAACAACCCGTTTTCCAATATTTCCAGCACCGCATGTAGCCCATCAACAGCTACTCATTGGCCGAGCCCTATCTCAATCAGATGCACCATCTCTGATAGCAACATAGCAACATCAGAATGAATTAGAGACGCTGGTAGAGTTGTGGGATTCTGGTTACCATGGATCTCAAATATGTGCCAAGAAGAATGGATTTGGATTTGGTTGGTTCCTTCCGAACGTTGACGGGCAGCACAAACACTAGTTGGTGTGTTGGCCTGTCACGAATTGACTCTAATTCTTTATATTTGCTGTCCCTTTTAGCTAGAGATCCTCTGTGGACCCACAAAGATGAAAGATTTAGATATTGTATGGCATTTGGGGTTGCCCTCCAGAGGAAGGCAGCATGCTGTAGCTTCAAACAGAGGATAAGCAGGAACCGTGCCCTGTTTGCTGAGAAACGGTCCTAACTTATCTCAAAGAACTGCAAAGCCTCAGCAGGGGCTGGAACTGCCCTGTAGACCTGTTTATTGAACCTAAGCAGCCGGCCCAAGACCCAATGATGCTGCCCCTGCCCAGCCTGGTCCTGATGCAACTCCTCCACAAGTGAGATGTTCACTAGAGGGCTGTTATTGTTTCCTCTTTTACAGAGTCCCAGTGCTGCCTGCATTCACACTCATATAGTAAGAGTGAAGAGCGGAAGAGATGTCGGCTGCTAATGGGAGGGAATTGACAAAAGCACTCTGGCTTCACCGTAAGTGTCTCAAGGCCGGATGTACTAACGTTTTTTGCGGGTGCAAATGGGTTTTAGACCCGTTTGCGACCGCAAAAAACGTGTGGCCCATGTACTAAGCCTATTTTGCGACTCGCAAATTGGTGGGACGTACATCTGGCCCTCAGTTCGGCCATGAAATATGCAACACACCCGCCTGTTATACTGAAATACAAGCACCTGCCTTCAGTCACAGTGCGACGGATGTGTCCTCCCACAACAGCAGCCAGTGCTGTGCTGTCTCCCTGAGGACAGAGGTCCACCCTGGCATCACCAATGCCCCTGCCCTGGACTGCCATTCCCAGCTGGTCTTACCTGCATGAGGGTCTCATGGCGAAGTTCAAATCCCAGTGTCCACAGGTTGCCGATGATGGGCAGCGGGGTTGGCCCAGGAGGGTACCGTCTCCTCGACCACTGAAGCTTGAAATACTGTGCTGTGATTACAGCCACCACCAGAGCCAGTAACACTGCGCTGAGGGACAGCATGGTGCACACCTGCTTTCACCTGGTGTACAAAACCGACTGATCTTTCCCTTCTATTCCGCCTCTCTGCTGTTTCTTCTTTGTAGCGTTGATTTCTTCCTCGTCCTTTTTCTTCCCCTCACTGTCTGTCTTTTCTCTGAACCTCCGGCTCACCTGTCGTTTGATGACTCCTGAAAGTACTGATCGCCCCACCTCACCCCTCCCTCTCCTCAAATCACTCCAGTGCCTCTTTGTCGTACTTTCAGTCCATCCTCCTCCAGGGCAGCATATGAGAGTCGGCTGTATGTAAATCAGTCAGAAAAGCTGTGTACATTGAATCGTGCACAATATTTTCTCCTCGACCAATGTGTCTCCTGTGTACTTTTCCGCGGCACTCTGGCACGCACGTTTACTAAAGATTGCAGCCCAGATGTAATCACCGTGTGTCACTGACAGCTCTTCATTTTGGGAGGTCATTTGCATTTGTCTGGCTGACAAACTAGTTGTTGCCCAGCAGCTTTGATAATTAATATTCTTCCCTTCGTGAAAACTCCCAGTCCAGTAAAAGTCAATCGAAAGTTCTCGAGTACTTTCTGAGACGGCGAATTAAGCCGCTCACATGCACGTGATCGTGGAAAATAACATGGAACCAATTGTATTCTCTTTCTGTACATGATGTCTCGAGGTTCCCGATTCTATGCGAACAGCTCTTACCAGGACCTGTTGGATAATTTGTGGGTCCCCGGGCAGAATATGAACACGGCAGGGAGGACCCTGTAAGATGTAACATCACAGACAGTGACATCAATTGACCATTCATTTTCTGGCATTCTTGAAACAGCTTAACTAGTATAGTTTTTGCTAAATAATAACCCTAATAAAATAAGTATTAATTTGGAAATATAATACATGAATCAAACAGGGCTAAAAAGCTAGGAGTAAGTTTCACTGTTTCCAGATTAGTACATGAGTAAAACTCCACCACAGACTGTCCCAGAGCTATACAGCAGTCATTGAAGTGGCTCCCCAGCACTCCCTTTACACAAGTGAAGTTCAAAAACAGGCATTCAGGCCTCATTTATGAGACTCCTTGCGCCTCCGGAACGTCACTTTTTGTGACGTTCCGTGGCGCAGAAGCCTGCGTGATATTTATCAGGCAGCACTCAGCCACTTTTTTTAGTCCCTTTAACGCAGTGTTATGCGTTAAAGGGGTTGCAATGGGTGTTGCTGGGGGCGTTCCCAGCAACATCCATGGCCTTTTGACACTGCCCCAGATTTATGAGAAATCGTAAATCTGAGGCAGCGCCTAAAGTTTACGCTTCCCCAGGGTGAGGCATAAGGGAGGCACGACGAGGAGAAATATCTTTATTTCTCCTCGTTTTTCCTCTTTCTATATGTGCTGCATAGTAAGAGGAAAAAGCCTCTTGTGATTATTTTTGTACAGAAAGGTTTCCCTTCCTGTACAAAAATATTTATCCCCGCAACGCAGGCACCCTTGCACCATGGTGCAAAGGTGCCTGCGTTGGCGCCCGGCAGCCCATTGTGCGCCGGCGCAGGGGAAAAGGACAGGAATGCGCCGTATCTTATAGATACGGCGCATTCCTGCCCTTTTCTTTTGCCGTAGGGAAGCGCAGCAGGAAGGCCTGCGGCGCTGCCCTACGGCAAAACCTCATAAATGAGGCCCTGAGTTTTCAGCAGGCATGGTGCAGTCAACACAAAGGGATACATGTCAGATCAGGTTAGTGACCTGCATGTACTGCAGCGAGCAACAGAGGCAACAGATTGCAAAAGGTAAGAGGAGAGGGCCCAATCTTTTATACAAGTATGGTGGCTAATATATTGGCAGGCAGAAGCACTGTTGTGTTCTGGGCTCCTGGGTGCTGTTTGAGGCTCAGAACATACTGCATAGGCAGCGCACTGCCTGATAGTAAATGACACACAGTTGATGGACGGAATGCAGAATAAATCAAAACATTCACCCCCAGTCAAGAGATCTGGGTTAAATCCATCATTCTTTTGCTCACCATGCCACCCCAGTTTAGACCTGGCCATATGCAAATCAGTCTTGACCCTGTGCCTCATGGGAACAGTCCAGCCCGAACTGCCAAGCCAGGTCCTCCCTGGACCGGAAACAAGCATCCTAGGACCGGGTTGTGAATGTATGAGAAATCATTTTTTAAGAGCAGTAATTGGTCCCACGGACAACTGCCTAAAACTGTAAAGCTTCATTTTTCTATTTGAAATGCATCCTGTTTTCCTTTAAGGAAAACGGGCTGCATTTTTCAAAAAAAGTTGCTTTATTTAAAAGCAAACCCAGACGTTGCCGGTCTGCTGTTCCCCAGCAGGCCACTATCCCTGTGTTTTTAGCTATGTTATGTTATGTTAAAAGTGATTTGTTAAGCGCGCATACACCAGACGGTTTCTTGGCGCTGAAGGGGGGACGGTTGCAGTCGCAAAATAGTGAGTTCAGTTATATGCCTGGGAGAATAGCCAAGTTTTAAGTGATTTCCTGAATTGGGTGTAAGAGCTTGCCATACGCAGTTCGGGAGAAAGAAGGTTCCAGAATTGAGGAGCCAAGGTCGTAAATCTAAGGCCCCCATGTTTCTCCCGTTTGAAGAGATTAGGGGACAACAGGTTCTTATTGGAAGAGCGTAGGTCACGCGAAGGAGTGTACCGCTGTAACTTTGAGGCGATGAAGACAGGACCACGTCCTGAGAGAGCTTTATAGATGGTGCAGCCTAGCTTAAATAGACAGCGTTGGGACACAGGAAGCCAATGGAGGCTTTTCAGCAGTGGTCTCACATGTTGGTGTTTCGGCTGACCAAAGATCAGCCTAGCCGCTTGATTCTGAACCAGTTGCAGGCGATGCAATTGGTATACTGGTATACCAGCATACAGAGAATTTGCGTAGTCAATACGCAAGATTACCAGGGCAAGGACGACTTGAGTCAGGGCTTCTGTGGACAAGAATCTACTGATTTTACTAATTTGTCGCAGATGAAAAAAACATCCGGAGACCACTGAGCAGATCTAAGCCTTCATTGTTAGATCATTACTGATCACAGTTCCCAGACTTTTAACAGAACTAGCTGGGAGTGGGGGGCTCCCCAGTGACGGAGGCCAGAAGTTGGAGTTCCAAGAGTTGGCCGACCCGCCAGTGAGGATCAGCTCTGTTTTGTCAGGGTTTAATTTGAGCTGATTTATATTCATCCAATCACTAATGAAATTCATTGTGGATTGGAAGCTTACAACAGATGATGGAGATGAATCAATGTTAAACACCAACTGGAGATCGTCGGCATAATTAAAAACTATAACCTCTCTTTTACGCAAAGCCAGGATCAGAGGTAAAATGTACAGGTTAAAAAGAAGCAGTGAGAGGGAAGAGCTCTGTGGGACCCGGCAGGTCAGTTTTCTTTGTTCTGCACAAAAATTAGCGAGGCAAACTGATTGGGAGCGGTTGTCGAGAAAGGAAGTGATCCACTTCAATTACAGACCCTGGATCCCGGTGCAGCCGACACGGTCGATCAAAAGATGGTGGTCGACCGTGTCAAAAGCGGCCGACAAGTCCAGGAGCACCAGGGCCTGAGTAGTGCCCTGATCAGCCCCCTCTCAGTTCATCCAGGACTGCCAAGATGACAGACTCAGTTGAATGTTCAGGTCTAAACCCTGCTTGATGAGGGTCCAGATAATGCGATTGCTCTACAAAAGAACTGAGACAATTGGCAACGTGGGTTTCCAAAATCTTGCTTAAGTAAGGCAACAAAGAAATGGGGCGGTAATTACCAGGAACCAAAGGATCTAAACTAGGTTTCTTAAGGATGGGGACAACTTCTGCTTTTTTGAATAAGTCTGGAACAATCCCTTGAGCAAGGGAGTTGTTGAGGAGCAGTAAGGGAGGGTCCGGGCAGCGTAGGAATGCTTCCCGAAGGATGTGAGGGGGGCAGCTATCCATGGGGGAGCCGGAGCAGACCTTTTTAAGTAGGGCAAAAAAAATGTTTTGAGTAATAAGAGGGATTTGATCTAGATGAGCGGGGTTTGTGTAAGAGCATGAAAGGACCAGGGGTAAGGAGGGTTTAGGAATGCTGGCCTTAATGGTGGCAATTTTCTCGATGAAGAAAGAATTGAGAGAATTACATAGAGTTTGCGATGGAACAGGTTTTGCCATGACTCGATCCAGTGAAGCAAGTTCATCCACAATAGAGAAGATGTCCTTAGCTTTATTGGCTGAGTTTAATATTTTAAAAGAGAAGTATTCTGCTTTGGTCTTAAGGATAGCGGTTTTATAGTCTCTCAGTAGAGACACAAAAGCGGCCTTTTTGGCCCAATGGGTCGCAAATTGTGACCTAACGCATGAGTATTTATGAGTATTTATGCATTAGGTCCAATTGCGATCCACTGGGAACCGCAAATAAAACTCGAGTTTCATACATTTGAAATTGCAATTTCCTAATCGATTGGAATTGCAATTAGAAATTCGCAGCTTGAACCGCTTCTACATGTGGCCCTTAGTCACACAAACATTCCCGTGAGGGGCTAAGTATTGCATTTGACAAACAAGCAAATGCAGTTGGTAAAAGAGTACTGGTGGTTGATCTCACGGATCATAACTGCTGGTAGCACCCCTTCGACTAGTCCATTACATAGTCCTGGAACTGTTGGTATGGTGTCGGATTCCGCCGAAGATTGTACCTCGGGAAGCCTCAATCATATCCAGCTCATTCAGCACTGGGTATTTCAGTTTCAGCCTCCTTGTCTGTGGCGAATAGTCAGGCCGGGGCAGGATCTGTCTGGGAAGGCAGTAGAGAGGGCATACTCTCCTGAGGGGTGGGAGGCGAATCAGTCATATGTTGGTCATCCAAGGACTCCTGCAGGTGTTGGTTTGGAGACTCCGGTGGATCTCTTTGTTTTCAGTGAACAGCTTGAAATGGGATACATTCGCATTACAGTCTCTTTGTCCCTGGAGGCTGTTACCATGGCCACATGAATCCTGGAGATCTTCCACAGCTTTAACTCAAATGGAAGCTAGAATTTGCTTCCGGGGTGCCGGTCCTTACTGAGCACCCAGGGCCAGATGTACGACCATTTTTTGCGGTCGCAGAGGGGGGGGGGGGGCTGGCCGAGCACTTTGTCAGGGCCGGTTTTAGTTCCCAGTCCGGCCCTGTGGGCATGGATGCCGTGTGCTGACAAGCTTGATGAGGCGTCAGTGGAGCCCCCATTCACTGTTGTCTGAGGCATTGGTGGGGCACTTGTGCTGTTTTCCTTCTTTGGGAGCTTGCAGTTGGCTGGCTGGTGGCTGCCTTGTAATTGTGGGCTGAGATAGGGTAGTGGTGTGAGTCTGGGCCACTCTTTAGGTCCCAAAGCTCCAAACATTGTGCTCGCGGAGCAGGTGACGCAAATGAAAGTGAAGAGTAGTATAGGCAACGGGCCGCGATCTGTGGGGCCGCCGTTTGAATGACTTACTAGGCTTGTGTGGGGCCAGTAGGCAGAGTTGCGCTGCTGTCTCTCGCTGGCAGGGATGCGTGCGAGCTCAGCAAAGTAAATTCTTCAGAGTGCTGTGCTGAGGTCAGTGTGTCCCATCCTAATCACCACTTGTTGTGTTCTGGCCCCCGGGTGCTGCCTGGGGCTCAGAACACACTGTGCAGGCTGCATGCAAAGCTATAGTAAATGGCATGCACACTCGAGTCAGGATCTGGCACGGGACTGTCTGCATGCAGCCCGCCCGTTTATGTATGCCCACGGTCACACTACTAAGGGCGAAACCAAGCGGGTGGTATCAGGTCGGGGTGTGAACTATAACAACCTGTCTAGGCCTGCCACATTACAAGATTTCACAGGCTGTCCCACACTTGCACATTGAGTGCCTAAACACAGCAATTACTCTCAAACTCTATTTAACAGATGCAAAAAGGTGAACTAACTTGAAGATATACACAAGAGATGGCTAAAAAGGGACAACAATGTGTGGCCAAGTAAAAATGACTGCCAAAAGCTATACTGGGAGCCAGTGACTAAAGAGAAAAATAATATATTACAGCAACAAAAGAAGAGGGACTTACTATAGTTCACTCTGTGCAGTTTACATAACATATTTCTGTCTTTTTCCTATTACATTAAAATACTTTGGGATTTTTGAGAAAAAGGCAGCAAAGAGATGTCAGAAGATTCTAAGAAGTTTTGTAAACCTGCTGAAGGGTTTTTTGAGCAGAGGAACAAACTGAATTAGTTTTGTTTAGTTTTTTACATAGGTAGAAATTGCAAAGGTAGAGTCAGGGCAGGAGCTATGACTTCTGCATCGCTGGTCAGGACATGGGCAGGAAGGAGTCCCACTGGGAGTGAGATTTAATAGAAAGGTCAAGAGGAGTAATAGATACACAGAGAGCAGGTTGAAATTCCTCAGGCACATCGAGGATGTTTCAAGACCACAACCCTTTGTGAAGAATGACACATGCTTCTCAGAAATAAGACATTCTTTTCAAATGTTTTAAATGCAAAATCAAGAGATAGGGAATTGCAAACTTCAGCACAAGGTTCAACTGTCTTGGCAGCAAACACTGGATCAAAGACCCCTTTTGGAGCCTCTTACTTTTTTTGCTGATTCTGCCCACTTATATCCAGCTCTTCACTCCTTGCTGTACTTTTTACCTCATCCCTTGCCTAGTCTGTTTCCTAGTCTTTCTGGTTCAGGCACTCCTATGTCCCGTTCATGCCTGCATTATCCGCTCTTCACCTCTCATCTCTCCCCAAGCATCTTGCCTTCTCTTTCTGATTCTGACACCCTTATACCCATCTTTCCTCTATTGTCTTTACCTCTCAACTTTCCACCCAGCCTCTCACCTTCTATTGCTGGTCCTGTCCATTGTGCATCCATGCCTCCCTTCCCTGTCCTACCCTTCACGGCTCAACTATCCTCCCAGCCTTTTAACTTTTCTGCTGGTTCTACTATTCTCACTCCCCCTATCACTTTTCATTCTCTCCTTTCCTTTTTTCTTCTCTCACTGATTCTGCCTGTTACAAAAACTTCTCCCCTTCCTCCTTCCCATTCTTGTCTTACCTTACCTGCTGATTCTGCTCCAGTTACATCGACCTCTACATCCCCAATCTACTTTCTATTTCTCACCCAGCCTTTAACTCTCTCTTGCTGTTTCTGCCCATCTAAGATCCAACTCACCCCTCCTTTCTCATTCTTACTGTCTACCTCTTACTATCCCTTGATTGTTCTGCCCTCTTCCATCGACATCTAACCAATGTCTCTCTCTCCACTCTGCTTATATTCCCTTGCCATTTCTGCCTCTCTTATATTAATGTCTCTTACCCATGCTCTACCTTAACCTCTCGCCTTCTCCTACAGCCTCTTAACTGTTTCAGCGGTTAGGCCCCATTTGCATTCATCTCTCCATTTTCATCCTCCTGAAGCCTCTTATCTTTACTCTCTTATTCTACCCCTCTTGCACTCATCTCTGTCCTCCATGCTCAACACTTCTTCTCATCCCTCCCCAGCCTCTAACCGTACCTTTCAGATTATGTCCAGATTACATCCATCTCTCTCCTGTTGTGAGTTACAAAGGCCTGGGCACACACCACCTCCGTTTTACATGTTCACATTTTAAGTTGACATCCTTTTTACACAATGACTTTTAACACACATTTCCTGTGCACTATTATGGGATAATGTTCTCAGAAATTGGTTTCCTTACACTTCCTCATAGGCATATTTTCAGGCCCTGGAACATTCTATACAAGGACTAAGTTCACTGCGCAAAATTGCATTTGTTGTCCATTTGGCGACAGCTCTGGGTGAGTAGAATAAACAATGACAGCCAGACCAGAACTCTGGCATAGAGAGAATCCTGTTGCTTTAATAAATGTTTGAAATGCCAATTTGTGTACTTCTTGAGTCATTCTTTGGGCATGCCTCAGTTAACAACGAAAGGGTGGATCTGTCTGCACAATTTCCTTGGGGAATGAGGGTTGTCATGTTCTGAGGTAGCATATACCATCCGGTACCTTGTAAGGTTAGAGGTCCAGATGGTGCACTGTGAGCTTGCCAGGTCTTAGATCAACATATTCTGATGGTGTGCACAGACTCAATAGTGCATAGTTTTGATGTTCATGTTGCCCAAACTCACAGTCTTACTGAAATAGTAGGAACCGTACGTCACTCCTAACTTCATCCATTTTCTTTCTGGTTCTGTCACTGTTATATCCACCTCTCTCCTCCATGCTCTATACTATACCTCATCTTTCCCCCTGACTCTTAACTTTCTTAGTGATTTGGCCCTTCTACAGTCACCTCTCCACCTCTCTGCAGTGTCTCTCTTTCCCCTCCGCTTCAGCTACTGCTGGTTCTGCCTCTCTTACATCTACATCTCCCATCCATGTACTGCCCGTCACCTCTCATCTCTCCTTCAAGTCTCTTAACTTTGGTTGCTGGTTTGTCCCCTTTACATCCACTTCTCCCCTTTTATACCCCCAAGTGTCTTATCTTGTCTCACTGTTTCTGCTTCTCTTACATGCAGCTCTCGCTTCCATGCTCCCCCTACACCTCATCTCTTCCCGTCTTTTACCTTTCTCACTGATTCTGCCCCATTTTCAACCACCTCTCACCTCCCTGCTATACATATCACCTCTCCTCTCTCCCCAGCTTTTAACTGTCTCTCGCTGGCTCTTCTCCTCTCACATCTACTTCTCCTCTGCCTCTCTCCCTCAGCCTCTTACCTGCTCTTTGTGGTCCTGCCCTCTTACACCTCTCAACATTCTCTCTTTGCCACACAACTTCTCCTGATGGTTCTGCTTCTCTTATATCTATCTCTACTATCCATGCACTACTTTTCGTCTTTCACCTTTCCCCGAAGCCTCGACCTTTTAAGCTGGTTTTGCACCCTTTACATCAATTGCTCCCTTTTTCCCCAACTTGTTTTTGCTGGTTCTGCTCCTCTTATAGCCACATCTCTCCTTCACGATCTACTCTTCACATTTCATCTCTCTCCTGCCTCTATCCTCCTTTTGCTTGTTCTGCCCCTCTAACATTCACCTCTCCCCACCATACGCTGATCTTCACCACTCTTCTCAACGCAGCTTCTTACCTTGTTTCAGCTGTTCTCTTCCTTTAGATCCACCTTTCAACTCTCCTCACCCACACCTATGAAAGCCTCTTACATTTTTTTCTGCCTGGCTCTGGCTCAGCTCAAGGTCTTCTTGCAACTTCCAGAGCAAAAAAACCCAACCTTAAACAGGAGTTTATTTAGGCAGAGGTTAGGCAAGAAGTTTTGCACTGGAATGTACATTCCAAATAAACATGTTGCACTGATTTGTGTCACTTCTGTGATGCAAACTCAGTGCAAAATGTTAGTAACTATACCCCCAGACTCTTCCCTTCTGGCACTGATTCTGCCCGTCGCATACATTGCATCTCTTTTTTTTTGCTGTTCTGCCCGCATTGCACTTATCTGTCACCTCTCTGCTGTTTGTTTCCCCTGTCACCTCTCCCCACCTCTTATCTTAGTTCTTTCCATTATCTTACACCTTTCATAATCAGTGCATGTCCATTCTCTGTGTTTCATGTACCTTTTTCCCCCTTTGTCTTGCTCCTTTCACAATCACTGCACCTCCATTCTCTGTGCTTCATGTACTTTTTCCATTATCATGTGAGAGTAGAATTGCCACCTGGCCGGTTTTCTACTGGCACCACCCGTATTTTAATGTCTCAGCCCGAACAAAAATAAAAGCAAACTCTCCTAAAGCCAGTATTTTTAACCTTTACCTGTACATACTTCAAACAGTAGGTATAAATAGAAAGAACTTTAAATGTGTTCTAGAGCTGAGTCCTATTTAGTATAATGTCCGGGCCTTTGCAGACTCTTAAAAAAAACAACAGATGGCAGGCATTTTTCTCTTAGAAATGTGGCAATTCTATAAGGTATTAACACTTAAAGTACAGCCCTCAGTGCCTCCTGACCTTAATATGCAGCCCCCTGGTGTACAGCAGCACTCAGCTGCTGTTTACTAGAGATGCTAACAATACAAAGATGTTAAATAAACAGGCAATCATTTATTTAAAGGTTAATTGGTGTAAAGAAAGCAACTGTTGAGCTCTGCACCACTTAACTTTAGAAGCACCTTTAATATTAAAGCCATCTTGCAGCAAAAGTGTAAAAGTATGATAAAGTCTCCTGAAAAAAAAGCCAGCGTATTTAATTAACACACAGAACCTTTTCACTTTAGGACATCAGATTATATCAGTGCATGATATAGGAAGGTAGGTTTCTGTTGCAGTAACCCCCCACTTTTAGCCAGATTTCCGATGCACTTTGAGTTGATGTGCCCTGGGTCCCTGCCAATCAGGTTCCCAGGGCCTGTGTTCTTTCCCAAAACTGTACCTTTGTACCCCCAATCGGCACCTCTCTGGCCATATGTAAGTCTCTTGTAAAAAGTACCATGGGTACCAAGGGCACTGTGCCCAGGGATGGCCTCTAAGGGCTGCAGCACATATTGCGCTACCCTCAGAAGTCCTGTACCTTAACACACACACACTGCCATTGCAGGCTGCGTGTTTTGGTGCAGAACATAGTGAAGAGTCGATATGGCACACATCTGTGTGCCATGCCTGCAACCCACTGCCTATGGTATAGGTAAGACACCCCTCTAGCTGGGTGCACTACACCACTGGTGAGGGTACAGTTGCATGAGCACTGTACCCCTACAGTGTCTTAGTCCACTCTTAGACATTGTAAGTGCAGTAAAGCCATAAAGAGTATATGGTCTGGGAGTTTGTCCTTACGAATTCCACAGCACCATATAATGCCTTTACTGAAATCAGGGACGTTTGGTAGTAAACTTCTCAGCATAGTAAACCCACACTGATGCCAGTGTGGGATGTATTATACAATGCACTCAGAGGGCATCTTAGAGATGCCTCCTGAAAAACAGCCAGCCTCTGGTAGGTTCCCTGCCTGGTAAATTCCAGCCTGCCACAACAAGACAAGTTTCTGGACCCCTGGGGTGGGAGCCTTCGCTCCCAGGGGCCAGAAACATCCTGGGTGGGGGTGTTCACACCTCTCCTAGGTCAGGAAGAGCCGTCTGTGGCAGGGGAGATTCAAAGGCCTCGCCGCCTTTTCAACGTGACCCCCAGCCTCTCCTACTATCAGGAGCAGGCCCCTTTCCTGTCTCACCACCTTTTCGGGAAGACAGGCGGGAAAATTTAGAACAGCCCAGAAGGTGTGCCCACCTCTGCCAATCCCACCCCTCAGGTGGTGGAAGCGAGGTGAAGCCCACTCTTTAGTGCCTGCCATTTTACAGATGACAGGCACTCTCCACTCAGGATTAACGATTGTGCCAACTCCCCCATGTGGGGTGAGCACAACAAGGGTGTAGTCACCCTAAAGCCCATTGACCACTGACCTCAAGACCCTTAAAACGCCCTCTAAATACAGTTTTTAGGGGGCGGCCCTGAACCCAAAAGGCAGATTCCCTCAACCTACGAAGAAGAAGAACTAAAGAAGACGCACAGCAGAGGAGACTGCAGAGAAGAACTGACTTGGCCCCAGCCCTACCGGCCAACTGCTGTTTCCAGAGATCCTGCACCAAAAGTCACCTTGTCTTGTAGCCAGTGACCCCCAGAACCCCTGGGAGGACTGACTGCCTTCAACAAAGACCGTATCTCCTCTGAATAGCAGATCTGTTCAAATGAAACTCGAAAGACAGACTCTGAGCCTGCTGACGACAAATAAACTCAACGCCTGGAACCACCACTGCATCCGTCACCTATAGCCAGAGTCCGAGGGACTCTCCGGTCCCAGAGAGGTCCCCCAGTGCTCCAGAGTCCGAGTCCATCGTGGGTTGACCCCCTCCAGAACTCCCCTATGTCACGTGCAGCCTCTGCATGGAGACCCTCTCCCCTGACCACGAGTGGCCCAGTAAGGTGAAATCCGACCTGAAAAGGCACCCCTGCATCTGGCTGCCCTGAACCCTGGAGAAGAGGACCTGAGGTGCACCTACGTCCCCAAGCCCTCCAACTTACCTGCCCAGCTGTTGGTTCCTCTAGGAAGACTTCCTGGACCGAGCCTGCAGCTAAAAACCAAAATCGGCAATCTCCATTGGATTTCATTGGGCTCCCGACCCCTCCTAAGCACTTTGCACCCAGCCACCCCTAGGCTGCTGGTCGTGTGGACTTAGTGCTGACCTGGGACCCCCTTTGCCCTGACCTTAACCCTAGGAGCTTGGCTTCCAAGACTGAGTGGCCTGCCCGGGTTCTAAGTGTGGAGTTGTGTTTTGTATGGAAAGCTAAGCAACTGTGTTTTAATGAAAAACTGTTTTACTTACCTTTGTCTAGGAAATGTCCCAGTGTGATATCTAGCCATATCACACTGAGTAGAAAAAGTAATCCAAAAAGTACTCTAAAAAGTAATCTGAAAAGTAATCACAAAGAAATTACAAATACTTATTGTTTTGAAATATTTTACAAGCCTGTAACAAAAGTCATGTTCATCCAACTTGCTTGTTGATCAATCTGTCTTGAAAAGTGCAATTCTGCTTACTCGTACCAAGTGCTGCTTGGTTCTAAAGATTAAATACAACTAAAGAAATGTTTTTATACAAGCAGATGGTCTGAGTTTCTTGCCTGAGTGTGTACAATAAATGCTTAACACTACCCTCTGATAAAGCCTTACTGCTCGCCCACACTACCACAAATAGAGAGTAAGGTATTATCTACTTTTATCTCTGTAAGCCTTTGGGGATCCACTGGGCTCTGTGCACACTATACCTTACTTTGGTATAGTATATACAGAGCCAGCTTCCTACAATTGAGAAGTATTATTTTAAAAGTGCTAGTTTTCAAACATGAATTTAGAAACATTAGTTCTTCCCCCCACCCTGACAACAATGTCAATATGGAAACTAAAGAGGCAGGTTAGTTGTTATGTGCACTCTTTGGGGAACCTGGGTTCCTATTATACGAGTAAAACATTACAGTTTATTAAATCAAAACACAGGAAAAGGTTTTGTATAGTGTGGATCCTGTAGTCATGCATTTTGAGATCCTCGTATAAGTGATAATGAAGAAATAGGAGGGAAAGTGAAATAAAACTATTAACTAGGATCACACAAATTGGTAAAGTGTGGAAGCTGGGATTAATCCTAGGTTTCTGGTTTCACATTGTGCAATTCAGCAACTAGATGTATAAGCTTTGCTTCCCCTACACCCACCTCAACACCACTGAGCCGCCCACCCCCACACACACGGCCCAACCACACCCCGCTGACATCAATGCGCTCTCGGTTACATCACAGACCGCACTTTATGGTCCCTGGGAAAATGTTTAGGAGTACCCATATTCATTGCAATGCAACATGATTCTGTCTTTTAGTGTGAGCCTTGCATGCTACCCTTCTTTTTATTCAGGCAGGGTTCTCTTCACACCTAAGGGCACTACAAGTACCCATCAAATTTATGTCTCATGCAGAAGCAGCAATTAGATCACTGAAGCCCATTCGGCCTAGGGAAGGGGGCCACTGGATGACCATTGTAACAAAGTCTTTTAAAAGACACCGCTGCAAGGCCCCATATGCATGTGAACAGGCACAGGGCCCTGGGCAGCTGCCCATGCCTAGCGCCTGTCCTGGCTCGTCTAACACAGTTTTTAGGTCGAGCCTAGACAGCACTTGCGGTGTCTGCAAGACATGTTGTATTGTATTCTATGTGTATTAAAAAATTAACTGCTTTCTATTGGCTGCTGGCTGTGCCATTCAAAAATGTAGCCTTTGTATTGGTGTTGGGTTGTAAAAGTCCCTCTCTTCTCTCCTTCTGGCGATTTCACTTAGTGAGTATTTAGTTTGGCCATCACACTGTGTAGCATGTGATGGCCCCTGTTTACAGAGACGTGCATCTGTTAGCAATTATCCTTATCGTAACTGCAGTCTGACTTCCATTCTGACCTAAAGAAGCTCTATGGCTTTGTTTCTGTTTCAGCGTGCATCTGTTAGCATATATCCCTATCTTAACTGCAGTTTCACTTCAATTCCGACTTAAAAAGCCCTGTGCCTTTGTTTATGTTTTAACGTGCATCTGTTATGAATTATCTTGATGGTAACTGCAGTATGACTTTTATTCCAATAGTCAAACTTAAAAATGATATTAAAAAACCACGGAGCATTTTATTTTACTAATATTAAACATTGCGTGTTATTAATTAAATAATACGGTAGAGCGTTTTTAGTTTCTTTTTAGTTTCTTTTTCTGTTGACGTTGTCAGGGTTTGTTTTCCGTTTTGCCAGCGGACATGGGCAGAGATGCTGGAGTCATGTAAGGTGTGGCTGGAAGTAAATCGCAGTGCATATGCACTTGTTTCGGCACTAGCTTTTTAGAGCTAATGATGGTGAACACCGGCAGGACCCGGGCCAATTAAAGCTGGTGTTATTAAAAAATACGTTAGAGCATTTTTAGTTTCTTTTTCTGTTGACTTTGTTGGGGTTTGTTTTCCGTTTTGCCAGCGGACATGGGCAGAGATGCTGGAGTCATGTAAGGTGTGGCTGGAAGTAAATCGCAGTGCATATGCACTTTTTAGAGCTAACGATGGTGAGCACCGGCAGGACCCGGGCCAATTAAAGCTGATGTTATTAAAAAATATGTTAGAGCATTTTTAGTTTCCTTTTCTGTTGACGTTGTCGGGGTTTGTTTTCCGTTTTCCCAGCGGACATGGGCAGAGATGCTGGAGTCATGTAAAGTGTGGCTGGAAGTAAATCGCAGTGCATATGGACTTGTTTCGCCAGCAGCTTTTTAGAGCTAACGATGGTGAGCACCGGCAGGACCCGGGCCAATTAAAGCTGGTTCTCTTGGGCTCATTAATGCAACTATATCAAATAGTCAAACTTAAAATTGATATTAAAAAAACCACGTAGCATTTTATTTAGTAATATTAAGCATTGCGTGTTATTAAAAAATACTGTAGATGATTTCTTTTTCCTTTTCTGTTCACGTTGTCGGGGTTTGTTTTCCGTTTTGCCAGCAGACATGGGCAGAGATGCCGGAGTCATGTAAGGTGTGGCTGGAAGTAAATCGCAGTGCATATGCAGTTGTTTCGGCACCAGCTTTTTAGAGCTAACAATGGTGAGCACTGACAGGACCGGGCCCAATTAAAGCTGTGTCTGTTGGTGTGATTAATACAACTATACCAAACAGTCAAACTGAAAAAAGAATATTAAAAAAACACGGAGCATTTTATTTGACTAATATTAAGCATTGCGTGTTATTAAAAAATACGGTAGATCATTTATTTTTTCCTTTTCTGTTGACGTTGGCGGGGTTTGTTTTCCGTTTTGCTACCACTGCTCTTTAATACTTTCACTGCTCTTTAATACTTTTTATATACTAAACTCCAATATACGGCGAGACCTATTGGCACTGCCAATGATTGTTTTCTTTCCATTCTGGTACTTAAAATCATGTTTATTGCATTTTAAACTTTGGACTACAGGTACCAAAATGCATGGGAACCAGGTTCTCCAAATTATTAGTGGGGCCTAAACACAGGTCACATAAGCATCTCAACATTGAGGCAAAAAGGTGCGCATGGTGAGCGAGATGCTAGCACTCGTGCACTATGAGCTGTATAGGGCCGGGGAACAAATAACAGAATCCAGAACTATAGATAAGCCACTCATTTATTCATTTTGTAATGAACCAATCAACAAGTGGTAGAAAAAGATGCTGCCCTTCTTCAAGCCAGAAGCAGGGAACAAGTCCTAACAAGCATAGCAAGTCCAATAGGCCTTGCTTTAATGTACCAATGCAAGCAAACACAGGCATTCACAAATGCTATTTAAATGCGTTGCATGCAAGGATGCTGTTTACCACATTTAGTGTAGCCTGTTTGGCTTTGACGGCTGTAAAAAGCAGCAAAGAAGGATTTCTTTGTGGAAAACATATTGGAGATAAAGGATTGAATGGAACTTGAATATGACAAACACACGATGATTGGGTGTACTTATTAGATGT
Organism: Calotriton arnoldi; assembly: GCA_963921515.1. Lineage (NCBI taxonomy): Eukaryota > Metazoa > Chordata > Amphibia > Caudata > Salamandridae > Calotriton > Calotriton arnoldi. The sequence goes on along the minus strand of CAWUFW010015158.1, from coordinate 330,790 downwards.
AAAATATCTCCACATGGATTCCAATTCAAGCACTTCCTGGAAGGCAGAATGATACACCAATGAGCCAATAGCATGGAGTGTAGTCAAAGTCCAATCTATGGATAATTTTAAGAATTGGCAGACAGCTTAGCTGTGTCCAGCCAGACCTAAAATAGATGTGAGCCTAATTAACATAGGCAGCAATGTCTGTCACAGCCTAACATTACCCTTCCCAACATTCACAGTTGATATACAAACTGTGCAATGTTTATGAGATGTCCATGTAGATATAAGATTAACATGCATGTTTACACATATAAACCACATATCCAAGAACTGCAAATGCAAACTACACATCCAAGTCCCTCTAAGTGCCACTGAAAAGCACTTTGAGGCAATACCCACACCTACAGTTAAAAATATTGTATACATTTAAAAAAAACAGCTGCATTCAAATAAACACAAGCTCGATAATACAAATGTTTGAAGACATTAGACGCTACTGTTGTACTCTATATGAGGAACTCTTCAAATTAATATTATTGATAATGTATCGTCAAATGGATTTTATTGTGATGAAGAAGATATTGGTGTAAATAGATATGTGAAAAGAACTTTAAAGAAAGGATTCTTGAAAACTGGTTCTTTGTTGGAAGTGGTGGGGGTGGTGGTAGAAGTTTCTCTGGTGCTAGCAGTGTGTCTTTTCTCATGTCCAAATTCACACAGGCCTTCACTTCCATCTGTGGTCTCATGATGTCCCATGTCAAGGGGATGGAGAGTAACACTTGTTTTGTCTTTCAATTTTTTTACTTGAAAATCAGCTTTTCTTATTGCAGGACATGGTTTCCTCCTCTATACAAAGCAGCAAAGCCCCAGGACTGGGCTTAATTTCCCTCCCAAGCAGGCTTGACTGTCTGGAAAAAATGTGAAAGGTTCCAAGCCTCACCAGGATAGTAAACAGTACAGGAATCCAGTGGGCATCAGCACTGTGCACATTATATCAGGGAATTCATCCAGGTGGACAGGTACAGGTCAGATCATCATGACAAGCCTAAATCATACTAGGGGACAGGCTGTCCCATCTATGGCAACACATATTAAGGGATAAGACATGGTTAGTCCCATAGAGCTTCTAGTGCTCTCTCATTTGGGAACTTGGAATGCACCCAGTCTTTCAACCCAAACCTACAAAACCTCCCATCCCATATGTTTTGCTAGGGTATGCCTTTGCCCTCTAAAGGTTCTATTGTACAACATTCCCAACTGTGGGCAAAACAGATAATGTAAAGTAAATTCTGAAACTAATATGAAGCACTGCCAATGTTTCTGGATGTTCTCTAATCCATTGTTTTAAACGTGTCTTTACTGTTGCAAAAAGGAACTAACAGTATACACATTTGCTATAGCTGTACTTTAGAAGGAGCAGCCCAGCCCAAACTGCTAGTGCATGTCTCCTATGAAGTGTACCACAAACAGTCCAATACCCATTTCTGACATATTTGGTTTCATCGCTGTTGTTCAGCTCAAGCACTTGGGACCCATGAAGGCCAGATCCAGTGATGTCCAGTGTTGATATTGATATGTCATCTGGGACATTTGTAAGGGCATAGGCAGTGCTTTTCTGGGAGATCCCGTTGCTCAAAATGAAAGGTGGATTTCACTAGTTTTAAGGTTTGTATTTTTACCATAATGTCCTTTCAGTTGATGTGTTTAAGGGACTCCCTATGACTAAGTTGGTTAGTTCATAGGAAATTAATATTTAGGACCGCTGATAACTTTTCATCGAATCATGGCTTACCCAACTTGCATCCAAGGGGCAGACAGGAGATCCAGCATCCTCCAAAAACTTTAACTGATTATTTGATCATTTAACGTTTAGCATTATAGAAATGGATCTGTCAAAGCACCTTGTTTTGGGACTTCACTTGAACATCTTTCTTCCTGAATCTTGTGTTCCTCATATAGTCACTTGGTCAAAGTCACTGCTGTTTTCAGGTGGGCTCAGATGCAAAAGATCTTAGGTTAAAATATTAACAGCATGCTGGCCTTGTCACCTCATATTGCGGCGTAGCCCATGAGCCAAGTCTTACTATAATAACCCTTGTTAACCCACAGCTGCCTGAAGCTCAACTCGTAGAAAACAGAAGTCCTCATCCTTGGCTCCACCTCCTCTGCATGAGATGATACCTGGTGGCCCCCCGCCCTCGGAAACCCACCCACCCCAATGGACGAGCACACAACCTAGGCATCATACTCGACTCATCACTCACCATGAATCACCAGATCAACGCCGTATCCTTCGCATGCATCAACACCCTCCGCACACTTCGCATGACGTTCAAGTGGATCCCCCCGACTCCAGGAAAACAGTCACTCACGCACTCATCACCAGCAGACTGGACTACGGAAACGCCCTCTACGCCAAAATCAACAAAAAACTTCTCTGCAAACTCCAGACCGTCCAGAACGCTGCTGCCTGACTCATACTTGACATCCCACGACACAACCACATCACCCAACACCTCCGCGACCTCCACTGGCTCCCCATTGAAAAAATAATAACCTTCAAGCTGCTCACACACGCCTACAGAGCCCTCCACAACACCGGACCCCAATAACTCAATGACCGAGCTCCTTCCACGCCCCCAAGAGAAACCTCCGCTCAGCCAACCTCACACTAGCCACCGTCCCACGCTTTTACAGGACCAGAGCAGGTGGAAGATCCTTCTCCTACCTCGCATCCAAGACCTGGAACGACCTCCCCCGCCTCCTCCGACTGATTCCGACACTGCACCAATTCAAGAAGGACCTCAAGACCTGGCTCTTCAAATGATCCCATGAAGCTGCACACCCCACCCCAAGCGACTTGAGACCCTCATGGGTGAGTAGTGCGCTCTACAAAACCCTGATTGATTCATTGATCTATAGGTCAGCAGGTTCTTTGTCACCTCATAGTCTAGAATAGGCCTTGAGCCAAGTCTTACTATAATAACCCTTGTTGACCCTTAGAGATTCATTCATAGGTCAGTAGGTTGGCCACCCGGTGGTTGGGCTATCAAAGGCACTCTCCACTGCAGCCTGTACACCATACTTAAAGGGCACCATCTTATGGGCAGGCGCATAGTAGTCATCGGCAAGAAAAAACTGTGTTAGACTCCCCAAATGAAATATGTCCTTCTGATGCCATGCAGCTTGCAGTGCCGCTCTGCTGGCACATAGGCAGTGTGTTACCTATAGCAGAAACAGCTGAGGGTCTGCTGTCATAAACAATGGGACCTATTCACAAAAGTACTTTCAGCTATAAACCTATGTTTATGTCCGAAAATACCATATGTCTCAGGAATTCACAAAGTGATTCCTAGTTGCCGATGCATTTACTAATGCAGATTTCTCCTCTGAAGGTATGGAGAAATCTGCAGTAGTAAACTCCACTAAAGATTTGAGAAGTGGTTCTAGATGGCTTGCCTTGGAATTTATAATTATACCCACCAAAATGTATGTTTGGGGGCATTCCTATACTGTGATTTAACCTCCGTAGCCTTTAACCCCCTTATCTGCTGGGCCTTCTCTCCCGCCCCCTCCCCACCCCCGCCCCCAGTGCGGAGCCCCTTTTTAGCTATTTGGGGTAGTTCACAATTAGGTCTCCATAACCTCTTTTCACATAAGGTATGCATACCAAATGTGCATGCTTTTTTCCAACATCCTGGGCATTCTAAAAGTACCCAGGGTTTGAGGATTCCCCTGGAGGGGAAGGAGAAAATAGGCAAAATATAGCTACATTTTGAGGTTTTTGGGAAAAATATGAAAAAAGGACTCTGGATATAAGCGTCTGTTTTGTTTCCTTAGAATGGCATCAATGAACGGTTTGCTGTGCTAAAATTCACCATCTTCCCAGCTTTCAAGAAGATGCAGAGCTGAATAAAAGTTTTTTCCAAAGTGGTTAGCTGTGGAATTGAGGCCCTAGCTCATTCAGCACCCAAGGAAACCTAGCAAACTTCTACATTTTTAGAAACTAGACACCCAGAGAAATTCAGGATGGGGTGACTTGCATGGAGCTCACCAGGTTGTTTTACCCATAATCCCTTGCAAACCTCAAACTTTTACTAAAAAAGCAAATGTTCCTTACATTTCTGTCATGGAAATTTTGGAATCTATGGGGTGCCACAAGCTTCCTTCCACCTTGCATTTCCCTAAGTATTCTGATAAAAATGATACCTCACTTGTGTGGGGTCTAGAGCCTGTGACAGGAAATGGTCCAAATGCAGCATGGCTACCTCACATTTTTCCACACAAAACTGACCTGTTTTTTGCAAAGTGGGTAGCTGTGGATTTTGGCCCTAGCTCACCCAGCACCTAGGGAAACGTAGCAAACCTGTAAATATTTTAAAACTAGACACCTAGGTCAATCCAGGATGGGGTGCATTGCATAGCTTTCACCAGGTTGCTCTAGCCAGAATCCCTTGCCAACCTCAAACTTTGACAAAAAAAACACATGCAGAACAGCTTCCACCCCATCTTAAAACAAAAGATCTTGCTTCTAGTAGGCTTTCTGCCCTCTGGGGAGGGCAGATTAGAGGTAATTACCTCACTTTGCTCCCTTGGTGGGCAGAAAGACTGATGCCCACTTTAGTTGGGGTGGGGGCACAACCATGTCCAAGAGCTTCCACTCACAATCAGTTGGAGCATGTAATGATAAAATCCATACATTCTCTGATTATTTGTATACATATTATCCTCGATACAAGCAAATGGAAGTGATAGCATGTGATCGGGCATGCAAGTAACTTATTTTAATGAACAGGGGCAGGATTTTCTCACAAGAAAGAAAGTGAGAAGAGCTTGACAAGCCGAAACTGAATGCAAGGACAAGTGCTGACTTGAGTATTTTCCAAAGTTAGTACTTCCTGGTGCCAACCTCAGAACAAGGCTAAGCTTAATACACAGTGCAGAAAATGTGCAATTGTACAATAATAATAATAATAAAATAGCATTTATAAAGCGCACGGCTACTCCAAAGAGTGTCCTGCGCTGTCAGGCACCTCCACACTTAACACCTAGGAAACACTTAGTTGCAGAATAGCCAAGTTTTTAGTTGCTTCCTGAAAGAGGACAATTCCACCGTGGCTTTACGAGCCAGTGGAAACCTGTGGTTCATTTTCTTTTGAGGTGCCGTCTTCCTCCGTGGTGGTCCCGGTGTGCTCAACTCAAGACCTTAGGTTCCGGATTGCACGCTACTTGCCGTGAAGCGCTGTACAACACTGAATGAAATGGCTATGTGGCATATAAAATGCATGTAACTTAGCAAACCTACTAAGAATCTAGTGATCTACACACAGGTATAAAATAAACATAGCTATTCAGTCATACAATATAATAGGGCATGTTAAGGTATGCATGAAATAGCACTTTTGTAATACATATTATGGTGCTAAGGTTCTGAAACATTTCTTCACACCAGAAGCTAGTTAGTCAGATACATCCTGCCCCAATCAACAATGTTTCAGATGTGAGGAGAGCTCTCACCTTCATGTTCTGCTGCCTGAAAGTTTCATCATTGTGTTGCATAAACCTTTTAAGTGCGGGCATTTGCCACTGGTCGATGGCTGCAATCCTCAACTGTTGGTCATTGGCCAATGCTGGAGAGGGCTGAAAATGAACCTCTCATTCTGGCACATGAGTTTTTTTATTTTTTAAGATTGGGTTGCTGGGGAAGAGCTTTATAAGTCTGGCATTAGACCTTGTTTTTTAATTTTTAATTTTTTAAACACTTTAAAAATACATATATGTATACATACAAACTGGTCCTTTCAGCCATCCCACTTCATTATCTTGTCTTTTGTTTGTTTTGTTTCAACCCCCTGCAGTTAACAGCATAGGGCAGTGGGTCAGCCCACTTCAGCCAGTGGCCACCCTCACTGTGAATGATTGCATTTTTCCTGTGCACAGTGTGGTCATCCCTACATTACATTGTGCACTTCAGAGCCAGGGCTTGAGGGAAAGGTTTCCTTTTCCTAATTTTGTCTTCCAGCTGCCAAGTTAGCATCCCCCTCCAGATTCTCCCCTGCTCTGTGTGTAGCTTCTAGCATGTCAGATCCACAAGGAATGTTTCAGCTTGGAGGATTCCACTTTTAATGAGTATTTGCATTATTTTGTGTGCATATAAAAATGTCCCTTCTTGTGACTTATAACTGGATTCATCACATACATATTCCTCTCTTCATTCTTGTTTTGATACAAGCATTTTGAGGCTGCATATTGTTTCACAAAAGTGACACTTCTTTAGATATAAGCAGCTCTCAGCAGATGCTGGCAATTATGCCTTTCTGAGGGCTGTAAATGCCACTTTGAAATACAGGGTACACTCTTTCATGATTAGAGCGAATAGGGTCGGACTGTAATAGAAAATAGGCCCAGGTACCGAAATGAACGCTGTCCCAGTTGGTGGATCTAGAGTGGACCATGTTTGTAAATTGGGGCAGTTTTGAACTTGTGAAGTTGTTTTGCAAGATATGTGGGCAACTGTATGCATATGTGCTTGCTGCAAGCAATGTTTGTAGTAATATCAGAGCAACCAATAGTAAAAATCATTCCACCAGACGATAAAGTAGCTCCACCAACAGCCAAAAAGCATCCCACACACTGATATGCCAGGCAAGTCCTCTGGCTCTGACAGGCTTTCCTGTAGGCCAGTTCAACCCTGGGAGTGAGATTAAATAAATGCATCCTGTATAGAAAGTCAAATTCAGTAATTCCAGGTCTAGAATTAGATTAGAATGAATTTTTGCTGCACCTCTCTTTGGTTATAAATTCCCTTCGAGGAGATGCATCTTGAAATATGCAAGTGTGCAAGGTAGCTGTGATTCAGCAGCATTTGTGAAATCCTCTGATGCCAAGTGTCAGCCATCTTGTATTTGACAACAAAGGGTTGAACACCACATCTCTCTCTGCCCATGACAACACTGTTTTGCACATCTTGCAACTGCAGTGCAGGTACGCTCCTGGCATCAGGAAAAACCTGTTGAAAAGATTTCTGGAGCCGGATAGAAGGGACTGGTAAATGTATTTATTAAGTGCACGCTGTGCGACTGGACTGAACAACGCGAAACAGCAAATGCCGTTCAAGTCCCTTTAACATTCCACAACAGTAGTCTCCCTGTAAACAATGCACCCGCACTGGATTCCAAAGTTACAACTCAACACAGCTCCTCCCTTTTAAAACCAAACACAAAATATCCCAACAACCCCTGGTTGCATAACACACCACCACCTAGAAATGCAAATGACTATTTCACACCTACCCAAAACTATGTACAGAAATAGTGAACTCACATGCCAAATGAGACAAAATTGTCTCATACGAAACCTACAAGGCAGAGCAGAATTTGGCATCTTCACATAGTCCAAAAAAAAAAACAGTAAATAAATGACATACATTTTACATTTTCACATAGTCCTTAACTCACACTGGTGGCCCTCTTCGTCTTTCAGACTTTAGGATCTCTCCAACCCATCAGATCTCATAGTTTTAGTTGGCGCATCAGAAGAATTTGTAACATAGTTATTAAACCACACAGGCGGTTTACTCTGTCTTCTTAACATCACAGATCTTTTCACCCCATCAGAACTCACCGGTCCACCTGCCACTTCAGATGCGCTTGCCACATCATGATGTTTTGATAATCTTTCTGTATTCCACCACTTGCCATCACTCAATTGAACCACACTGTTCTTAGCTGAAATAACTTGCATGGGAACAGAAAATCTAGAGTGACCCTTAGGAACTATACCGGGAGGTCTCACTCTGACCCAATCACCCACTTTAAAAACTCACACATTTACTTTGCCCTCTGGCTAAACTTTCCTTAACCTGTAGTAACTTGTCACTACGCACAGTAGAAAACCCTCCTTTTCAAGACACCATCCTGCATGCTCAGTTCAGGGAAAACATGCTTAAACACCATTATATCTTCTTCTGTACCCACACCCGACCACTTTTTGCCCAAAATACTCTCCACCTACTGCAAAGTTTGATCCTCACGCACGGCCATCATTTACTCCTCCTCCAGAATGCAAAAATCTTCATCTAAAACCTGCTTCATTGTATCATCCTTTAAGGGTAACCTGGACAAAAAGGCACAAAAATATTTTTGCCACCTGGTATGCACTCTAAGCTAAACTGAAACTCTAACATCCTGTAATGCCACTTTGTCATGCGAGTAGTAGCCTTACTGGCACCCTCCGTAGTGAACACACCCAGCAAAGATTTATGATCCATGTGAATAAAAGATTCAGTTTCCCACAAATATTTTCTAAAGTGATCCAAACCCCACCAACATGCTAGGTCTTCCCGTTCAATAACAGAATACGTGGATTCCGCCCCTCTCAATGCACAAGACGCGAAAGCTATAACTACATCTGTGCCCTCTCTAATCTGGCTCCCAATCCATGTTGGATAGCATCCGCCACTACAAATGAAGGATCTCGGGTATTCAATGGTTGCAGAGGAATCAAATTGAATAATAATTTTTTAATCACATCAAACCTATGATTATGATTAACAGTCCACACAAATTGTTGGTTTTTTTCATGAGTGCCCTCATGTTATGTTATGTTATGTTAAATGTATTTTGTATAGCGCAAAAATAACCTTCAGGCCTCTAAGCGCTTTTAGAGGGAGTGACCGGAATCACAGACGGCAATCGGCAAGGCAACAGAATTACACTGTGACTAACGTCTCCCTGAATAGGAGCGTTTAAGTTGTTTCCTAAATGTGAGGAGGACCGATTCCCTACGAAGGTGCTCAGGTAAATTGTTCCAAATTTGTGGAAGCATGACAGAGAACGCTCTACCCCCTTTGGATTTGATGATATAACGGGAAGGACTAGACGGCAGGCCTCAGATGATCGCAGCGTCCGGCCAGGAACATAATTCTCCAGGCGTTCTTTTATGTACACTGGTGCTTGGCCATAAATTGCTTTGTGGGCAATACAGAGGCCTTTAAAATGAGCTCTCTGTCTGATTGGAAGCCAGTGCAATTTGTGTAGAAGGGGGGTAGCACAAGTCCTTCTTGGAAGTCTATAAATGAGCCTGGCCGCGTCGTTCTGCACTACCTGCAATCTCTTAATAAGTTTCTGGGGGAGCCCAATGTAAAGGGCATTCCCATAATCCAGCCTCGAGATGACAGTAGCAGATACAATTGCCTGTAATGAGGCAGTTGACAGAAGGGGGGCAAGTTTCCGCAGCTGCCTCATCAACCCTATACAAGTTCCCACCACCGTGGTAACCTGGCTGGACATGGACAACTCTGAGTCAATTTTTATACCCAGGCTTTTTACAACCGGGACTGGTGTGGGGGCGGTACCCAGTTCCGGTGGCCAGAAAAGGTCACACCAAGGGCTAGTTTTAGTGGGGATGACGAGCACTTCAGTCTTGTCCGGATTTATTTTCAGAGAATTGGCCGTCATCCAATTCACTGTGAATCTGAGTAGCTTTTGCGCCGATTCCTGGGCCTGACTAGAGTTGTTAATCCGGATGAGGAGTTGGGTATCATCTGCATAGTTGAAGACCCGGCAGTCCATGTGCGCCAGGGTCTCCACCAGGGGTTGCAGGTAGATATTAAAGAGGAGCGGGGACAATGCGGAGCCCTGGGGTACGCCGCAGGTAAGAGTGCCCTTGGCCGATGTATGCTCACCCAGCTGAACCCTCTGAGTCATGTGATGCGCCTTTTTACTGCAATTGGGAAGAAATTGCACATAAAATACTAACATCCCAAAAAACAACTTCAACTGATCCTTATTTTGTGGTACTGGAAACTCTCTGATTGCTTTCACCAACCTCTCTTTAGGCTCTTCCCCATCAGACGACTATTTTTAACTCAGATAATAGTCAACGGAATCCACTACAAATCTGCACTTGGACAACTTCAGAGTAACACCTTTATCTGTCAAAATTTTCAAATTCTGCCAAAAGTTCTATTATGACACTCCAGGTCCCTACCATACACTGGAATGTCATCCTGGAAACAACGAACATGTGCAACCCCTTTGAGCACAGCTTCCACCACTCTGGGAAAGACGGCAGAGGCAGAAGCCAACCCAAAAGGCACCCTTTTAAATCTAAACACCCCTGAAGGTGTGAAAAAAGACATTAGATGACAGCTATCTTTATGCAAAACAATTTGATGATATGCAGATGACATATCAAGAGTGGAAAAAACTTTGGCCCCCTTGAGTGAACTTAACATTTCTGTGATGGTCAGCTAAGGGTGTCCACCAAATTATTCTCATTGAGATCCCTGATGTCTATGCACATCCTCAAACTTCCATTAGGCTTCCTGGCTAAAACTATGGGTGACAACCATTCCGAACTTTCTATTCATTCAATTATCCGTTGTTCCTGCAAAAATTGCAACTCCTGTTCCATCTCCTCCCTCATTGCAAATGCCACACATCTAGGTTAGTGCACAATCGGTTTCACACCCTCCTTCAACACAATGCAATGTGAAAAACCTTTGATTTTTCCAAATTTCTGACTGAAAACCTCCGGAAAAACCTTCTCTCACACATGCTCATCCACTGACCACACGTACCTGCATTCATCCTTTTATAATACTTGTTCCTGACTATTAGGGCCAAGAATAATTCCTAAATTCCTTTGTTCCAGCCATCCCAAAAGACATGACCCATCCTTAACTACATGCACAGTGGCAGGTGTACATCTGCCCTTGAAACCAAAATTACAATCAAATTCACCCAAGACTTCCAAAGGCTTACCCCCATACGCTATAGGTTTAACCTGAGAGTTTTTCAAATGGAGGTTCTGCAACTTATTCCACTCCTCCCGACAAATTAGGATGAAAAATGAACCTGAATCTACCATCATGGGAACAGAAACACCTCAATGTCCACCAGACAAAGTGGTCTTTTGATAGTTTTGTACTCTATTTTCATCACATCATTCACTTCTACACTGGCACCATCAGCACTCCAACAAATTATTGATAGATTGTATTCTTTTTTTTGTTTACCCTTTGCCAATAAGGTCTAAACCTTCAAACTGTCACATAGCAACCGCTCTTTTCGCACATAGCAGACACTTTGTCTATAGCTGGACATGAAATAGCATTACCTAAATGGCTTCTACTACCACCTATAACACTCTAACACCCTCTGTTTTGTGTCCATTTTCTATTCTCTGCTTTTAACTGCCACATGTGAATGTACAGCTTGGACCTTCGTTTCCAAAGCCATTTGATCCATGTACACTGCTGTGGTCTCTATCCCTTTGGCTATCCTAATGCTTTATCTAGAGTTACATTTTCTGTTGTCAACAACTTCTCTTGAATCTTTTACTGTTAGTTTTCTCAACCAACTGATCATGTAACATCTCATCTTCAAATGATTTATAGTCACATGTTGCACCCAATACCCTCAAATCCCTCAGAAAATTATCTACCAACTCCCCCGGCAGTTGTTTCCTCAAATAAAATGCATGTCTTTCAATTATAACATTTCACCTTTTCTTAAATCTGGAGTCCAACATCTTAATTACCAAAGTATATTCATCAAATTCCTCATCTTCATCGTATACAATGACAGAGGATAAATGTTTAAGAATTTTCTGAGCTTCAGTACCAACAGAATGCTGCAATAAAGCAAGTTTCTTCTTTTGGGTAAAAAGTTCTCCATCAATGGCTTCCATAAAGGCCTTGAACCCTTCTAACCATAATTCCCATTCCACAGAAGGATTCGCTGGAGTGGCCAAAAATGGTGACGGAGGTACTACAGCCTGCTGCATTATGTTGCAAACTAAAATAAAGAAACACAACCAACCTGCGAACCACCCTCAACAATGAATTAAAATGAGATTGGAGAACACCAATATTAGAACAGCCAATACAAAAAAGGGCAAATCACCGTAACTTGCACGACATTGTGAATGCCATAACAAAAGAATAAAGTGTGCCTATCATCGATGTGAACGCACCATAATCCTTAATTGCTGTTTGAGTCTGTAGATGTGCGTATCACTGGTAACACGGTAGCGAAGTAACTGAAATCACCACTTGGTGGGCACTCTTCACATGATAACATATAACCACAGCCTCAAACAATTGCACGGAATTCAACTCTTATATACAGCAACCTGAGTGAATTCACCGCACAAGGCTGGAAGCAGAAGGTTGCCGGGCAACAAGCCGTAATGACGTAGCCTCTGCATCTCATTGCTACAATGATGCATGGGTTGCGCTTGAAGATGACGTGCGCTTCGCTGGAAGCCACTGCTTACAAGCAGGCCCAGACTGGTTGTTAGGCGACCAGCATACGGCAATACACAGGAACAAACAACCACCGAAAACACAACAGTCCTGGTTTAATCAAAGAACGGAGCACTTATCTGAAGCTCCAGCACAAGTGCAGTTGAATACCACATAGGATCATGAATGTAACGTTCTGCCGCAGTCTGAAAACGCCGGCACAGCAAACCAGGAAACTTGTCCAGCCAGTCGCAATGGTACAGACCAATCATCACCACTGAAAAGATCTCTGGAGCCCGACAGAAGGTACTGGTAAATGTGTTTATTAAGTGCATGCAGTGCGACTGGAATGAACAACGTGAGACAGCAACTGCCGTTCAAGTCCCTTTTACATTCCACAACAGTAGTCTCCCCGGAAACCATGCACCCACACTGGATTCCAAAGTTAGAACCCAACATCCGTGCTTCTGCATCTTGATTGTGCAGAACACAGTCTTTGGGCTCCCTTACCTGGTCACCCTTGAGGAACATCAGGTTTGGGTATTTGCTCTTCACACTATCTGAGTATATGTTAATGTCGATGCTCCCTTCCAAGCACCTAGTGCTTCTGCACAGGAACAAGACGCCAGTGGAGTCTAGTGTCCAGGTCAGTCAACACATCTGTCACAATTGGTATATTAATATCAAGGCCTGGCAGTAGGTAAAAACTGACAGTGCAGAATGTTAGAAGAGTACTGTAGGGGAGGCAAGAGTGTAGCACAGAGAGCAGAGGCAGGGGCGTTTTCTCCATTAGGGCTGAGGGGCTGCGCCCCTTTGAAATTCCTACATATTTACATAAAACATATTAAATTGATCAATTTATTTAGAGATACGATCATATCTCTGAACAAATGGACGTATTTAAGTCCGGGCTGCCTGTTTCAAACAGCCTGCCCAGCCTCGCTCTGAAGCAGGAAACGGAAGCCAGGAAGTAAATCAACTTTCTGAATTGTAATGCACGATGCAGGGCTTTCTGTTTTAAAGCCCTTCATTGCCACTGTGATCTATGGTGGTATGGACTGTAGGCCAGTGACATGATCAGCATCATGGTTTTGGGCATCGGAGACTTCATCCCTGTGTGATTTCAAATGTCCGTCATTCAAAGGCATAGATCCCACCCTTTCGTCATACGTGAGAGTAAATGCAAGCACCTCTGATTTGGTGTCTTGTTCTCGGTAATGGCAACTGTTTGCATGCTAATGTGGTGTTATGTACATTGTGCAGAGACCCCTCTTCATGCTAACTCCCCCACTGTGACACCTCAGGCCCTGGCTACATGTTGGTGGCCCCCTTAGAAGTGGAGCTGCAGTATTTGTTCCCCCGTGAAATTGATCCAAATAACAAGCAGGGTTCTTGTTCCCTTGCAAAGTTGATCCAAATATTCGAGTCAAGCGCAAAGCAAGAAATATGTGCTCACAATGGACAGTTCTCTGATGTATGACATTAAAACTGGCCCTGTCTTCATGCCCCTGAGTTAACACTTATGCCAAAAACATGGATTGATTAATGAACAATGAATGATAAAAACATTAAGGCAATGCATTTCAGCGATTTAGCTCCTGTCTTATTTCACGTGCTTTACTTAATTTTGTATTCCCCAAGAGTTAGGTATTTTATAATGTTGTTGTATTTTTTTTTGTGCATACTTTGAGACCTGCCAAAGTGTTAATGAGGGGCTTTGATTGAGTGCACCGGTGCTAAGGCTGAAGTCAAACAAGGTTCCTGTCCGTGGGTTGGCCTCTCTGCAGAGCACACATAAGAATGTTTATGTATTCCATTTGCAACTGAAAATCTGGGAAAATGTGTGTAAGGGGGTACACAGATGTCAAAATGTTTGCAAGGCAAAAGTAAGAGAAAATGAAGTGCTTAAATTTGAGGGAGTGTAGTGTATGTTGGGGGGCAGTGAAGTGAGGGAGATGTGAGGAAGTGCATTCGGGGAAGAGTGAAAAGAGGATGCTGAAGAGGAAAGAGGTGGTTGATTATGTGCAGATGGACAAGAAAAAGAGAAAAAAAATATACATATCCAACATAAAGCGCACATAAATGAAGGCCAAAACTCATTCCACGGGCCTTATCACATGGCCCATGGGGTCATTGTCGTCTTCCCTATGTTAGCATGAGCACGCTGCAGGCTGTCCACTGCTTTGCGCACGTTACTACACAAGTTATTTTTCACGCTTTGCAGGTTCCTGGGATTTAGTCTGAACATTGTGTGCAAGGTCGAACAACAATGCCCCTTATTATTCTGTTCTGGTCAGGCCGTAGCACCTAGACACAACATACAGATGCAGCTGGTGTTTGGGAATACGTACTTTGGTCTTATTGGAATACATGGATCATACACTTGGACAGGGACCTTTCCAGGGAGAAGAGCATGACAGAACCTATGATGTAGATCTACCATCTATAGACTAAGGTACGTGGTCTGCAGATAATGCCCAGAGATCTTCTAATATATAATCATATTGCTTGTATACAAGGGGTGGGAGATTAGGCTACTCTGTCGTATATCATGACAGCTCCTTTTATGATTTACGGACTACTTGCTATGCTGACCTTATTTGTGTTATGCATTTTTCTGCTTATTGTGGCACATATACTGCTTACTAGTGCACGTTAGTTAAAATAAATATTTTAAACTTGTTCATGTCTCTGTCAGTTCGTATTGTGGATGAGTACAAGAGTGTGAGCGAAAGGGTGTGTCTTGCAACCGCGATTCCTGAGAGAGTCGGGAGTGTTGTATTCTGGGGTGTCTAATCACTTGTGCCTCTGAGTGAGTAGGAGGGCAGGTGAGGCACTATAGCTATTTGGTCCTGGGCTCGTGGGTGCTAAGGTGGTGGGATGACTCAGTCCCTACCTACTAAGGTCTCATAATCCTACGCATAGTTCTGTGTTTGCGCAGAATCCCTGCAACATGGCACCGCCAACGTTTGGTGTGGTACTTATTCCCGAGAGCCCTGAGTAGTGCTTGTGCTCGTCCACGATACCCTTTCACCGGTTCCCGGGGATGTCCGTGGTGGAAGGACTTAGCCTCCTGCAGTTGGAAGGTACACCTGTTTCTGTAGGGTTTTCAAGCTTGAATTGTAAAAGGTTTTTAGACTCGTTTTGCGCTACGGTTTTGTTTGACGTTTCCATAACATATGGCACAACCGGTCCCGATACCGGCACATAGCCTGCAGCGGTTACACAACATTTGACACTGCATGGGGTCCCCAATGGGGGGCTAAAGTTATTTTAGTGGTAGAGGCAGACCTGGCATACCGCTTCGAGGTTTTTTATTCCTGGGTTACATTTCCTGCAGTTGATTCAAATTACAATTTTTTTCATGCTTACATGGTCGCTGCTCCTCCTGCAGCGTATCGTCCTTACGCACTGATTGAAGTTCCGTTGACGTCATGGGAGCATCCCATTTGGTTTAATGGCACCCTTCCTCACCCGGTCTTTTTTGTTCGTATGGCCCCCTTAAGTATAGATGGGGCTGCTTTGCCAGTTTTGGCTGGTTTTACACCACATGCAAACTATCTAAATGTTACTATAGTGGAGCTTCGTCAGCTCTATGCACAAGTTACTCAACTCTATTGACGAGTCATACAATATGTTTCTCGTTCCTTTTTAGTGGCTCCGCCTGGAGCTGCTCCTCGGCACAAGTACAGGCCGGGGGCCTTGTGATTAGTCCCGTCATGATTAACTCAGTGATGGGCAAACGTACTCAGAATCCTGAGGACCTTCCCTTTTGGATAGCATAGAAGATAGAACAGATTGAAGCTGTTTTCCCACACACTAGTCCTGTGGAGAAACACAGGATTCTTACTATGTGTTTGCCGAGTAGTCTGATTCCCCCTTTAGCGGACGGCAACACCTGGGGTAGAGTGTTGGCATTGATGTATACACTATGCTTTGGCACCCCCTCCATGAGCGTTCTGCTGAGCGTTCTAAAACGTGTACAGGATGAACACGGGGCTGGACCAGCCCTGAATTTGGGAAGGAAATTAGTGGGAACGTTCCCTATTGTCCCCTATATGATTCTGGCTAACATTAAAGGTAAAGCGGTTTGCCACAGGTACACAATTACCTAGCGGGGGTGGCGGATGCTGATCGGGAGCGACAGTTGCCGATTATTGTTGTGGATGTCTATACATCCCTAGGACCCAATAATTTGGGAGTCAGACCATTTACACAGCTACAGAGTAAACCCCCTCCGGACAAGGAGGGTAGACCAGTCTTTCCAAAAAAGGCCTGGAACAAAAATGTGCAGCAACAGAAGCCTAGGTCTCATGCTGGTTCGCCTCCACCTGATGCTTCTGAACATAAATGTGATTTACGTGACCGCTCTAAAATTAAGACACCTTAGAGGTTCAAGGTTCCTGATCCCCGTTCTCCTTGTTCCTTACAGGAATCATCGGATCAACAATTTGGCAGAGGGGGACGACAGGATCGTAGACAGGGCGAGTCCATGCAACAAAGGCGAGACTCGCAGCACCAGTTTGACGTGAAAGTCAAACGGGAGGAACCACCTCAGTATCAAGCCCCATTTCAAAAGAAAAAAAGTTGCCGCTTTGACTGCAAAGTATGCCCCAGATGGTGAGAACCCCCCTCCTGGACAGGAGTTGAGCGGTAACTCTCCTCGACAGCTTGGCAGAAGTTACCAGTGTTCGGCAGACACTCCACCAGCGTCTGGTAGTGAAAGCAACTGACACCTTTATTACTGATGAAACTGCGGACACCCATCTGGCACCCCCTGATAGACTCTACCATATAGACCTTCAAATTGAAGAAGATATTAAACGCCCAATAAATGCAGTTTTTTGGCTTAACTTCTTGTTAAATTCTTCCTATGACATTTTGCTTTTTCTCAATATGTCCCAGAGGAGACTGAACAGGCATATGCTTCGGAGTGGGCTCTGGGCTTGGCTCCTGCTTTGTATCGCATTCAGGCGGGCTGGGATAGAGATTCACCTTTGCATGTAATCCCTTTACAATCTACTCCTCAGCCTCAACCCCAATATCCCATTAAACGAGATGGTAAAGTGAAATTCTGACTCACTTTGAATATCAGGGTGTTATTGAGCCCTGTGTCTCGTCTATGAATAATCCCCTTTTTCCGATATTGAAACCGGACGGTTCATTTCACATAGTTTTAGACTACAGACATTTGAGCAGTCATGTTCGTACCTTTGCAGAACAGAACACACACAGCTCTGCATTAGTAAATAACATAGTTCGTAAGAAATTCAAAACTACACTTGATATTTCCAATGGGTTTATCAGTCACACTTTAGCTCCAGAGAGCCATAATTTGACCGCATTCGGAAATCAGAGACGCTATGCGAGATTGCCTATGGGGTATAAGAATAGCCCCAGGGTTTTTGCAGCACGCAAAGTGTCGATCTTACATGAAATTGACCCGGATGCATTTTCTTTTGTCGATGATATTTACTTGACAGATGACGAATTAATTCCGCATCTCATGCTTATAGATCACATTAACACTCATTTTGCAACTTTAGGTTACAAATTCAACTTTGCAAAATCACAAATTGCTTTTTTGGCAGTTCTTTTTCTTGGTTATGAACTCAACAACGAGGGTAGGGGTTTGGCAACCCCACTTTTTGGAGAAATGTGCTCTACTGCAACCTCCAACTACCCTTAAAAAATTACAGTCTTTGCTGGGTTTCTTGAATTTTGACAGGATTTATATTCCAGATTATGCCCAGCCTATCAAATGCGTTGATACATCCTTCTTTCTCGTCTTCCAGTTGGTTTCCGGAACACACCGCAGTATTGCGGTCTTTGCAATCTGATCTGCTTGCGACTCAATTCTTGTTAATGAGAGACAATACTACAAATCTAGTCCGAAGGATTGTACCAGGAATATTAGGATTCACCTACGTGACTTTTAATGAAGGGGACACAGTTCCCATTGCTTATAAATCGTATTTCTATACTCCTGCTAAAATGCGTTTTTTCTCCACTGAAAAGTTTTAAACTGGTGTGCAGATGGTGATTCTGAAGGAACGCTCTCTGGCTCAAGGTAAACACATTTTCATGGTTTCGCCTGTGCCCGCTTTGAAAGCTGTCACGAAGGGGAGTGTGCCCAATTCTAAAGCTGTATATCCACGTTGGATACAATGGGCTAATTCACTGACGTCGGCTGATGTCAATTTAGTTTATGACCCTTCTTTACAAAAGCAAGAGTTTTTACAATATGAACAGGTTCAACCTCTTCCTTTGTCCCAACTCCCTCTTCATCAGTACAAATGTATCATTTACACTGCTGGTTCTGCACAGCCAGTCGTGGGTTCTAAACAAGCTTATTCTGCTGCCTGCGCTATTGTGGCAGGATCCATAGTAGATGGAGATTTAAGATCCTCCTTGGTTTACACACAATCCCTTGGGGATTGCACGGCACAATTAGCCGATGTTACGCGCGTTGCTTTTGGCTCTTGAGTTTGCTGATCCCAGGGTGCCTACTCTTGTTGTGTGCAATTCGTTCTCCTGTGTACAATCCTTTAATGACAATTTATTATTTTGGCAACAACATGATTTTTGGGATTCTAAGGGTAGCGCAATAAAGCATAAAATGCTTTGGGTCCGGGTGGCCGCTCTTAAGGAACATTTGCCACTCACACATGTTATCCATACACTGGGCCATCAGCGTGTGGTAGCACACGCTGTTGGTTATTCAATGGCTGATGAGGCAGACAAATCTGCAGTAGCCACATGCTCAGTAGCAGCTGTTACAAGGTCCATGACTAAAATTGATGATGATATTTTGGCAGCTATTGCTGCGATGAAGGAGTGGACAGTGTTTCCGCGAGGATTGCCTGCTCATTATACCTATCACTTAACCAATGACCAAGTTCCGTTCGTGACTATCCCCTCAGTTGGGGATCGCTTGATTCCCAACAAGGACCGCAGGCTTTCACTGATTGTGGCTGCCCATGAAGGAATGGCTTCTGCGCATGCAGGTGTGACTGCCACAATATCACTTTTACAGCAACGTTATTGGTGGTGCGGCTTACACCAACAAATGCACAAATATGTACTTTCCTATGACATTTGTCAACTGATTAAACCTTCTACTGTTTCGCGTCCACCACACACTAAACTCTTCATTTCTAATCAACCGTTTGGTTGTATTTATCTTGATCACTGTGGTCCTTTGACATCAGACAATGCTTTCAAATATCTTTTGGTTGCAGTGAATCTGTGCACTAGGTTCCTCTGGGTTTGGCCACAGAGCTGTGCTGACGCTCGTACTGTTATAAAGGATTTGCATGTCTTTGTAGGGACATATGCCTGTGGCACCTTCCATTTAGACCAAGGTCCGGCTTTTGCCTCTAAGGCTTACTGTGATTCGATGAAGTCAATGGGGATGCAGGTGCATTTCTCGTCTCCATATTGTCCTAAGGGCAATTCTGTTGTGGAGTGGATGAATCGTGAGTCAAAGCAATCTTTAACAGCAAGGGTATTAGGTACAGGCCATGGCTGGTTGACTCATTTATATGGGGTTCAACATGCCATAAATAATGTCCCTAAAAGATCTCTGGGTGGGCGGACCCCGTACAAAATGCTCTTTGGCATTAAGATGCTTGTGCCAGATCTTGACGGGCTAGACGTTGTGGCGGCTGCCGCAACATTTGACATAGATAACCATTGTGCTATGTTACAGGATCTACAAAAGAATCAAGATGCTCTAGCAAAATCTCATTTGCTTTCGCCGATGGGTACATCAGTCCTAGTCCCTGTTTCTGGCTGGCTTCCTAAAGTTGGAGATCTGGTCCGGAAAAAAGTGGTGAACAAGAAAGAATTTGGCACCTCATACTGTGCTCCAGTCCCAGTTCATGGTCTAAAGGGCACCCGTACTGTGATTTGACTCCGCTACCTGGATGCAAACACAATCGATTAATTTCAGTTGAACATGTCAAGCTACACCATATGGCCGATACTCAATAGTATGCCTACAAGCATCCCAAGTCAGAATGTTTCACTTGAGCAAATGAATACTGTTTCTCCTGATTCTCCCCGGCACGTGAAGGGGAGATAAAAGTCTTCAACTGCCTATTTTGCCTTCAAGGTCAACAATTGTAGAAACCAAGTATAATTCCCCACCAGTTGAACATACAGTCGATATCCCGGAAACTGTAATACATTCAGCTTCTAATGAGGAACAACCCCTTTGTTTCAGCTCAGTACCAGTGGTTACTACATTGACCAAGATAATTTCTCTTCAGATACATCATCATTGTCTTCGTCTATAGCGTTTCCTCCTTCACGGATTTGTGTTTTCATCTCATGGTTGAAAAGAACTTGCCTGGTCCCACCATGGACTTACATCTGGATCGTACTGTCAATGGTGTTCTTCTTTATTTGGAGTGGGTTCGTGACTGTGTTTTTCCTTTTGATTAATGGCCTTTTCTTACCTGAACGCTCTGCTGTAGAACTGGTTGACGGTGTACTGGCCCCGCATAGTTTTTCACATACAATGAAAATAGACCAAACCCTTGTTAATATTTCTGCAGTCCTGATCGCTGATGGCATTGTTTGGGACAAAGTACCATTTGATGTATATAGTCCTAGGGAGACCCTACAAATTCCATATGTTTTCCTTGTTTCCTTGGGAGATGTCATTTACCTGGAATGCATTCAGATGATTGGGACGTCAGTGGTGTTAATTCTTTGTTTTCTCATTTGCAATATTATACTGTTTTTGATACAGAAGATCTATACTTAAATTCAGCAAGTACTCAGAGACCAGCATTTAGTTTTACACAATGGGAACATTGCCCGACACCATCTAAGGGGAGTTCCATTACACAGAAAAAGAAATTTACATACTTCACTGGTTATATTCTACCCGATACAGCCTTATATTATTTCAAATTAAATACTCCCACATGGAACATATATGTTCACACAAACTAAATTGGTTTATTCTTTATCCTTCATTTCGGATGTATCCCTGAAAGGTTACGATTATTGGAAAGATACCATTGACTTAAAGTCTATTCGGGGCACTAAATTTTGGCAACTGCAAGGTAGTGAGTCCTTGCATCGTGCATGTCTAATACGTCTCAATTAATATTTTTGAATCAGACGGTCCATCAAACTACATGTTTTGGTTTAGCTACTGCTAAAAATGTGAATACTCCTTCGATACTGTCCCTGGCTTAATATGATAGTTGGCACACAAATACCAACTATACGATTGAAGACTTGACTGGTATGATACAAAATGGCACTTCTAGTTCTTCATTGACTAATGGGGGGGTTGGATTCTGTGGCCAATGGACACCAATGCTTGTCATTTACGTTTTTTAAATGCTACACAAGGGTTTACGCAACATAGACCTGATCCTTGTTACCCCCATTCACATACGGTTACCACTTATTCAGTTGGTAAATTATGTCAACAATGCTTGAAACATTCCACATTATTGTCAGGGAAGCACCATCTTTCCCTTTAATCAGGTGATATTGATCTTTTAGGTCCGAAATCCTCACGCGTTAAACGTTTTGTTTACGTTGCTTACAAAGAAGTTTGGAAACTATCACAAATGGAAGCAGCACTACGCTTACGCCAAATTGATCAAGATAATTTGGGAAAAGTTCTTGTCAAGTAGTTCATAACAGTATAAATACACTGTCTTCTCGTCTCGATACCTTAGACAACATTGTGTTGTCTCTAATTGATATTGTTCAGAGTGGGGTATCTACTTTGTATCATGGTCAAAATCACCTACGTTCAGTTATGCAATTTGGTTGGACTTTACAGACACTTAAAAATGGGAGGGTACCCTGGGATTACCTGAATGCTTCCGTGCTGTTTTTACTATTTAATTTAACAGATAAACAAAAAATGATGTCTATGAAAGACGCAACATACACAATGCTACACATTGAGAAACTAGAACAGTTACTGTTTACTGTAGCAGAAACAGATTCCGCAGTATGATTAATACATGGGGTTATTTAATTGCCCATCTCACTTTTCCAGTTTACAGCTTGCATGAAACACTATTGTTTAGGTACATATGAACCGCTTAGAAGGAGTTACATTCATGAATTGTGGTCCTTGCCATTCGCTTACAGTTGTCAGCGTGCGTAAAAATAAGTTTTCCTTACAGGGGAGGATTGTGACTCAAGTGTTGGCCACTCCCTTGTGTATAAGCAAGTAAAACTTCAAGAAGCCTGCAACGTTTCAGCCCCTAATTTGGCATGTTTTTTAAAAGAAACCACCGGTTCCTGCTATTATTACAACTCTCACTTTGCTTTCTAACTGCAGTTATCTCATTCTCAACAATCAAAAGTGCTGCAGTTTACGGGCAGGCATCCTGTACATAGTAACAATTTCACAGCAAGTTACTTGTTGCAGCAATGTCCTGTTTCCCCCCCCCCCCCGACAAAGGAGTGTAGATAGTTTGATGTGGCCTTCTATTCCAACTTTGAAAACAGATTTCAATAAACTAAGCAGACTCAAAGCGCTATTGTTTTAACAAGAAGTGGCTCTCACCTCAGCTCGTGAGACCTTCAAATTGCAGGTGGCAAGAACATCGAGTGAGATTCAGTCATTGCCAACCACGAATCTCCCCCTACACTTTGGGGAATTAATACACCAAATCTTTAATGCATCTGATATGGCAGGCCTAGCACACATTTTTAAAAATGTGGGATCCGGACTTGTAACCTCATTTCAGACTATTTTTGTAGTAATCCCTGCCCTTATTCATTCTATTTTTTACAGCGTATTCAGAGGCTTTCCCCTTTTGAATCCTCCTGGTTTGTGGCATTCTTGTACTTCTTTTGCAGTTTCGCAATGGCTGCCCGATCTGTGGTACTGCCCAGACAGGAACAATTGCAGCTGTATCGTGAGCGTATGCGGCAGCTTTTTGGTTTGGCCATTGGAAGCCCTTGACATCGACCATTGGCTGACCTTCCGTTATGCCTACTTTACCTGCGTGCAACCTGTGTTCTACTGCATCCGGTGCCCTTTTCAATGGGCCCTGGACTTCTGCCTGTCTACTACGTCACACGCTGCCCTGGATTATGAACTGTTGATGGGTCCATTGATGTCCCATAACCAGGACTGTTCCGTGGGTAAGCAGCTTGTGTAAAATCCTTCAATGAGGCCGGCAGCCGAAGCGAGTCCCTGTGACTGTGCACAGCGCCTCTTGGATTAGAGTTTCATTGAAGTCGACACAGGTTGCCCTGGAATGCTTCTAACGGCCTCTGGATATGAGGAGCATGTCTGTTCTTTTGAGTTGCTTAATTGGATGGCATCGCTTTTCACTATTGAAGAATGATGATGGATTAAACCCAGATCAGTTGACTGGGGGTGAGTGTTTGATTTGCTCTAACGCTCCGTCCATCATTCCCTCTGAGTATCGCTTTGTTCAGCCCTAAGTTGGCAGGGTATGCCCAGACGTGGGTCCCTTGCTCAATTTGCCCACTGGATTCAAGATAGCCTGGCTGATGAGGGTTTTGAACCCGAAACCGGTCCCAAGATGCTTGTTTCCGGTCCAGGGAAGACATGGCTTGGCAGTTCGGGCTGGACTGTTCCCATGAGGCACAGGGTCAGACTGATTTGCATATGGCCATGTCTGAACTGGGGTGGTGGAAGTGAGCTAAAGAATGATGATGGATTAAACCCAGATCAGTTGACTGGGGGTGAGTGTTTGATTTGCTCTAGCACTCCGTCCATCATCCCCTTTGGTATCGCTTTGTTCACCCTAAGTTGGCAGGGTATGCCCAGACGTGGGTCCCTTGCTCACTTTGCCACTGGATTCAAGATAGCCTGGCTGATGAGGGTTTTGAACCCAAAACCGGTCCCAGGATGCTTGTTTCCGGTCCAGGGAAGACATGGCTTGGCAGTTCGGGCTGGACTGTTCCCATGAGGCACAGGGTCAGACTGATTTGCATATGGCCATGTCTGAACTGGGGTGGTGGAAGTGAGCTAAAGAATGATGATGGATTAAATCCAGATCAGTTGACTGGGGTTGAGTGTTTGATTTGCTCTAACGCTCCAACCATCATCCCCTTTGGTATCGCTTTGTTCGCCCTAAGTTGGCAGGGTATGCCCAGACGTGGGTCCCTTGCTCACTTTGCCACTGGATTCAAGATAGCCTGGCTGATGAGGGTTTTGAACCCGAAACCGGTCCCAGGATGCTTGTTTCCGGTCAAGGGAAGACATGGCTTGGCAGTTCGGGCTGGACTGTTCCCATGAGGCACAGGGTCAGACTGATTTGCATATGGCCATGTCTGAACTGGGGTGGTGGAGTGAGCTAAAGAATGATGATGGATTAAACCCAGATCAGTTGACTGGGGGTGAGTGTTTGATTTGCTCTAACGCTCCGTCCATCATCCCCTTTGGTATCGGGTTGTTTGCCCTAAGTTGGCAGGGTATGCCCAGACGTGGGTCCCTTGCTCACTTTGCCACTAGATTCAAGATAGCCTGGCTGATGAGGGTTTTGAACCCGAAACTGGTCCCCAGGATGCTTGTTTCCGGTCCAGGGAAGACATGGCTTGGCAGTTCGGGCTGGACTGTTCCCATGAGGCACAGGGTCAGACTGATTTGCATATGGCCATGTCTGAACTGGGGTGGTGGATTGAGCTAAAGAATGATGATGGATTAAACCCAGATCAGTTGACTGGGGGTGAGTGTTTGATTTGCTCTAACGCTCCGTCCATCATCCCCTTTGGTATCGCTTTGTTCGCCCTAAGTTGGCAGGGTATGCCCAGACGTGGGTCCCTTGCTCACTTTGCCACTGGATTCAAGATAGCCTGGCTGATGAGGGTTTTGAACCCGAAGCCGGTCCCAGGATGCTTGTTTCCGGTCCAGGGAAGACATGGCTTGGCAGTTCGGGCTGGACTGTTCCCATGAGGCACAGGGTCAGACTGATTTGCATATGGCCATGTCTGAACTGGGGTGGTGGAGTGAGCTAAAGAATGATGATGGATTAAACCCAGATCAGTCGACTCAGGGTGAGTGTTTGATTTGCTCTAACGCTCAGTCCATCATCCCCTTTGGTATCGCTTTGTTCGCCCTAAGTTGGCAGGGTATGCCCAGACGTGGGTCCCTTGCTCACTTTGCCACTGGATTCAAGATAGCCTGGCTGATGAGGGTTTGAACCCAAAACCGGTCCCAGGATGCTTGTTTCCGGTCCAGGGAAGACATGGCTTGGCAGTTCGGGCTGGACTGTTCCCATGAGGCACAGGGTCAGACTGATTTGCATATGGCCATGTCTGAACTGGGGTGGTGGAGTGAGCTAAAGAATGATGATGGATTAAACCCAGATCAGTTGACTGGGGTTGAGTGTTTGATTTGCTCTAACGCTCCATCCATCATCCCCTTTGGTGTCGCTTTGTTCGCCCTAAGTTGGCAGGGTATGCCCAGACGTGGGTCCCTTGCTCACTTTGCCACTGGATTCAAGATAGCCTGGCTGATGAGGGTTTTGAACCCAAAACCGGTCCCAGGATGCTTGTTTCCGGTCCAGGGAAGACATGGCTTGGCAGTTCGGGCTGGACTGTTCCCATGAGGCACAGGGTCAGACTGATTTGCATATGGCCATGTCTGAACTGGGGTGGTGGAGTGAGCTAAAGAATGATGATGGATTAAACCCAGATCAGTTGACTGGGGGTGAGTGTTTGATTTGCTCTAACGCTCCGTCCATCATCCCCTTTGGTATCGCGTTGTTCGCCCTAAGTTGGCAGGGTATGCCCAGACGTGGGTCCCTTGCTCACTTTGCCACTGGATTCAAGATAGCCTGGCTGATGAGGGTTTTGAACCCGAAACTGGTCCCAGGATGCTTGTTTCCGGTCCAGGGAAGACATGGCTTGGCAGTTCGGGCTGGACTGTTCCCATGAGGCACAGGGTCAGACTGATTTGCATATGGCCATGTCTGAACTGGGGTGGTGGAGTGAGCTAAAGAATGATGATGGATTAAACCCAGATCAGTTGACTGGGGGTGAGTGTTTGATTTGCTCTAACGCTCCGTCCATCATCCCCTTTGGCTATCGCTTTGTTCGCCCTAAGTTGGCAGGGTATGCCCAGACGTGGGTCCCTTGCTCACTTTGCCACTGAATTCAAGATAGCCTGGCTGATGAGGGTTTTGAACCCGAAACCGGTCCCAGGATGCTTGTTTCCGGTCCAGGGAAGACATGGCTTGGCAGTTCGGGCTGGACTGTTCCCATGAGGCACAGGGTCAGACTGATTTGCATATGGCCATGTCTGAACTGGGGTGGTGGAGTGAGCTAAAGAATGATGATGGATTAAACCCAGATCAGTTGACTGGGGTTGAGTGTTTGATTTGCTCTAACGCTCCGTCCATCATCCCCTTTGGTATCGCTTTGTTCGCCCTAAGTTGGCAGGGTATGCCCAGACGTGGGTCCCTTGCTCACTTTGCCACTGGATTCAAGATAGCCCGGTTGATGAGGGTTTTGAACCCAAAACCGGTCCCAGGATGCTTGTTTCCGGTCCAGGGAAGACATGGCTTGGCAGTTCGGGCTGGACTGTTCCCATGAGGCACAGGGTCAGACTGATTTGCATATGGCCATGTCTGAACTGGGGTGGTGGAGTGAGCTAAAGAATGATGATGGATTAAACCCAGATCAGTTGACTGGGGGTGAGTGTTTGATTTGCTCTAACGCTCCGTCCATCATCCCCTTTGAGTATCGCTTTGTTCGCCCTAAGTTGGCAGGGTATGCCCAGACGTGGGTCCCTTGCTCACTTTGCCACTGAATTCAAGATAGCCTGGCTGATGAGGGTTTTGAACCCGAAACCGGTCCCAGGATGCTTGTTTCCGTTCCAGGGAAGACATGGCTTGGCAGTTCGGGCTGGACTGTTCCCATGAGGCACAGGGTCAGACTGATTTGCATATGGCCATGTCTGAACTGGGGTGGTGGAAGTGAGCTAAAGAATGATGATGGATTAAACCCAGATCAGTTGACTGGGGGTGAGTGTTTGATTTGCTCTAACGCTCCGTCCATCATCCCCTTTGGTATCGCTTTGTTCGCCCTAAGTTGGCAGGGTATGCCCAGACGTGGGTCCCTTGCTCACTTTGCCACTGGATTCAAGATAGCCCGGCTGATGAGGGTTTTGAACCCGAAACCGGTCCCAGGATGCTTGTTTCCGGTCCAGGGAAGACATGGCTTGGCAGTTCGGGCTAGACTGTTCCCATGAGGCACAGGGTCAGACTGATTTGCATATGGCCATGTCTGAACTGGGGTGGTGGAGTGAGCTAAAGAATGATGATGGATTAAACCCAGATCAGTTGACTGGGGGTGAGTGTTTGATTTGCTCTAACGCTCCGTCCATCATCCCCTTTGGTATCGCTTTGTTCGCCCTAAGTTGGCAGGGTATGCCCAGACGTGGGTCCCTTGCTCACTTTGCCACTGGATTCAAGATAGCCTGGCTGATGAGGGTTTTGAACCCAAAACCGGTCCCAGGATGCTTGTTTCCGGTCCAGGGAAGACATGGCTTGGCAGTTCGGGCTGGACTGTTCCCATGAGGCACAGGGTCAGACTGATTTGCATATGGCCATGTCTGAGCTGGGGTGGTGGAGTGAGGTAAAGAATGATGATGGATTAAACCCAGATCAGTTGACTGGGGGTGAGTGTTTGATTTGCTCTAACGCTCTGTCCATCATCCCCTTTGGTATCGCTTTGTTGGAGCTTATGGCATTCCACTTGTCATGTGAAATCCTTGGACCAGAAGATACGCTGTAATTGGCTACCTTTTTGCATCTACAAAAAATATTTTTTTCTCTGCTATCTCTACCCTAAGGATTTCATTGGCCTGCTTTTGAATTGGATTACGATTTAGATTTCAATGTAGCGCTTTGGCTCTGCTTACCTGTGACTTCTGTATTAGTCCAGGTGTTGGAATAGAAATCGTTAACCATATGTCATTTCTAATTAAGTTAGCATTCGCTGCGCCATTTTCTATGAGTGCGCCATTTTAGGCTGTTCGAAACTGATCTAGTTCAATTTCGAGAAATGTTCTTCTCTGGGTTTCGTTTCTGCATGTGGGTTTTGTTTTAGTAACGAATACACTGTTCTTATTAGCGCATACCTTTCTCACCAGATAGAGGCCCTCTCCCCCTTGTCTGGTGGCAGGCTCTGGATGGAACGACCTTGGAATCTGCTACTTTGTGTAAGGATATGAGGGCTGAAACCATTTTCTTGTATTTCACTGTTTAGCTTCACCTGCTTGGAAAATTCCACTGTGGGTGTGTTTTAGCCCGGTTATGAAACGTACATAATGTATCTTTATGCTTGTTGCTTTCAGTTCACTCTGCAGCACTCCTAGCGACTGGGCAGATGGGGCTCTGCTCTGAGTGTATATGAATAAACAGCTATTGGTTTGTATTCTCTACTGTCTGACCAACTCTTCATTTGGTATGACTGAGAGGTGGTCATTAGTAACCCGGGTGACCCTAAACGGGTAACTTTCTTCAGTTAGTGCCCGAACAGGGACTCCTTCGGGTGATTGATCCATCCCTTTTCCGCAGATGGAGGGGAGGCCTAGGCCATCGTCGGGTTGGACTGACGGCTCAGGGATCCCTGCATGAAGAGTTTTTAGTACTCGCAGCTGCCCCTTCTGTCCCGCCAGACGATGCCTCGCCCAGTGGTCAGCCTGACTGGAGTCCTGAACGGCGAAACCCTTGGATCTGATTGTTTGGTCTGAAGAGTCGGCAGTGGAGAACTGGTTCGTTTTTACCACTGATATCAGGTGAGTTTGTTTTGGTTCTTTGTGGATATGGTACCATTGTGGTTCGAGTTTGGTTTGGTATGGTCTAAGGACTGTTTTGTTGAAAAACTATTTGCAAATATTTTGCATGGTAAAGCTAACGATTTTGTTCTTCTTTTGAAATGCCTGGCCTAAGTAAATTTTGGAATCTGTGTTGCTGTTGTTGCTCTACAGATGCCCGGTTAGAGGAAGCTCAGCCGCCGTCTATTGAGGGCAGCCCTAATTTTGATATGTATGTGAAATATGGCCTTGGCCCTACTATGTTTAGTACACTATGGCACAAATATATGAGGGACAATGCCGAGTTGCAGTGGCCTTTGACGGGCACTTTTGATGAACAAAATATTGGGTTTTTACAGGGACAATTGTTTAAGAGACGAAGTAGGCAGTCAATATTTGATTCTCTCGGAACTTGGCAGAAGGAGGCTAGGGCAGAGGCGGCTCAAGGTGGAAAGAGATGCACGGAAAGGGAGAATGCAAACATTGACACAGAAAGCTGCAGCATATGATACAGAGAAACAGGAGATAGGGATAGAATGTGAAGATAAATGGTTTCGGTTGCACATTGATAAGTCTTATTAGGCCAAAGAGGACAATGACACTTTCGTAGAGGAGTTGTTAGATACTCGATCCCCGCCTCCCTATGCCCCGCAGAGGATATACCCCACTGTTCTGTTACAGTCACAGCAGTCTGTTTCATCTGCTTCGGTTGTTCCCGTGACAACGGCTGTTGTTTCCACAGCTTTGACTACGGCACCTTTTTCTTTTTTTTTTTACAGAGTTTTATATAGTGCGAACTTGACCCGAATCGGGTATCAGAGCGCTTTACATAGCACCAGTTGCATTACATGAGGACACATTCATTTTAGGCACGGGGAGATTAAGTGATTTGCCCAGAATCACAGGATGTTCAGCGTCATTGCCGAGACTCAAACCCAGTTCCCCAGATTCGAGGTCGACCGCCCTAGCCGTTAGGCCAACTCCTCTCCTCTCACCTTCCGCTCCTGTTTTGTCTTCACCATCTTTGATGACTGTGACTTCTAGTACATCTATTGTTCCAACCCCTGTGTCCTCTGTTCTTTCCCCTCCGGTACAGACGTTAACTACTGTTATACCTCCTACCTCTGCCGCTTCTCCTTCTATAGTTATTCACCCTCTGGCTAACCCTGGGCGTAGTTCACGAAGTAACGCTTCGCGAAGCTACGCAAAGTGCAGTTCGCACTACGCGAGCTATGCGTAGCACTACGCGAACTGCGTAGTGCGTGTTCGCAATGATTGCACAGTGCCGGATGCTTGTCCGCACTGTGCAATCATTGAAAACGGCATCTTGCACAGTGCGAGCTGTCTTTTACTGCCGCTCGAGTAGATTTTTACTCGAGCGGCAGCTCTCAACGCGGACTGGTAGTTTCTCATCGCGAGCGGTCGCGAGCATACGCGACCACTCGCAATGAGAAACCTGACCTCCCAGCGTTGAGAATCTCGCCGGGAGGTTTATTTTCCACGCTCGCGATCGGCAACTTAATGTTGCTGATCGCGAGCAAAGAAAAAGTCTCGCCAGGATGTCATTTAGCTTGCTCGCGGTCGCCAACTTGGCGTTGAGGACCGCTGAGCAAGCAAATGACCGCTGCACTACGCTACGCTACGCTACGCGTGTTTGCACTGTGCTACGTGCAATTCGCGTAGTGCGAAGTAGCGCAAACTTCGCAAACTACGCGAGCGTAGCGTAGTTTTCCGCCCAGGCCTACCTCTGACACTTTTGGATGCAGACACGCCAGTACGAGGGTTTGAGGACAGGGATTGGGCAAAATTTAGAAAACGAATAGGTCCAGTGGTGCGTTCTGGAGTACATGAGGATGAGAAAGATGTATTGGCCAAACAGGCTGTGAAGTGGGCTAGTAATCGGGTTTATGGTGCTGAGGATATTTGGCAAGTCATGCGTGACTTTGAGCCCTTTTTACAGAAGCATGTTCTTCAGCACACGTCCGCTACATTGATTGGTCTTTGGTGCACACACATCAAGATGGAGGCCCCACAAGTGTTATTTGAATTAAGGATCGTGTTTATGTCGCTGATTTAGCTCCAGGTCACGTGCTTGCAAATATTGCTACTATTGTTTCTTACAGAGGTCGATTGTATGACAAGAGTCCCACTACAATCACTCAGTTCCCTATGGGTTAAGTCCATCCAATTTATCAACCAGAGATACCTGAGTTAACGGATCAGCTCAGTTATGTCACTGGAGCAGGCGTAGCTGCTCGCTTCCAGGAGCAATGGATTTATATTCCATGGAAGAGGAGTGAGGTTTTTGCCCTTAAGACTACTCTGCCCGACCCCAGGAAAAATCCTGAAGATTATTATAAGGAATTAACAGAGGCTGCTTCTTCTACTGTAATGACTCTTTCCGATATTGAAATGTTCTTAGATCTTCTTGTTCCGGTCGATATTTGGAGACAGGTGCATACTCAAGATCATGTTGCAGAATTAGGCGGTACATGGGATGTGATTAAAGGATGGGATCAGGAAAGGAAGCCAGGTGATAAACCTTGTGCCTAGATACTTGCTTTGCCCGGTCATATTATTACATAAATGCACACACTTATTCCACCTAAGAAGGTCAGTTGGGACAGATTGACGGCTTGTCGACAGAAAAAGGATGAGAGTGTGTCTGATTTCTTTACTTGATTTGAAGATATCTTTTTGTATTGCATTGGGCAGGATATGTCCACTAAGGGAGGAGTCCGTTTATTTGTTGACAGATTTGTTACTAATCTTCTTTCTGAGATAATGACTCGTTTGCAGGCGTTTGAGAGTACGTGGCCGACGTCTTCCCCTTCTGTTATTTTGAATATGGCTCAATATTATGAGCATTGAGATCAGGAGGAAAATGATAAAACAGATAAGAAACATAAAGATCTAAAGACGAAGGTGTTTTTGCAGCAAGCAATCAGAGGAAATAATATGGGACGAGGACGTCCTACTAGACAACTTCCACGTACTATGCAGCCTTCAACGACACCTTTAGGTCAGAATCAGTGTGCTTATTGTAAGGAGGAAGGACATTGGCGCAGCCAGTGCCCTGAGCGTTTATAGAAGGTTGCAGCCCCTAGAAGACGAGGTTCTAGTGGTGGAGGCCGTGGCATCGACAGAAATCAGAATGCTGTGGCTCCTAGGGGCCGTTCTGACAATACCTATTTTGATGACCCAAGAGACAGACAGTATTATCATGATGATTATAACATGGATGATGTGACAGGTATGTCTTACAGCTATGACAGCTAGGGGCAGGGTGGGGGACCAGTTCAGATACCTGTAGATCAGCGTGGTCCTTATGTCACAGCAGAATTGCAAGGTTCGATGAAGGACTTTTTGGTGGATACAGGTGCGACAAAGAGTTCTGTTTCTCGACATATGGTCCCCGGGGCTGCTCTGTCTGGCCATAATAATGTTTCAGTAGGTTTTTCAGGTGTACCTGTTGTAAGCCCCATTTCACGACCACTTGCGTTGACTGTTGGTCCTTTCACTGTGGAGTCTCTGTTCTTGTTAACGTCTAATTGTGGTGAAAATGTGATGGTTCTGGATTTGTTGAAAAAATTGCATACTTCTATCTATTGTTCCCCTCCAGGCATTTATCTTACAAAGGGGCCAGATGTGAGTACTAAACAGTGTTTGTCTCACGATGTGCCCCGGCCGGCTGAATTAGCTGAGGTCCCGCCCATGTTGTGGGCCACAGGTGATACGGATGTCGGTTTGTTGCATATACCACTGGTTTCTATCCAAGTTAAAGATAATGCTGTTTTACCTCGCATTCCTCAGTATAAAATACCGCAGGCAGGAGAACGGGCTCTTCTTCAGAATATTCAGGATTTAATACGAAAGGGAGTAGTTGAAGAAACATCTGCCAACATTTAAATAGTCCTATTCTTCCGGTCCTTAAGAGGATGCCTTCAGGTTCCTCTGAGACTCTTGATGATGTTTATCGCTTTGTAATTGATTTGCGCGAGGTTAATAAAATAGTAGTTCAGCAGTATCCAGTGGTTCCTGATATTACTACACTTTTAACGATGATTCCATCTACTGCTAAGTTCTTTTCTGTCATTGATTTCAAAAATGCATTTTGTAGTATTCCTATACACCCGGACAGTAGGTATTTGTTTGGGTTTACACTGGCCGGCAGAAGCTTTAGATTCTGTTGCGCTCCTCAAGGCTATACAGAGAGTCCTAGTAGTTATAGTCAAGCATTAAAAGTCAGTTGGATTCACTATCACTTCCTCCAGGTAATGTATTGGTGCAATATGTTGATGACCTATTGATTGCTTCTGATACGGAACGGGGTTGCAGAGATAGTACGGTGAAATTGTTCTTACATATGGCACATCATGGTCATAAGGTTTCTCTTTCTAAATTTCAGTATTGTCGACAGGAGGTCACCTATTTAGGTCACTACTGAAAAAGGAGGGTAGGAGATTGACCCCTGAGCGTATTAGTACTATTGTTAAAATGCCCATTCCACAAACTCAAAAAGATGTATGCGCTTTTATAGGTATTACTACCTACTGTCGCCAGTGGATCCCAAACTACTTGTTACTAATCAAACCTTTGCTTGCATTAACAACGAAAGCAGTACATGAGCCTTTGCCTTGGATGCCAGAATGTCAGCAGTCTTTTTAGCAATTAAAAACTGCGCTTTGTTCGGCTCCGGTGCTTGGCATACCTAACTATAACAAAACGTTTGTGCTCTATGTCCATGAGATGTATTTAATTTGGTCACTTTACATAACATATTATCATATTCAATGTTCAAGATAAAAGGGATGGTTGCTCCAAGGAAAAATGTGAAGAAAGAAAGTGCTCGTGAAGTAAGATAGAATAAACAAGAGGGGGATCCAATCAAGCAAAACAATGATTCATCATTATTTACATTACAATTTCATAAGCAAAACTGGTCGTGATTCATGATTGCACCAGTTCTACATTAGGAGCCTGTCCAATGGTTAATTCATAGTTATTCTTTATGTTCTTTCTCAAAAGTTAGCAAACAACGTTCGTCTGTAAGCAAGTAGGGCTGGGATAGTATACAGTACAGGCCCCGAACAGGGGAGAGTGTCGACGTTTCGACCCTAGTGCAATGAGGGCAGTTTGTATCCTCTGCGAACGGGTCTTCCTCAAGATAGAAAGGAGGGATGGGGGAGCAACCTAAAAGGTAAGTGAATTGCCTAGTTAGAGAACTCAAAACAGGAGTTTGCAGTTTACAATGTAATAATAATGGTGCGCCTACTCACTGGTCATGGGTGATGCACAGTAAAAGTGCCGCCCCTAGTTATGGATTTAAAGGTCTGTAAAAAAAAAAGGAAGGATATATAAACTGTGTATTAATACTTATACCATACGTGTATAGTATTCATAATAATCAATCAGTGGACTGATCTCCACTTACCCGCAATAGAATTGCGGCTTGGTAACAGCAGTTTACCTTCAATCAATGGGTGAGAAAAATCGCCCACAGCGTCTAAAAGACATGAAAATGAACGACAATTAAAGTCTCACTGTGGCACGGAAAGCCAAAAGAACTCTGGCTATTCTACTTGACAGGGGAAGATTACCTCAATGAATCATCTTCGCACAGCCCGGGGAATCCAGCTGGTCTGCTCGAGTAGAGGGCTGCGAGTGACTCAGCGTTCTAAAAATAGGCTTTGGAAAGCGTGCACGTAGTCAGACGTGCATTGTCAGAGAGACAGATGGCCACGTAGATGCTACTGATGTGACCGGCATAAACAACAGACTATTCCTTAAGTCAACATCAAGTATTGCACACACATATATTTTTGACACTGTTACAAGGGGTTTGAACGAATATGAGGAGATTACCAGGCAAGTGGCAACCCTGAATAATGGCTAGATCGCGCAATTTACTGTGGGTGATTACAACACTGTATATATGTTCACTTGTTGTTGTATATCAACAGCCATCAATACGTTGTTTCTGTAGCCTCTAAATGTTTTATCACTGAAGGTTATGATCATTTTATGTATTGTATGTAATCTCTGCCTTCATTATGAAACTCTAGCATTCTCAGTAGCTTACACAGTGCATTATGTCAACATGGCATTTCTTAGCCTTCATCACTGTATATATATATATATATATTTTTCTTCTGTCACTGTATGTTTATTAATCAGACCTACTGCAACTTTGTTCCTGGAATGTTTCATTGTCCAAAGTTTTTTAATTGGTGTATAAATGTTGTTTTTCTCTCCTCTAATGTGTGCTAACCAGTCTCAGTTGCACGATGGTATCATATCTACTTGGCATGTCTATTTTCGGCGAAATGTGACCTATTTCAAATTAATTCAATTCTGGATTCACAATTGCCAGCGATTGTTTTACCAGTTTTATTTTCGAAAATGCAATGTGTGTGCAATACTTGATGTTGACTTAAGGAATAGTCTGTTGTTTATGCCGGTCACATCAGTAGCATCTACGTGGCCATCTGTCTCTCTGACAATGCACGTCTGACTACGTGCACGCTTTCCAAAGCCTATTTTTAGAACGCTGAGTCACTCGCAGCCCTCTACTCGAGCAGACCAGCTGGATTCCCCGGGCTGTGCGAAGATGATTCATTGAGGTAATCTTCCCCTGTCAAGTAGAATAGCCAGAGTTCTTTTGGCTTTCCGTGCCACAGTGAGACTTTAATTGTCGTTCATTTTCATGTCTTTTAGACGCTGTGGGCGATTTTCTCACCCATTGATTGAAGGTAAACTGCTGTTACCAAGCCGCAATTCTATTGCGGGTAAGTGGAGATCAGTCCACTGATTGATTATTATGAATACTATACACGTATGGTATAAGTATTAATACACAGTTTATATATCCTTCCTTTTTTTACAGACCTTTAAATCCATAACTACGGGCGGCACTTTTACTGTGCATCACCCATGATCAGTGAGTAGGCGCACCATTATTATTACATTGTAAACTGCAAACTCCTGTTTTGAGTTCCCTAACTAGGCAATTCACTTACCTTTTTAGGTTGCTCCCCCATCCCTCCTTTCTGTCTTGAGGAAGACCCGTTCGAAGAGGATACAAACTGCCCTCATTGCACAAGGGTCGAAACGTCGACACTCTCCCCTGTTCGGGGCCTGTACTGTATACTATCCCAGCCCTACTTGCTTACAGACGAACGTTGTTTGCTAACTTTTGAGAAAGAACATAAAGAATAACTATGAATTAACCATTGGACAGGCCCTAATGTAGAACTGGTGCAATCATGAATCACGACCAGTTTTGCTTATGAGATTGTAATGTAAATAATGATGAATCATTGTTTTGCTTGATTGGATCCCCCTCTTGTTTATTCTATCTTACTTCACGAGCACTTTCTTTCTTCACATTTTTCCTTGGAGCAACCACCCCTTTTATCTGGAACATTGAATATGATAATATGTTATGTAAAGTGACCGAATTAAATACGAGTCACCAAAAAAGCAATAGTGTGTGCCTTCTTTGAATTTTGAGGATATATTTGAATGCTCTTTAAATAAGTTGATTTAAACTATATATGTACCTCATGCTGTTTATGATTGTTTCAGACAACTAAAATTTAACATAAGTCTAGGACCATTGTTTTTCTATACCAATTATTACCCAGGTCCATTGACTTCTATGGGTTACCCCAGTATATCTTAATGGCTATGTCCATGAGATGGCTGGTTGTGTGCTTACTGTCCTAACATAAAAGTTTGGGGATAAACAGAGGCCTTGTGCTAATTTTTCTGCTGTGTTTGATCCTGTTGCAAAAGCCCTCCCGAGCTGTCTGAGAGCGGTCGCGACTGTGGCCACTTCAATCAGACAGTCGCCTGAACTCGTACTTGAAACTGACCTCACAGTTATGGTACCCCATGCTGTGGATACACTTTTGAATAAGACAAAGACACAGTACCTCACCAGTGCACGTCTTACTGGTTATGAATTGACATTGTTTGCCAAACACATTACGATCAAGAGGTGTGCCACTCTGAATCCAGCCACATTACTACCCCCCCCTCTGAGAAAGATGCAGTTCACAGACATGATTGTATCTTCTGGATGGAAGAAGAGACGAAAGGACGGGTAGACCTGACTGATGTTCCCTTATCCGACCCTCAAAGAGCTATATGTTGATGGTTCTTGTTTTAAATTACCAGATGGCACCACCACTGCAGCTTATGCTATCACTACATTGCGTACGGTGGTAGAGACATCACTGGTCCCTTATCAGTTGGCTCAAGCTGCTGAGCTTGCTGCCCTTATTCGAGCTTGTGAGTTGAGTGAAGGGTTGGTTGTCAATATTTATACTGACAGCCAGTACGCATTTGGGGTCGCGCACAATTTTAGGAGACTCTGGGCTGAGAGAAGGTTTCTTACTTCTCATGGAACGAAGATCCAGCATGGCCACCTCATATTGCGGCTGTTGTCTGCTTTAATGCTCCCCAAGAAATAGGCAATAGTTGAGTGCAGCGGCCATAGAAAGGTCACAGACGATGTGGGTAGAGGGAATGCTTTTGCAGATCAGATTACTAAGGAAACAGCCCGAAGTAAGATGAAACGCATGTTTGTTGCAGGCCCAGCTAGGTGGGTTCCTGAGGTTGTCATGTTTGAAAACACCCTTGAGAGGGTAAAGTAGATACAAAGTGAAGCCACGATAGAGGAATTGGCAAAATGGCAGGAGAGTACAGCACAGTTGAATGAGGAAGGGTGTTGGATAGATAAATCTGTATAGCAGAAATGGATGTTGCCGGATGCATATGTGCTTCCAGTGGTTACTATGGCACATGGTCCAGCTCATATCAGCGCGAAAGGCATTTGTAAATTGTTTGCCCCTGTATGGCATAATGACAACATTTCTAAGATGGCTGCGCATTTGGTGAAATACTGCATGGTCTGCATGATGCATAATGCAGGGAAGGGTACCCCTACACCACCTGGTAGTTTTGCACCACCTACTTTTCCTTTTGAAGTCCTCAAATTGGACTATATCTAGTTAGAAAGATGCAATAATCTCGAGTACGTTTTGGTGGTTGTATGTGCATTCAGTAAATGGGTTGAGGCTTACCCCACTAAGGATAATACAGCCATTACGACTGCGAAGGTACTCCTTAAAGAGTTCTTCCCTCGTTTCGGCTTGCTCCGAGTTATCTGGAGTGACAACGGAAGGCATTTTAATGGGAAAGTGATTAAAGTGATTTGTGAAGGTTTACATGTAAAGCAGAAATTTCATGCTGCCATTCATCCACAATCAGCGGGTTTGGTTGAAAGGTACAATGGTACTCTCAAACTGAAATTGGCAAAAATTCAGGAAACAACAGGGTTGAAATGGCCAGATGCTCTACCGTTAGCTCTTGTATCAACAAGAATAACAGCTCATTCTAGGACAGGATTGTCACCCTATGAGGTTGTGTTCGGACACCCGGTGAATGTCTGGGGCATCCCTCGTCCTTCTAGGTATTCTGATATTGAATATCCTGTGTTGCTTGATTACCTTGGCCAGTTAACAGAAAGTTTACATTCTATTCCTCAACAGGTGCAGGAGTACCTTCCTTCTATACCAGAGGGACCCAGCCATGACATCCAGCCTGGTGACTATGTATTGCTCCGCAACTTTCAGAGGAAGAAAAGTTTGGAACCGCGCTGCAAAGGTCCTGAGCAAGTTCTATTGGTGACACGGAAGGCTGTAAAGGTTGCTGGTCGAAAGAACTGCGTACATGCTACCTATTGCCGGAGGATTGCTTTGCCAATACCTTACTATCAATGGGTGAAAGAAGGAGTGGGTGACTCTGAGTGCGAGTGGGTGCCCAGGTTCGTTCCCTTTCAGTGATGCCCAGTTGACCTGGATGCAGATGGATAAAGAGAACAAGGATGTGTTAAATGAGGTTGTTCCCCCAGAAATAAGACCTATCCAAGAGCCTCTGTTTATTGATCACACAGTGCCTGGGGCACCAGGTACAATTTGCGCCCTCGACTGAGGGATACTGAGCCCAAGGAGAAGAAATATTAGGGATGGACTGCCTAAGATAGCTAGTACTGAGTTACAGTACCAATGGCATTGACAGAAATTAGTGAAGACTTTTGTGCTTACTTTGCTTTAGTTGTTTTGAACATTAGTTAAGGACAATTTAAGTATACCTCGAAGGTATACCATCTGGATCGACGTGGGATACATTAAAAGAGCTTAGAACAGAGCAAGCCCCACAGCCGGTGCTCAAGAGCTCCAACTTATTGATGAACAATAAGAGCCTGTACCAGTGAGGCTCAGACGGACCCTGGGAACTTGTATATTTCCTCCGGATTTTCACCTTTCCTCTATAATTCATGATGTATCCCTTTGGTAGAAAGTTTGCTGACGAAGAACAGCCAATGGTTCTTGTTGCACAGCACAATGTGATGTGGTTGCACAAAAACAAAATAGTATGTGTTGTTCTTTTGGTATTGCTGATAATAGTGTTGTGTGGAGTGTCATGGGTTATGGAAAATGATCAAAGTGTATTTACGTAGCAAGGGAAAGGTTGCCTCCTCAAAAAGGAGCAAAAGAACGGCCCTAAGCAATGTATTTTTAGAGACTCATAAGAGCTTCTTTGGAGAGGGGACTGCTTGTTATCCTACTGAATCTGTCACCAGTCTGTGGACTGCGTATCCCTTGTAACTTGTAAACTGTACTTACACTCGACCACACCAGTTTACGGAAGTGAGGGGAGTATTTGGTTTTGGTTACCCGGGACCATGTCTGTATCATAGACAGCCACTAGGATTGGGTTATCCAGGCTGTGATAACAACACCTATTGTGATAACTTTTATATGGAGAAACAGAATGTCACATCGGTGGGTTGGCATTACAAGGAATTGATAGTCACTCTGAAGGCTGGTTATTACCCTGCTTGCTGCATCATCGTGAATAGCACTGACACTTCCTTGTATATCAACTGTTCTGGAATAGTGCTGTACAAAAATACGATCCCTTTGGTGAATGACAAAGATCCGAGTACTTTTGGAATGAACACTAGATATGCTGCAGTAGATTATGAAGGACTGATTTATGCACACCCGAGGTATTACTTCTTGTCTAACGGTACATATTACAACGTCGTTATTGGTACAGATGATGTAGCTCTTGGGATGGTGTTGCCCTTAGCTGTGCCCTGTAAATATGCTAAGACTAATGTTTGCTGGGTTAAAAGGACTTTGACAAAAGAATTCTGTGAGGGAGTGACTGATATAGAGGTCAATAATTATAGTAATGGGATCACTTTTGGATACATCCTTTCTTCTATTTTCACTTTGGGTGGTACCTCCATGGCCAGAGGTGAGAAAGCTAGAGAATATTTTGGATGTAAGCTGTAAATTCTGTCTAATACCACAGTAGCAGCTTTGCGTGACATCACCACTCAGTTGGAGAGTATGCGAATATATTCAGAACAGACCAGGTATGCAGTGGACTTTATTATTGCTCAGAGTGGTGTTGTATGCGCAGTAGTGGGCGATCAGTGTGTGGTCGGGATCAAGAATATGGAAAAGAATATTACCAAACATATTTTGGATATTCTTGAAAATGTCAAAGGAATGGAACGTGGGAATTGGAGTTGGTCCCTCTTCGGTAGTTGGGGCTGGATTCTTGAAAATGTGATTTATCAGATTGTGATATTGGTGCTGTGCTGTGCTCTTATTCAGTGCCTTCCCTTCTGTTGCACATATTGCACCACTGTTCTTACCCCTCAAAGGAAAATATCGATTCATGACACCAATGCCGCCATTATGACACAGAAGGATGTTGAGGATATGATGAACATTGATGAGGGAATTTTTGAGAATTCTTCCCTCCTTACTGTTTCATTTCCTGATGTTGAAAATATTGAGTGTTCATAATTGTTTTCAATGCGATTACTTATTACTGTTTGCAGTTTTGTTTCTTCCTGTTGCTGTTAGAAAATGTTTTTAGCTCATGCTAAAAGAAGGGTCTTTTAGAATAGAAATCGTTAACCATGTGCTGTTTCTGATTTAGTTAGCATTCGCTGCGCCATTTACTATGAGGGAGCCAATTTAGACTGTTCGAAACTAATCTAGTTAAATTCCGAGAAATGTTCCTCTCTGGGTTTCGTTTCTGCATGTGGGTTTTGTTTTAGTAATTTTGTTTTAGTAAAGAATACACTGTTCTTATTAGCGCATACCTTTCTCACTAGATAGAGGCCCTCTCCCCCTTGTCTGGTGGCAGGCTCTGGATGGAACGACTTTGGACTGTTATGTTCCGTATAGAGGCCCTAATGTAGACCCGTTCATACATGCCCTAAAATGGACGTATTCGTATTTGCCCTAATACGGTCATATTCATACTTGCCCTATTATGGTCAAAGCCGCATATGCCCTATTACGATCATAACTGTACATGTCCTATTATAGTCATGATTCCTTATATAGGCATGATCTTTCACCTACATTGGTCCTCGCTAGTACACAACGAGCTCTGAGGGCTGAACGTTATCTAGTCTGTGGTTTTGAATACAGCAGGGTTTTTCCCAAACACAGGCCCACACTGTACTCATCAATTATGCATGGCTCTCTAGGAATATACCACCTGCATAATATGTATGTTCAAAGTTCACCCCTGACGTCTTCCTCAAGTCTAACAAGGGCCAATACAAACCATACGAAGCAACTAGAGTCTTCAGGGAATAAATACACCACATCTTACCCCGGTAAGACAGAGGGAACCGAGACTTCCATGCTGACACACTGACCAGAGACGCTGAGGCTCCTGCATGCAGTCGCTCCAGCTGACAGCGGTCTAACACAACCCTTGCGGAGTGTCCAACTCGAGACCAGGACGGGGTCCCACACTCTCTCTATTCAGGTATGGGGGTTCGACTAAATCCTAGTAGGATTCTTGGCTCTTAGGCTTTTAGACCTACACATATGCTAGGTACACTCAGGTACATCTAGTTAGGCATCGTAGGAGTACGCGCACTTTTCATAATGCTTTTTATATTCATGTATGTATTCATGACTATTGCAGTATGGTAGAACTGTTCTATCCCTTTGCTTTTATCGTACTGCTGATAATATATCTCTGCTATTGTCTGCTGATTGCTGCAGCATATATATTTTACACTAGAATAACAACTGTTCAATAAATACTTATTGAAACGCCCAGACTGTTTATTCTGTGTAACTCTCTGAGAAAAACCGAATAAGTAAGCACGAGTGACTGAGCGAAAAGTAGTATATTGTTTCCACAATTCTGAGGAATTAGGGTTGTCATGATGTAAGGTTGCCAGGAACTAATCTCTCCCCGATAAGAGGAGATTATAGTGGCACTGTGAGCTAGCTAATGCAAATCAGGCTAACATACGCGGTGGGGGTGCACAGAGTCAGTCTATCACCAAGCCCACAGTTTATGTTATCCGAACGCGTAGGTCCTGCATGGGTACTATAGGAACTACACGACATAGTGCCGCCAACGTTGGTTGGGTACTTATTTAACAGTAGAATCTGAGTAGTTCAGTTGTGCTATTCTCAGAGAACCTACTCACAAAACACCAGAGACGTCTGGAGTGGGTGGGCACAAAATCCGCCACAGCTGAGTAGTACGAAAATACTATTTATTGGCTGTTGGTTAATCAAGCTTTAGTTCCTAAATTGTGCATAACACCTCATCTTAGTTCCCTGTGAACACTTCTTCCTCTAAACATGCCTGATTCCGAGGCAGGGGATGAGAGAGTTGACCTGAATTTCTTAACAGGAGGAGAAGATCCTGAGGATGCAATACAGATTGCACCAAAATTCAGAAGGACAGTCACCATAAGACTATTAGAAAATGGCTTACCACCCAAGGGAGGCATGGTTGTTTTCGTGATTGAGGCACACAATCAAACAAAACAGAGGTGTTCTATTCATGGGTTACATTCCCAGCAGCAAATGCAATAACAAATACATTGCACTACTACATAGCAGGAGATGCACCACTGGAATATGCCCCATTTGAGGACATAGAGATTCCACTCACTTACCAGGAACATTATTACTGGTTTAATGGCGCCCTACCCCACGTATGAGAAAGAGTAAGATTAGGCCCGCTCGGAGGAGACGGGGCCACATGGCCAATACTAGCGGCTTACACACCGCATCCTGATATTGGAACAATGCCACAGCCAGAATTACTCATACAACACAGAGATTTAATTAAAATCTACAGAAACTTAACACAATTTGTCATGAGGACTTTAACAATCCAACCTGCACCAGCAGGTGCAGCAAACAGTACTCCGACTCAGGGTACAGGAAATAAAATTACTCCTCAAACATAACACGCAGTAATGGGCAAAATGCCCGCAAAACGCGAACAAATACCATTCTGGATAGCTCCGAAAATAACTCAGCTTGAGGCAGTATTCCCGAATACTACCACCTATGAAGAACACAGAATTCTAACAATCTGCTTGCCCATGGGGATCACACCACAAGTAGAGGACTGCACCTCTTGGGGTTCAGTCTTTGCTGCCATATATACCAGAACACATGGTATCCCGTCCTTAGCAGTAGTATCTGACGTATTGAGACAGATACAAAATGAGTACAGAGCAGAGCCTGCCCTTAACTTAGGAATGAAGTTACTAAATAACTTTGACCAGGTATCAGCCATAATACTAGCTAATATTAAAGGGGAAGCAGCTTCAGTGGCAATCCGCCAATGCCTAAGGGAGTTCAGTCCAGGAGATCATCAACACGAACTACGCAAAATAATTGAAACAGCGTATGCAGAACTAGGCAGAGACAGTCTAGGTGGGAAAGCATTAAAACCACAACTAGTGGGCAGTCCTGAAAAGGACACTACAAAGCAGACGCCTACTTCTTCTGAAAGAAGTGGGAAAATAAAAAACAACAAAAGTCTAAAGACAGCAGACCTCAATCCAGAGGTAGGTCTCCTCAACAGGAGCCCTCTGAAAGGAGGTATAACCTCAGGAATAGGGATAATATTAAAAAACCTGACAGGTATCAGGATACTGATACTCGTTCCTCTCGTTCCTTTCAGGGTTCATCAAAAAACTCCGAGAGGGAAGGACGGTCAGAGGAGCGTACCAAGTCCAGAGACACGCAACGCGCTGCGGACTACGCACCTAAAAAGAAGATAAACAAAAATCAAAACCTCAGTTCAAAAAGAAGAAGGTAGCAGGTCTCAAGATCAGACATGCCCAGAATTCTGAGGACACAGCTTCTGAACGGGGAATGGGCTCTGACGATGCTAGACAGCGCGGCAGAAGTAACGATAGCTCGCCAGAACCTGAAGGAATTTCTGGTGACAGCGGAGTTGAGTGAGTATATCACGGTGGAAACACCTGATACTCGGGTAAGTGTCCCACATAAGTTACATGAGATAACACTCCGGCTGGAGAGGGACAAGCCCAGGAAAATGAAAGGTCTCTTTTGGAAAAATCTGTCATCTGGTTATGACATTCTATTAGCAGAACAAGACTGGCCGCCAGCATTCGTCATGGAGTGCCCTAGAGGAGAAACTGTCATTTTTCCAGCCTTTTCCGACCTCGTTCCCATACATTTAAAACATGCATATGCGCAGGAGTGGGCGGTTGCCCTAGCTATAGCATTGTACAAAAATCATGTTGGTTGGGATGAGGATTCAACCCACCACGTGATCCCATTAAAAGTTTCCCCAAATGCTCAAAGGCAATACCCTATATAGCAGGAAGCTAAAAAACAAGTCAGGGAGATCCTAGATCAACTAGAATACCAGGGGGTGATTGAAAATTGCACTTCACCTATGAACAATCCTTTGTTTTCCGTAGCAAAACCTGACAACACATATCGTCTAGTTTTAGATTACAGACATTTAAACACTTGCACAAAGACATTTGCAGTCCAAAATGCACACAGTGCCGCATTA
Source organism: Calotriton arnoldi (assembly GCA_963921515.1). NCBI lineage: Eukaryota > Metazoa > Chordata > Amphibia > Caudata > Salamandridae > Calotriton > Calotriton arnoldi. The sequence continues at coordinate 285,848 of CAWUFW010015158.1, read as the reverse complement.
ATGAATAACATTGTGCGCAAAATATACAAAACAACACTTGATATCTCAAATGGATTTTTCTGCCAAAATATAGCGCCTGAAAGCAGGTATCTGACCGCATTCAGTGCGTTAGGGTCCCAGCGACAATTTTGTCGACTAGCCCAAGGGTATAAGAATAGCCCCGGGGTATTTTCAGCAAGGGTAACAGAGTTACTCCAAAATTTGGATGAAGAAGCATTGTCCTATGTGGATGACATTTATCTGACGGACGATGACTTACCGAGGCACTTGACCAGGGTGAGCACCATTATTATGGGATTCGCCTCTGAGGGCTATAAATTTAATTTCAAGAAATCAAAAATTGCCCATCTCAATGTCCTGTTCTTAGGATATGAGCTGTCAAGTGAAGGGAAAAGCCTAGCAGCTAACTTTTTAGAAAAGTGTGCGCTGCTCCAACCTCCAAAATCAGTAAAGAATTTACAATCAATTCTGGGATTCCTAAATTTTGGTCGAACATACATTTTGGATTAGGCAGAAAGAGTAAAACCTTTCTACGACTTAATAAAACCTGATTTTTCAGTCAGACAATGGACACAGGAACATACAAATATCCTGCGTTCCCTACAGGAAGACATGATAGCTTCTAAACATTTACAGACACGCGTAAACGTACGCAACTTAGTGATCCGAGTAATAGCGGGTCAATGCGGGTACACTTATTTGACTTTCAATGAAGGAGAAACGGTACAGATCGCATACAAATAACACCTGTACACAAACGCAGAGATGCGTTTCACTTCAACAGAGAAAATCCTGACAGCAGTACAGACTGCTGTAGCAAGAGAAAGAGCTCTGGCCCAGGGAAAACGCATAATAGTCGTGACCCCAGTACCAGCCTTAGAAGCTGTTACAAAAGCTAGCATTCCAAATGCGAAAGTCTTACATCCCAGATTGATACAATGGGCTAATTCTCTTACTGCAACGGATGTTGAATACAGATTTGATCCAAGTTTAAAAACACAAGCATTTCTGCAATACGAACAAGAACCTCCTCTACCAAATGATATTTTGCCTCTAGATCAGTATGAATACATTATTTACACTGACGGATCTGCTCAACCAGCCATAGGGAGTAAGCAAGCTTACAGCGCAGCGTGTGCGATTGTTAAAGGTAGCATGCACGATGGAAAGTTCCATCCGAATTGCACTAAAACGCAATCTCTAGGAGACCGCACGGCTCAGTTGGCAGAGTTAAAAGCACTGATACTGGCACTTGTAAATACGGAACACGAATTCCCCACACTGATTGTGTGTGATTCCTTTTACTGTGTACAGTCGTACAATGAATATTTACATCATTGGGAACAAAACGGGTTTAAAGACGCAAAAGGTGGCACAATTAAGCATAAAATGCTAGGGGAACAGGTAGTGGAGTTGAGAAACGAACTACCAAGGGCTCACGTGATACATACACGGAGTCATCAGCGTGATGGCGTTCACATTGAAGGGAATTCATTGGCTGATGAAGCCGCAAAGGGGGCTGTTCGCACGGCTTCCGTAGCTGCAATCACTTGTTCAAAAACGAGAATAGACGGCGAGATTATGGTAGCTGTCAATGCTTCACGCAAAGGCAGCACAGCAGTACCTAAAATATTTCCACTCAAGTACTCCTACAAGTTAGATGCACAAAACATTCCATATGCTCAGATTCCTGGAGTGGGGGATAGAGTAATACCAAATATGGATCGTAGGCAAGGCTTAATTTTAGCAGCACACGAGGGTTTGGGTTCTGCGCATACAGGCGTCACAGCGACTATTTCTTTACTGAAACAGCGCTACTGGTGGCCAGGGTTAACAAAGCAGACCAAAGACTATGTCTTAAAGTGCGACATCTGTCAGCAGATGAAGGGATCCACCGTAACACGCCCGGCGCAGACACCATTGCTGAAATCAGACAAACCTCTTGCATGTGTTTATTTGGACCACTGCGGACCCCTACAAGCTGATGGGGCCAAGAAATATATCATGATTGCAGTGGATTCCTGCTCTAGATTCCTATGGGTTTGGCCTCAGCGCTGTGCTGATGCTCGAACTATTATAAGAGATTTGCGAGTCTTTATCAGCACATACGCAGTTGGCACGTTACATTCTGACCGTGGCCCGGGGTTTAGCTCTCGGGCTTACAAAGAGGCCATGGAAGGAATGGGCGTAGCATTGCGGTACTCCTCTCCGTACCATCCTGTGGGAAATTCTGTTGTGGAGAGGAAAAACCGTTACTTAAAGCAATCTTTAACAGCTAGGGTATTAGGCAAAGGCGGTAGATGGGTCGATCACCTTTATGGGGTCCAATGAGCAATAAATAATCAGCCAAGAAGCTCTCTAGGGGGTGTCACTCCTTACGAGGTCCTATTTGGGACAAGAATGTGGGTACCTGATCTTGATTGTGAAGGCACAGTGGCGGATGAGAAACCATTTGATATCCATGATCGTTTGGCTGTTTTACTGGATCTAAATGAATCTGGACACAACAAAGCAACGTCCACTTAAAACAGACCGCCTTCGAGGAAGTCAAGGCAGTAACGGCAAGACCTGTCTGGATCCCAAAAGTCAGGGATCTGGTCAGAGAAAAGATTGCAGACAAGAAAGAATTTGGACCATCCTACAGAAAGCCTGTACCGGTCCTAGCAATCCACGGCACAAGAACTGTACTTCTGCCACCTCTTGCCAGGAAAAAGGAGAAAAGATTTGTCTCAATCGACTTAATCAAACCACACTATGTGGCGGATGCTAAACAGTAGGCCACGTGGACTCCACAGTAGCAGATGCCCTCCTCTCGCTACAATCCAAGAAGTTCAAACAGAAAGACTCATCACGTTTGAAGAGCCACCTGTATGGAATGAAGGATTAGGCAACAATGCTATGGAACTCGTTCCACTTCAACAAGAAGAAAATCAACTTAACAACCAAGTTGCAATCAGACCGACTACAGACGTCTACGTCAACATGCCTCGTCAAGAGCAAAATCCGATTTCAACAAATCCCAATGCAATTCCAACAATTGATCGAACTGCTTCTGGCTATTTCATGAACTTTGATACGTTTTCACTGGATCCAAGCGAGCCGGAAACGACGCCAGCCAAAAAATCACACAAACAGAAACTCATTGACTTCTTGAACTTTTTTTAGAAAGACTTACCTGGTGTCACCTTGGATAGAACTATGGTATATCACTGGGATATTTTATTTTTTATTTTCTGGCTAGGTTTAATTATAATTTTTAGTATGCTTATTAATGGACGATACCTCCAGCAGAGCTCTACAGCCCAAAGAGTCAATTTGATTTTAAAACCACACCAGTCTTCACATCGTGAACCAAGAGACTTGTCTTCAGTGAACATCACAGCAGTTCCTATACCGGACGGTATAGTATGGGACAAAGTTGATTTTGATATATTCGGTCCGACTGAACTTTTAAAGCTTAAACATGTATTTAAAATGTCTTTAAGTGATCTCATTACCTCCAGTACATTTTCTGATGATTGGGACACTGAAACTGTAAACAATATGATGTCTGATTTAGAAAAAACTGCAGCATTTCCGAACAATGAAATGTTAGAGGGTACTTCAGACTATGATACATTGTACTGTTGCCAACATTATGGTCATCATTTCTTACACAAATCTATAACACCTAGAAATGTATTTGAATACCACCAGTGGGAACACTGCCCAACACCTCCAAAAGGTAGTTCGCAAACTTTTGCATAGAAATTCACATACTTTTCAGGGTTTAATACATCTGACCCGAAGTCATTTTATTACAAAGTGGCAAAAACATCAGCACAGAAAATTATGTTGACTAACACCAAACAGATTTACTCTGCTTCCTTTATGACCCAGTTGTCTACACAGGGTTTCGACCTATGGAAGGACACTATAGATTTAAAATCAATCTGGGGTTCTAGGGACTGGCAAGTCCAGGGAACAGAAGCGCTTTTTAGAGCATGCCTCATTCAACAGCAGATGATATTTCTAAATGAAACTGTGCAACAGACATCCTGTCTTGGACTAGCCAAGAACAAGGAAATGAACACACCGGGGTTTCCAGCACCATCACAGATGGGTGGGGGGCAGAATTCTACCACACAGGGGGTAGGATTAGATGACATTCGCCAGTACAACAGTTCAGATCCCAATTGGACAGAATGGCTGATTTGGCCCATTGACACAAACACATGTCAACAACGATTCCTAGGTATAGCCGAGGGGTTTAGTATCAGTAGGCCAGATACACGCTATGTACAAAGACAACACCCAGGGTGTAGTGTAGCTCCTATTTCCCTAATAGGCTCTGCGCATTGGAATAATATATCCTATAGGTTTGACATAGGACTAAGGTCGGTATGTCCCTATCGAGTATATTAAACTTAATTACTTGTGCCAGCTAGCTCAGAGGCCACTAGAAACTCCTTGACAACAAGAAGGGAGTAGTTTCTGGCAGCCGCAAAACATGACCAATATGTTTTCCTTTTAGAATCAGAACGTGTCCCAGAGTCGTGGAAACACTAGATAACTATTTCACTCAGCTCAGTCGTGCATGCTTAGTTTTCCTCAGAGTTACACAGAAATAATAGACGGGCGTTTTCAATAAAAGGTTTATTGAACAGTCTTGTTTCTGGTGTAAGTATAATGTGCTGTTACGATCACAAGACAGTATGCGAGATAAATAATGTACAGGGTTAGCAGTAGAAATAAATAATACTGCGATAGCATTATCTTTTAGTACAAATGCTGTTACATAAATAACACAGACTAAAAATGTGAGTACTCATACGATGCGGTGCTAAGCTAGTTCTACCCCAGTGTACCTAACCTAACCGAGGTGTAGGAAGAGGGAAGAAGTAGGTGAAGTATTCCTTACTATGGTATACTAAGAGTATGTTAAGTCTAGTATGCCTAGTATGCCAAGAGTCCCTCTAGGTTCTTATCAGCTCCATACCTGAAGAATGAGAGAGGTTGGAATCTCTTTGCCAGACTCGAACTCCAACACCCCGCAAGGGAAGTCCGATCACTGGAAGCTGGAAGCTGGGCTCTCTGCGTGCAGGGAATGGCAGCGTCTTCTCAGTGCGTCAGGCCGGGATACGGGCTCCTCTGAAGTCGAGGTCTCCTCTGGTTTACAGGGGCTAGGGAAGGTATATTTATACCTGAGAGTACCTTAGGAATGTTAGCATTGACGTGAATTGGACAACGAAAGACGTCATGAATGAACCCCTAAGGAATAATGGTTCATGCATAATATATGAGTCCTTGAAGAAATCAATAGTCCTGGACTAGGGAAACTCCCGCAGCCTAAGGGTCTGTTCTTCATGAACTCGTTGTGACGTTAGGGTGGACGGATGTCAGAGACCATGCCTGTATTTGGAGTGCACGGTTTAATGCCTAAATAAGGCCTGGGATTCTATGCCTATATAAGGGCAGGGCGTATTGTGCCTATATAAGGACATGATATTGGAAAGCCCGTTATGGACACCCTAAGAGGAAATACAACACCCACTCCTCTTTCGTGTGTATGATAATACTAAAATGCTAAATATTAAAAATGCTAAACATTAAGAATGCTAAACATTAAAACGGAGTACCGCATATTTCTAAAATTTTCCATAAAACCATTTAAAAAAGGCATTTTTTTAAAAACCTATTAGAATGCAAAAGGTACTGTACATTTGAAGCATTGCTTTTCATTACAGGCATAAAATTCGAAAATAAATGCAATAGAAATAAAATAAGCAATAATATTTACATTTGACAAAAAAAAAAAAAATGATCGATAAGTTTGTTCATAAATCAAAATCATTTCATGTCAGCAAAATTAATGAACTGTTGTAGACACACAAGATGACTAAATGTCTTTGGAAGGACCGCTAAGTCTGTACTATAAGGCTAGTTTTACTTTAAGCAGATTGAAGTTCCATTTTCCTTCGAAAAAATGGGAAAAAGTTCAATTTTTGGTAGAGTTCCAAGTTTTTGAAAAAATGAAGGCCAAATTGTTGCTGTATTTTTGGAACACTGAATGCTGAATCAGAGTCAGTTTACGGGTCTGGTGTAAACATTAGATCATCTATTTCTATAGACAAAACATCATCCACTGTAGTTGGTGTGAGTTGGAACACCTCGTGAAGCAGGTTAATCGCACAGAGATGTGAAACATTGCTTTCAATTGTCGCAATGTTCGCGTCCGTTGTTACCTGTGTGCCTGTAGTTCTTTCTCGTACCTCAGCAGCAGCCGGAAGCGTCTGTGAGATCTCAATGAATGCTGTCATCAGGATAGGAAGCCGCTGGGGACAACACATAGCATGGGCCGTTATCTGGTCCAGCAGAGTATCGATGTCCGTTGGCGCATCCGATGGAAATGTTAGACAGGTGTCCAACACGCATTCTACACCGCATAGCAGGCATCGTAGAACAGGAAAGATGCAATCTTGCCAGATTGGTCTAAAGGACAGGAACCATGTGGTGTTAAGGTCCCGTAGACGATTTATGCCCAAAAGCTGTACTATTTGCTCACAGCACTTTCGTTCAAGGAGAGCTTTCTCCATGTCGCTCGGAGTGATGTCGGCGAATTGGCTGGCCATAGCGAAATAGCAGGAAGAGAAATAGAATTCCGGCAACGAGTGCTAGAATTAATGGTATGCCACCAAACACCGAATGTGCAAAGTTCGGGATGATTCCGAGTATTGCCTGGAAAGGTGCTAACAGACCCGAGCAGATGCCCTTAAATACATGTACAATTCCTGTTGTATCAGACATGTTGAAAATTCGTCCTATCATTTCCACGAAATGTATAGGGCAGTTTGTACGTATTAAAGTCTGTATCTCAGCCGAAGTCCTTGCAATTTGCAGATCATAGGTTTCTTTGGCCGAGGTCAGATGCACTGTTTGTTGTAAAAGCATGGCTTTCATTCTGCTTAAAGTATCAAATCTTATAAAAGAGACGTTCAGCGAAGGCCATAAAGGCGACTCCCTGACTGTGTCTATTGGGGCAAACAATACTTGCATACAGCAAGTGACCCTGGAGTTGACCGTTACTAGATATGGGATGCCTGGCAGCATGCCACAGCAACTCTGATCATTCAACATGAGGTAACTCCCATTAGAAAGTTGTCCGAACGTTGGATTAATCACAGCAGCTGGTGTACCCTGCTGATGGCAAGACAAATTTGCCACAGAACCATTACAAGCCCCGTGCAAGGAAATGTCCTGACATACTAGTGAACCGCTTAGTGCACGTTTACAGTTTTTACCGCTTAAAAACACTTCACGATCCCCGCTCCAACATCTATATGTATACGGTAAAGCCCAAGATGTCTTAATGTATTCCTTACCCAACCTTTCATATTTGCCTGCTTGCATTTGTCTGAGGCAATACTGAAACTGAAAAGTAGTCACAGGTAGTGTAATTTTGCCATGAATAAGCCATTCTGTAGCTGGTTTTTCTGCCACTGTGAATGGTAACTTTTCCAGTTTTTCAATGCTTAGCACTGTATACTTTGCTCCTCTCTGTGCCATTTCGATCTGTTTATCAGTTAGATTGTATTCTGCAAACAGAGCCGTTGTGTTGATGAAACGCCAAGGCACATACGTACGAATAATGCAGAATAAATTTGTTTTGTATTTGTTAACATAATTTTCAGTCCTGTTTTGTTTACATTTTTATAGTAAAACATTTCTGGATCAGATGTATTGTAACCTGAAAAATATGGAAATTTACTGGCAAATGTTTTTGAACTACTTTTAGGTGGTGTAGGACATTGTCCCATTGGTTAAACATAAACACATTTCTTGGATATGCAGATTTATGCAAAAAATGATGACCATAGTGATTATAACAATACAGTTCTTCATAGTCTGATGACCCCTCTAAATATTCATTTTTAGAAAATGCTGCAGATCTTTCTAGGTCAAACATAATATCAGAACAAAGTCCCGGGCACACGTATTGACGGTATAATAGAATCAGAAGTCTCCTAGGAGTTCAAAATTGCTTGAGTCGACACCAAAGTCAATGTAGAAAGTTATTTAATGAGGCAACGACAAAAAGAAAGCAACCAGCCGACACGTGTTTCGTCATGCGGGAATACTCCCGTGACTCATCAGGGCGCAGGGCCTGTGGACCGGGGGAGCCGGTGGGGAATCCGTAGGGAAAGGTCAAGCCCTGTGGAGGGACATGACCCGGGGGTGTCAGATCAGTAGAACGAACAGGGGCGGGTGCGCCCAAAATACCAGCTCACGAGGACCAAACAGTGTCCGTGTAGTTGGAGAGAAGAGGCGGGAAAGCCCTATGGAGAGAATATGAAGGAAGAGGTATCGTGGTGGTCGAGACAAATAGGCGGGTACGCCGATCGGATGGCAGCGTGGTAGATGCCGAATGAAAAGGTGTCATCTGTGAGACCGGATCTTTGTTCTCAAATTATTCCAGTGTGGGTCTTCTACTCATACACCTACGGGGGTTATAGGGTAGTTCCCCCGACCTGGTAGCACCGTCAACATAGGGACATAATTACACCACGCGTTTTGTCTGTGCGCCATTTCTCCCTGATCTACTAAAAACCCTGCATTTAGACAAACATAATATCAGTCACAGTCTCAAAGTCCCAATCATCAGAATAGGTACTGGACTTGATTAGATCACTTAGTGAAATTTTAAACAAATGTGGAATGTTCAATTCTTCCGTTGGACCGAATATATCAAAATCTGTTTTGTCCCACACTATACCATCGTGTATAGGAACAGCTGTGATGTTCACTGATGACAAGTCTCTTGCTTCACGATGGGAAGATTTATGAGGTTTCAAAAGTACGTTTACGTCTTTTCCTTCAGTGTTCACATGGATGTATCTGCCACTTATAAGCACGCTTACTGTTGTTACCAAAGCTAGCCAGAGCAGGAAAACCAAAAGTCCAGATGTAATCCAGAGTTCAATCCATGGAGAAACCAAATAAGTCTTTTTCAGAAAGTGAAGAAAGTCTTGTACTTGCTGCTTGTATTTCAATGACACTGGCGTTGTTTCAGGTTCACTTGGATCTTCTGAGAACGTATCAAAGTTAATGAAGTAGCCAGAAGCAGTTCTGTCAATTGTTTGAATTGCATCAGGATTTGTAGAAATCACTGGAACCAGTTCATCACTTGTTACGTTGGTGTAGACAGGTGTATTTGGACGAACTGTTACTTGTTCTTCAAGAGGGATGAGTTCCATAGCGTTGTTGCATAGTCCTTCATTTGTTTCAGCTGAATTCTCGATTGTTATCAGTCTTTCAGTATGAACCTCTTGGATAGTAGCGAGAGGAGTGCGTTTGCTACTAGGTCGGAGTCCACGAGGCCTACTATTTAGTATTGGCCACATACTGTGGTTTGATCAGGTCGATGGACACAAATCTTTTCTCCTTTCTTCCAGCAAGGGGCGGCAGTAGTACTGTTCTTGTTCCTTGAACTGCTAGGACAGGTACTGGTTGTCTGTAAGAAGGGACAAATTCCTTCTTGTCCGCAATTTTTTCTCTGACTAGATCCCCAACTTTTGGAATCCAGACAGGCCTTGCTGGGTCAGCCGGTTGATCCCCATTGGTGGTTGACTGTAGGAATACGTTGCTTTGTTTCGTTCTTAATTTGTTTAAGTCCTGTAAAACAGCCAAACGATCTTTGATATCAAAGGGTTTATTTTCCACCACTGTGCCTACGTTGTCTAAGTCTGGTATCCACTTTCTCGTCCCAAATAGGACCTCATATGGAGTGACCCCCCTAGAGAACTTCTTGGCAGATTGTTCATTGCGCGCTGTACGCCACTAAGGTGTTTGACCCACCCGTCACCCGAACCTAATACTCTAGCTGTTATAGACTGCTTTATGTCCCGGTTTTTCCTTTCCACAACCGAATTAACCCTCAGGATGGAATGGAGAGGAGTACCGCAATGCAACACCCAGACTGGCCATGGCGTCTTTGTAAGCCCGAGAGCTAAACGCAGGACCCTGGTCAGAATGTAGCGTGCCTATTGCGTATATGCCGATAAAGACTCGCAAATCTTTTAACAGTTCGAGCGTCAGCTGAGCGCTGAGGCCATAACCATAGGAACCTAGATTCAGTATTCTGCGGGAATGCCTTTGTCCAGTAGGGACGCATGGTCGCGTAGATAGTCGAATGCTGTCTAACAGTGGTGTCTGTACTCGGCTGCCGCATTCGCAGCATGGTGTCTGGTGGCTCTCTCGCTGTAATTTACAGTCTAAGCAGTTGTTGATGAATATGTGAATTTCTGTATTCATTCCAGCCACCAGTACATCTCTTTTAACGTCAAGATTGTTTTAGAGATCCCTTGCGTGTGACAGAGCCCTCCCTCCAAATGTGTTTCATAAATCAAGGCCTGCTCTACGTTCCATGTTTGGTATTACCCTATCCCCCACTACAGGGATTCGAGCAAAAGGAACGTTGTTCGCATCAATTACATAAGAGTACTTGAGTGGAAACTTTTTTGGTAACGCTGCACTGCTGCCTTTGCTTGAAGCATTGACAGCCAACATTATCTCACCGTCTATTTTTGTTTTTGAACGAGTGATCGCAGCTACGGAAGCCGTTTGCACAGCCCCCTTTGTGGCTTCGTCAGCCAATGAATTCCCTGCAACGTGAACGCCATCACGTTGATGACTCAGTGTGTGGATCACGTGAGCCTTTGGTAGTTCGTTTTTCAACTGAACTACTTGTTCCCAGAGCAATTTGTGCTTTATTGTGCCACCTTTCGCATCTTTGAAACCATTTTCAAGCCAGTTTTGTATATATTCATTATACGACTGCACACAGTAAAAGGAATCGCACACGATTAGTGTGGGGAATTCTCGATCTGTACTTTCAAGTGCCAGTTTGAATGCTTGTAGTTCAGCTCGCTGAGCTGTACAATCTCCTAGAGACTGTGGGGCATATTAGCAAGAAGAGGCGATAATCATCGCTAACCCTGCTTAGCGTTATTTTTTTTATCGCCGGCTATCGCTGGAATATATCGCCACGCTAACGCTGTATTAGCAACGATTAGCGCTATGGCGATGAATATTCCAGCGATAAGCGAGGAAATGGGCCAACATCGCTGAAAAACCAGCGATGTTGCATGGAGAAGGGAGAACACCTTGCTGATACGACCCTGTGGTCGTATCAGCATAATCCACCCCCCATGTTAGGTATGGCTAACACCTGCTAATTGCAGGTGTTAAATAAATGGCGATGACCCCGGTTAGCGCGACTTTTCACGTCGCTAACTGGGGCCATGGCCACCTTGCTAATAGGCGATAGGCCTGTTAGCGAGTGTTTCCCAGGTTTGTTTGTCGGGAACGCCCACTTTGCATGTCATTAGCGATAAATATCGCTGACATGCAAAGCGGTAAAAACGGGCGCTAATGCCCGCAAACTGTCTCTAACTGCTGTTAGAGACAGTTTGCTGATAGGGCGATATAAATATCGCCGCTTTAGCGGCAAAAGTGCCGCTAAAGCGGCGATAGTGCCCTTGCTAATATGCCCCTGTGTTTTTGTGACCATAGGTCTGAAGATGCCATTTCGCATGCGACCTTTAACGATAGCACACGCTGCACTGTAAGCTTGCTTACCCCCTATTGCGGGTTGTGCGGATCCGTCAGTATAAATTATGAATTCGTACTGATCGAGAGGCAGAATTTCAGTGGGCAGGGGACATTCATGTTCGTACTGCAGGAAGGCTTGTGTTTTTAAATCAGGGTCAAAAACATATTCAACATCTGTTGCAGCAAGAGAATTAACCCATTGTATCCATCTTGGATGCAATGCCATAGCATTTGGAATGCTTGCTTTTGTAACCGCTTCTAAAGCAGGTACTGGGGTTACGATAATAATGCGTTTCCCTTGGGCTAAGGCTCTTTCTTTTGCTACAGCGGTTTGAACTGCTGTTAGAATTTTTTCAGTAGAACTGAAGCGCATTTCCGCTTGTGTGTACAAGTGTGATTTATACGCTATTGGTATTTTTTCACCCTCATTGAAAGTTAAGTAGGTGAATCCGCATTGACCCGAAATTATTCGGATCACCAAATTTCGTTTACTTACGCGTGTTTGTAAGTGATTTGTTGCTAACATGTTAGCCTGGAGTGAACGCAAAATTTCTGTGTGTTCCTGTGTCCAGTTTTTGATTGAAAAATCAGGTTTGATTAATGCGTCGAGAGGTTTAACCCTTTCTGCATAGTTTATAATGTATGTTCTTCCAAAATTTAAGAAACCCAGGATTGATTGTAAGTTTTTTAGCGTTTTCGGAGGTTGGAGCAGCGCACACTTGTCTAAAAAGTTAGCTGCCAAGCTCTTGCCTTCACTTGAAAGCTCATATCCTAGAAATAGGACATTGAGATGGGCAATTCTGGACTTTTTAAAGTTGAATTTGTAACCCTCAGAGGCGAATCCCAGTATAATGGTGCTCACCCTGTTCAAGTGTTTTTCTAGGTCATCGTCTGTCAGATATATGTCATCGACATAGGACAATGCCTCATTGTCATAAATTTGTAGTAACTCCATTACCCTCGCTGAGAATAAACCTGGGCTATTCTTGAACCCTTGTGGGAGTCGACAAAAGTCACGCTGGGTCCCCATTATGGAGAATGCTGTTAAGTACCTGCTTTCAGGTGCTATGTTTTGACAAAAGAAACCATTTGAGATGTCTAATGTTGTTTTATATTTTTTACGCACAATGTTATTCATTAATGCTGTGCTATGTGCATTTTGCACTGCAAAAGTTTTAGAACAAGTGTTTAGGTGTCTGTAGTCCAAAACTAGACGATATGTTTTGTCTGGTTTGGAGACAGGAAACAAAGGATTGTTCATTGAGGAGGTGCATGTTTCAATCACCCCTTGGTATTCAAGTTGATCTAAGATCTCCCTGACCTGTTTTTTAGCTTCTTGCTTAATAGGATACTGCCGTTGTGCAGTTGGTTCATGTTTCAGATGTATTTTATGGTGAGGTGAATCCTCATCCCATCCTACATGATTTATATATAAAGCTGGGGCCTGGGCCACTTCCCATTTCCTGGCATATGTATATTTTAGATGAATTGGAATATGGTTGGAGAAGGCAGGCATAATAATGTCCTCGCCGTGTGGGCACTCCCTGACAAATTGTGGTGGCCAGTCCTTTTCTGCTAGAAGTATGTCATAGCCCTTTGATAGTTTTTCCCCAAAAAGTGCTTTCACCTGTCTAGGTTTGTCTCCCTCCATCCGGAGTGTTATGTCATATAACTTTTGTGGAGTACTAACCCTGGTGTCTACAGTCTCAACTGTGATGTACTCATTCAAGTCCACTATCTCCAGAAGTTCCCTCAGGTTCTGGCGAACTATTGTGACTTCTGCTGCACTGTCCAGCATGGTCTGAGCCCATTCTCCGTTCTTGAGTTGCGTTCTCAGTATTCTCGGCATGTCTTATCTTTAGACCTGCTACTTTCTTTTTGGAGAATTGAGGTTTTACTTTAGTTTTTGGAGCGTGTTTGTCGTCTTTCGATGTCACGCGTTCTTCTCTGTGTTCCGTCCGTCCTCTTCTTTCCGAAGTCTGTGGTGAGATCTGAAAGGGACGAGAGGAACGTGTATCAGTATCATGATACCTATCAGGTTTTCTCAAATTATCCCTATTCCTGAGGTTATACCTCCTTTCAGAGGGCTCCTTTTGAGGAGACCTACCTCGGGATTGAGAACGTTTCTCGTTTGATTTTTGTTTAGTAGACTCCCACTTCTTTTTAGAAGATGTAGGAGTTTGTTTTATTGAGTTCTTCTCAGGACTTTCAGATAGTTTTGGTTTCAGTGGTCTTCCACCTAAACTATCTCTGCCTAATTCTGCATAAGATTGTTCTATAATTCTGGGTAGCTCAGTTTGATGTTCTGTAACATCGAATTCCCTCAAATTTTGGCGGATTGCCACTGCTGCTGCCTCCCCTTTAATATTAGATAATATTATTGTTGAGACCTGCTCGAAATTTTTCAGTAACTTCATACCTAAATTTAGAGCAGGCTCTGCCCCATATTCATTTTGAATTTGTTTTAGGACATCAGGTATTACCGCAATTGACGGAACACCATGTGTTTTAGTATAGATGGCAGCAAAGACTGAGCCCCAAGTGGTGCAGTCTTCCAGTTGTGGTGTGATTCCCATCGGTAAACTGATAGTTAGGATTCTGTGTTTCTCATGTGGGCTAGTATTTGGAAATACTGCTTCGATTTGAGTAATTTTTTGAGCTATCCAAAACGGAATTTGCTCACGTTTTGTGGGAATTTTACCCATGACTGAGTTGAGAGTCTGTGGTGTAATTTTTAGTGTATTCCCCTGTTGGGGAGTTGGGTTTGGATATGTCAATGGTGGTCGGACTGTAAAAGTCTGCATGACATATTGGACCAATTGTCTGTAGATTTTTATTAACTCTTTTATTTGAGTATATAATTCCTCATCTGTCATTATATCCAGTTCAGGATGAGGTGTGTAGCCGGCTAAAATCGGCCATGTTGCTCCTGGTCTACCTAGTGGACCGAGCCTGGTAATGTTTTTGTGATGTTTTAGGGCGTCTTTAAACCAGAGCTGATGCTCTTGGTATGTTAATGGAATTTCAATATCCTCGAAAGGAATATATTCCTCTGGTAGTTCATCTTCTTTGTAGAAGTGAAATGTTTGTGATGTTGGATTGCATTCCCGAAGTAGTACCCATGAATAGAATACCTCTGTCTGAAATGATTCATGTGCCTCTATCACGAAAACTGCTCTACCTCCTCTTGGCGATAGGCCATGTTTTATAAGTTTTAGAGTTATGGCTCTTCTTAAGTTTTGAGGGATGTGTACAACACCCTCCTCAGTTTCATTTAAACCTGTAAGGTTAAAAACTACTGCTTGGGCTGGATCAGCCGCAGTTCCACCGTTTTCGGTCTCTTCAGTCATTTTGTTTTTTGAAAAATGTAGAACAAGTTTCAAGGAAACAAAGATAAGGTGCACAATATTTTGGAACACTGTATCCTTCAACGTTGAGCAAACCAAATAGCTAATATATAGGGTGCTTCCCTATGTAGCCTTGGTGGATACCTAACCCTGCCCACTCCAGACGTCTTTTGGAGTATATGGGTAGGGGTCTTTGAGAGAAAATAGCACGGCTGAGTTACTCAGTATCTAAAGTTGAATTACTGCCTAACCAAACCGTTGGGCGCCATGTAGTGTAGCTCCTATTTCCCTAATAGGCTCTGCGCATTGGAATAATATATCCTATAGGTTTGACATAGGACTAAGGTCGGTATGTCCCTATCGAGTATATTAAACTTAATTACTTGTGCCAGCTAGCTCAGAGGCCACTAGAAACTCCTTGACAACAAGAAGGGAGTAGTTTCTGGCAGCCGCAAAACATGACCAATATGTTTTCCTTTTAGAATCAGAACGTGTCCCAGAGTCGTGGAAACACTAGATAACTATTTCACTCAGCTCAGTCGTGCATGCTTAGTTTTCCTCAGAGTTACACAGAAATAATAGACGGGCGTTTTCAATAAAAGGTTTATTGAACAGTCTTGTTTCTGGTGTAAGTATAATGTGCTGTTACGATCACAAGACAGTATGCGAGATAAATAATGTACAGGGTTAGCAGTAGAAATAAATAATACTGCGATAGCATTATCTTTTAGTACAAATGCTGTTACATAAATAACACAGACTAAAAATGCGAGTACTCATACGATGCGGTGCTAAGCTAGTTCTACCCCAGTGTACCTAACCTAACCTAGGTGTAGGAAGAGGGAAGAAGTAGGTGAAGTATTCCTTACTATGGTATACTAAGAGTATGTTAAGTCTAGTATGCCTAGTATGCCAAGAGTCCCTCTAGGTTCTTATCAGCTCCATACCTGAAGAATGAGAGAGGTTGGAATCTCTTTGCCAGACTCGAACTCCAACACCCCGCAAGGGAAGTCAGATCACTGGAAGCTGGAAGCTGGGCTCTCTGCGTGCAGGGAATGGCAGCGTCTTCTCAGTGCGTCAGGCCGGGATACGGGCTCCTCTGAAGTCGAGGTCTCCTCTGGTTTACAGGGGCTAGGGAAGGTATATTTATACCTGAGAGTACCTTAGGAATGTTAGCATTGACGTGAATTGGACAACGAAAGACGTCATGAATGAACCCCTAAGGAATAATGGTTCATGCATAATATATGAGTCCTTGAAGAAATCAATAGTCCTGGACTAGGGAAACTCCCGCAGCCTAAGGGTCTGTTCTTCATGAACTCGTTGTGACGTTAGGGTGGACGGATGTCAGAGACCATGCCTGTATTTGGAGTGCACGGTTTAATGCCTAAATAAGGCCTGGGATTCTATGCCTATATAAGGGCAGGGCGTATTGTGCCTATATAAGGACATGATATTGGAAAGCCCGTTATGGACACCCTAAGAGGAAATACAACAAGGGGTAGTGACATCCTACAGTGTTGGGAAGTTGTGCCTTGATTGGCTAGAAACCTCAACACTCACAGAAGTAAAACATCACTTAACCTTACTCACACCTGATGTAGACCTTAGGGATTTCTTGCTAGGCCCAAGGAAAACACGTCAGAAACGTTTCACATATGCCGGCATGTATGCCTATTATAATGAAAACTGGAAAATATCCCAACAAGAGGCCGCAGAAAGAATACAGGAAATAGACCGTATTAACTTAGAAAAGGCATTAGCTGTAGTGGATAATGGGTTAACAACTTTGACCTCCAGGATTTACTCCTTAGGCAACATTGTGTCTTCGGCAATCGACATATTAGAACAAGATCTGGCCTCGTTACAACACGGGCAATCTCAGCTACGTTCTATTATGATGCTAAGCTGGACGCTACAATCTTTGCGTGCAGGCTATGTGCCCTGGCGTTTTATAAACACCACGTCTCTGTTTTCAGAATACAATCTGACTGATAAACAGACAGAAATGGCACAAAGGGGAGCCAAATATACAATGCTGCGTATTGAGAAACTGGAAAGGTTACCATTCGCTGTAGCTGAATCACCATCAACTGAATGGCTAATTCATGGCCAAATCACTCTGCCGGTCACTACGTTTCAATTTCAATATTGCCTTGAGCAAAGGCAGGCAGGCAAATATAAAAAGATGGGCAAGGGTTACATTAAGGGAACTTGGGAGTTACCATATAGATACCAATGCCGGAATGGGGATCGAGAAGTATTTCTGAGCGGTGCAAACTGCAAGAACGCTTTAAGTGGTTCTCTCATGTGTCAGGATATTTCACTACACGGAGCCTGTAGCGGTTCAGTAGCGAACCTATCGTGTCACATGACAGGGACCCCAGCGACCATGATCACACCGGTTTTCCAGCTGCTCTCGAATGGGAGTTACTTGATGCTAAATGATCAAGGTTGCTTTGGGATGCTTCCGGGCGTCGCCTATCTAGTCACTGTTAACTCCAGGGTTACTTGCTGTATGCAAGTATTGTTTCCGCCACTGAACACAGTCAGGGAGGCGCCGCTATGGCCTTTACTGAACGTTTCTTTCATACAATTTGATACTCTGAGCAGACTGCAATCCATGCTTTTACAGCAAACCGTGCCCTTAACCTCCGCTCAAGAAACCTTTGAACTTCAAGTTGCAAGGACCTCGACTGAGATACAGGCGCTTATATGTACAAACTGCCCCTTTCATTTCGTAGAAATGGTGGGACGTATCTTCAATATGTCTGATACGAGCGGTATTGTACACCTATTTAAGACCATAGGGTCAGGACTGTTAAGCACCTTTCAGACAGTCCTCGGAGAAATCCCAAATTTGATACACTCCGTATTGGGAAGCGTATTTGGAGGACTCCCGCTTATCCTATTGCTGATTGCAGGGGTCCTTATCATAATACTACTACTACGCAATGGACGGCCCAATTCCCGATGGAATGGCGAACATGCTATTGGAGCGGAAATACCGTGAACGCATGGTACAACTTCTGGCCATTTCTTGCCTGCGAGAACTCAATGCCTCCTGGTTTCTATCCTTTCGACCAGTCTGGGTAGACTGCATCTTACCTGTTCTTCGATGCCTGTTTTGCGGAGAAGAATGCACGTTGGATCTTTGTCTTACGTTTCCATCAGATGCGCATCCGGACACGGATGCAATGCTGGACCCCAAAAAGGCCCATGCTCTGCGTTGTCCCCGGCGGCTTCCAATTCTGATGAATGCATTCCTGGAGAATCCACAGGTGCCGTTTGCTCCTGCTGCATTAGGTGACTCCTTCACAGGCACCCAGGTAACAACTGCCGCACAAGCTGCCGCAGCATCGACTGTTGGCAGTGCTACATTCCATCTATGTGCGATTGACGTTCTCTGTGAGGCGTTGGATTTGTCGTCTGCAGTAGCTCACACAGATAATGTTGTGCTTCCCAGCCAGGACACTTAATCTCGAATTGGCTCATCGCGTCCTGGGAAAGAATTTGGCTCGTTTTCATAATAAACAAGCAAATTTGGAACATTTCCTAAATTGACACTTTCGCTTGAGAAAAGCATGGCCTTCTTCCGCTTTGAGTGAAGCAACTTATATAGAAAAACAAAATAGACATTTCTTTTTATAGTGGCAATTGGAAATAGCTGAATTGTAACATTTTTTAAATTTTTTTAACAATTTTAAAACCATGTTTTTACTTGCTTTTAAAATGTTTTTAAATTGTACAGATTTTAAGTATGGTCATTGTCATCCTGTTCGGAAGAGGAGTGGGTGTTATGTCCCGTATAGAGGCCCTAATGTAGACCCGTTCATACATGCCCTAAAATGGACGTATTCGTATTTGCCCTAATACGGTCATACTCGTACTTGCCCTATTATGGTCAAAGCCGCATATGCCCTATTACGGTCATAACTGTACATGTCCTATTACAGTCATGATTCCTTATATAGGCATGATCTTTCACCTACATTGGTCCTCGCTAGTACACAACGAGCTCTGAGGGCTGAACGTTATCTAGTCTGTGGTTTTGAATACAGCAGGGTTTTTCCCAAACACAGGCCCACACTGTACTCATCAATTATGCTATGGCTCTCTAGGAATACACCACCTGCAAAATATGTATGTACAAAGTTCACCCCTGACGTCTTCCTCAAGTCTAACAAGGGCCAATACAAACCATACGAAGCAACTAGAGTCTTCAGGGTATAAATACACCACATCTTACCCCGGTAAGACAGAAGGAACCGAGACTTCCATGCTGACACACTGACCAGAGACACTGAGGCTCCTGCATGCAGTCGCTCCAGCTGTCAGCGGTCTAACACAGCCCTTGCGGGGTGTCCAACTCGAGACCAGGATGGGGTCCCACACTCTCTCTATTCAGGTATGGGGGTTCGACTAAATCCTAGAAGGATTCTTGGCTCTTAGGCTTTTAGACCTACACATATGCTAGGTACACTCAGGTACATCTAGTTAGGCATCGTAGGAGTACGCGCACTTTTCATAATGCTTTTTATATTCATGTATGTATTCATGACTATTGCAATATGGTAGAACTGTTCTATCCCTTTGCTTTTATCGTACTGCTGATAATGTATCTCTGCTATTGTCTGCTGATTGCCGCAGCACATATATTTTACACTAGAATAACAACTGTTCAATAAATACTTATTGAAACGCCCAGACTGTTTATTCTGTGTAACTCTCTGAGACAAACCGAATAAGTAAGCACGAGTGACTGAGCGAAAAGTAGTATATTGTTTCCAGGATTCTGAGGAATTAGGGTTGTCATGATCTAAGGTTGCCAGGAACTAATCTCTCCCTGATAAGAGGAGATTCTAGTGGCACTGTGAGCTAGCTAATGCAAATCAGGCTAACAGACGCGGTGGGGGTGCACTGAGTTTGTCTATCACCAAGCCCACAGTTTATGTTATCCAAACGCGCAGGTCCTGCATGGTTACTATAGGAACTACACGACAGGACTCTGCTACTTTGTGTAAGGATATGAGCTCTGAAACCATTTTCTTGTATTTCACTGTTTAGCTGCACCTGCTTGGAAAATTCCACTGTGGGCGTGTTTTCGCCCGGTTATGAAACGTACATTATGTATCTTTATGCTTGTTGCTTTCAGTTCCCTCTGCAGCACTCCTAGCGACTGGGCAGATGGGTGCTCTACTCTGAGTGTATATGAATAAACAGCTATTGGTTTGTATTCTCTACTGTCTGACCGACTCTTCATTCGGTATGGAAGGCTGAAAGATGGTTATTAGTGACCCGGGTGACCCTAAACGGGTATCTTCCTTCACAGGGCTAACGTCCTGACCAAGAGGAGGGTGTCACATGGCCCATGGGGACATTGTCATCTTCCCTATGTTAGAATGAGCACGCTGCAGGCTGTCCGCTTCTTTGCGCACGTTACTACACGAGTTTATTTTTCAAATGACCCTTTTGCAACTTTCACACAAGAACCTACAGTTATTTTTCACGCTTTGCAGGTTCCTGGGATTTAGTCTGAGCATTGTGTGCAAGGTCGAACAACAATGCCCCTTGTTATTCTGTTCTGGTCAGGCCCTAGCACCTAGACACAACATACAGATGCAGCTGGTGTTTGGGAATACGTACTTTGGTCTTATTGGAATACAAGGATCACACACTTGGAGAGGGACCTTTCCAGGGAGAAGAGCATGACAGCACCTATGATGTAGATCTACCATCTATAGACTAAGGTACGTGGTCTGCGTATAACGCCCAGAGATCTTCTAATATATAATCATCTTGCTTCTATACAAGGGGAGGAAGGTTAGGCTACTCTGTCATATACATGACAGCTCATTTTATGATTTACGGACTACTTGCTATGCTGACCATATTTGTGTTATTTATTTTTCTGCTTATTGTGGCACGTACACTGCATACTAGTGCACGTTAGTTAAAATAAATATTTTAAACTTGTTCATGTCTCTGTCAGATCGTATTGTGGACGAGTACAAGAGTGTGAGCAAAAGGGTGTGTCTTGCAACTGCGATTCCTGAGAGAGTCAGGAATGTTGTGTTCTGGGGTGTCTAATCACTTGTGCACTGTGAGTGAGTAGGAGGGCAGGTGAGGCACTATAGCTAGTTGGTCCTGGGCTCGTGGGTGCTAGGGTGGTGGGATGACTCAGTCCCTACCTACTAAGGTCCCATAATCCTACTCATAGTTCTGTGTTTACGCAGAATCCCTGCAACAGCTTCAATGCTATTTAATTCACAGACTCACAATTTCAGAATTGATACATTTTCAATGTTAATTATTTATAACAAATCATTGTTGTTACTCATTTATCTTTAACAGCTAACAACCATTGACAAAGCTAATCGTACTGACAGCTTTAAGATGTATGTCAGTTGTTGTGTCATTTATCTGGATGCAATTACATCTCAGAGAGAAACTAAAATACCTGTCAGGTGGCACACTATGGGAAACAAACAAATTTATTTGACATGTTCCTTTATAGAGAGCTATATAGCTGCTTCTTCCCGAAACCAGGTTAGAGCATTTTTTTTCAAAGTTAATGCTGCATTCTGTGCAAGACACTGGGCAAGCATACATTTTTAAGGGCTAAAGTTGTCACCCTACACATTACAGTAACTGTTGAACATATTAATGCAGTAAGATATGGGGCAGTTTTTCATGTGTTTGACATTTCAAGACTATACGTTCCCATTGCTTTATAAGCCTTGCTTTTTTGCTACCTGCATTTGCTCTAAAATGCACCATTTGCCAATCTTTTTTTCATTGTTTTTTCTTCAGAGGGACCTACTCTGGACCCCAGATTTGTCCTTTAAACTTGTTTGCGTCGCTCACTATATAAAAGACCTCCCCAAAGTTTACGCCTCACCACTTTCAAATCTCACCAGCCACCACTGGGCATAGGTAGTGAAGATATTCACATCTGGCAAGTTCCTGAATTAGAGGTGAAATGTTGGTAGCAGGGTGTTTAACATAGAGGTTATATTGTCATCAGAGAATGAGAAAATGAGCTCAGTCACAATCGCGAATAGTATGCATTGTCACTCTGTATAGACACAGATGAGTCAGTGGCGTAGCTAGGCACTCTGCAGCCCGTGGCGGTCCCTGCCCTTTGCCACCGCCGCGCACTGAAGAGCGGGGGGGGGGTGCTGGCGATGATTTTACCCGCCGCCCCCAAAACTCGTGTAGGTGATGCATTTGTGGGGGCTTCGAAGATTCGACTTGAACCTGGTGAAAATCACCAGATAAAATCACTGTCATGCAGATCTTATGTCTGATACTTCTTACATATACCAGCGGATTCATACAGAGGAAAAACAATGTTGCAGCAGGGAGAGCATAATTTAAGTGCCAACTTCACTCACTGAAGCACTACTCCCCAAGTGTCCAAGCACTGTACATAAGGCCTGAGATATACATGAAGCTAAAAGTCTGTGAGTTGATCAGATCACTGTGATCATTATCCCAAGTGGCTGCAGCTATAAGTGGAGAGTTTCTAAAAGGGACTTTGGCAAAGAGATATGGCATATGTAATTAAGCAGGTTGCTTAAAAAGTGAAAACTGAAATGCTGTTCTTTACAAAGCATGCCACCTGGCTAGTGTTATGATACCTCTTTCTGAGTTGTGTGTTATTGCATTCAGATATATAACACAATGTTACACCTGGACACAATACCTATTGGCTTTGCTAGTGATTGTTAGCAGTGCCAAATAAATGGGTAACAGCAATGATTTTATTATGAATAATTAGAATTAAAAATGTTTATGTTTAAATTCTGAAAATTTGTGACTGAATTAAATATTACTAAGGTATGTGGATCAGAAGCGGTCTTCTGAGTGTACCAATCGCATCTCTCACTCTTTTAGACACACCTTTTTTTCCTGACATCTTTCTGAAATCATCTGCATATCCAACACATAATAATGTTCCACTTCACAATGTCGTCACTTTTGTCCTCTGCACGTACTTCAGTTCATCTTTTCACTTCACCATTCCACTACACACACACACACCATCATCTTTAAGTACTGCACATTCATGTCCTTTGGCACTGTCAATATTTTGATACTTATGCATATTCTTCACACAATTTGCCATCAAATCACAGTTACAATTGGCAAGTGCATGACAATCCTTCTATGCTCTCTACTGAGGGGCCAAGGATTACATGTGTGTGAAGTCTGAACACCTTTATGACACACTGATAGGCACATTGAGAAATTCACAATAACTTCATAGTCTTCTCCAGACGTCACACTGATATCCTGATATCCCGTTATAAACACTCAGGGGCATATTCTCAAGGAGCCATCGCCGATTTATTGGCACTTTAGCGCCGCAAAAGGGTCGATAGACTTATCGCCCCATTCACAAGCTGGTGCAAACTGCCGACATCGCCAGTTTACCCGTAACAGCTGCCGCAAAACACATCACCACGGATGAGAGCGACAACTAACGCTAATGATATGCAGAGTAGGCGTTCCCGTGCAAAAACACACGAAAACACCACTTTGCGATATTCCCAACGAGCAGCCAGATCAGCGATGCGATCCGAAAACAGGCGATAATGCGCGTTAGAAGCAAGGATTCAACACCTGCCTCTTACTGGTGTTAAGCAGGACGACAACCTGCAGTATGAAAGGGAGCCCAGCCTAGAGCCACATCTGAAGACCAACAGATGCCATGGAGACAATTATCATGCAGCCTGGAGACCCAAGAGGGCCACAACACCCACTGCAACCACCCCCCGGACCCTCCCACCAAGGTCATGAAGTCCAGTAGTCAACGGTAGTGGAAAAACAGAACTTTATTACAAATACATAAACAACAAGACGAAAAGCACAGCCAACGCGTTCCATTCCCAACGGGGAACTTCACCAGGGCAACTTGTGGATCCAATATACTGCAAATGCTGCGGGAACTCCCCAATACCATTCCATATCCAGAAATCAGTAGTCAGAAACCTGTTGGAGAAATGGTGACAATGGTCAAGCGTCCTCATAGTCACAAACGTAATCTGGTACAGTGTATTGCACTTGGACAAACCAGAATGCATACAGGTATGATGAATCCAGTCCAAACATACTGTAACAGAAGTCCGTGTGCCCGTAACCTCCGCAGGAAAGAAAAGGAAGGTTACGACCACACAAACATCTGTTACGGTCTCATCACGCAGGATTCATCATACCTGTAAACATCACGGTATGTATCATCTTGATACCCCTGCACCTTCACTTCCCCCACATTGTGCATGAACAGCTGGAGACCATGCAAGGGAATCACGCCATTGCTGCCTTACCGCACGTGTCGGGGGCAATTGACTGTACACATGTACCACTTGTGACCCCTGCCGACCCTGCACACAATTACCGCTACAGAAAGCACACGCATTCCATCAATGTGCAGGCGATAGTGGACCACCGGGGACAGTTCACCAATGTCGTTGCCAACTTCACAGGCAGTGTGCATGATACATACATCTTCTGACAGTCCATCATCAACCAGCGCTTCCAGGATGGCACCCATGGCAATGCACTGCTCATTGGTAAGTACTAACTGAACACACCACACACCTCAACTCCACAATCAAACAACTCACAACTGTGGGAGAGCACACGTAACAAAATCACTGTGAGGAAGACCCCGGGTGCGGACCCACTAACACCATTCGAACCCCAACAAACCCCGCGTGGGTACCTTACCGTAATGATGACGACGAAGCATCCATGAGGTCGGAAATAATGCGCAACTTCTCCCTCGTCCCGCAGAACGAAGCAAGTGACCCGGAAACCAAACATCCCGAGGGAGGCGGGACGAATACCCGTTTCAGCCAATCAACAACGCCCAACAAAGGTCAAGTTGAGCAGAAAAGGCAAGGAGACGAGACATCCGGGGTATCAACTGATAGGAAGTACCCGGAAGACGAGAGAGACGCCGAGAAACTGCCGGAGAACGCCGTTGGTATCAGACCCAAAGGCGACAACGAAGAAGATTCGGAAGTTCCTGACACCTGGACGGAGGACTGGTGGATCCCGGAGGACACGCACGAGCCGCCACAACTCAGGAGAGTTGTGGCTCCCAGCGGTATGTGACGGGATTTAGGGCAACTAGGGGAGCGGGGTTTACGGGGAGTGGGGTATACGGGAAGTGGGACACAATAGAGTGCTGCTGCAGTGGTGGTTGTTCCTCGTGAGACTCCGTTTTTTCCCGCTTTTCTTCCCTCATATGCCTTGCTCATACCACTTCCTCTCCTCCGTCACGATTAAGCGAGCACCACAAAGTACTACACTGGGGACCAGAAACCGACTGATCCTCGCCTCATTTGGTTGTCACCTCCTTCTAATTTTTTCCCCTAGTCCTCACCCTTTTTATCAAAGTTTGCACGGGGTATGGTGATGGTTAGCCAGCTCCTGTGGGACCTCATAACTGACCGCTACTTTTTCTTCCTTTCTTTTGGAGTATACTCCGGGACCCAACCTGAAGTCCACAGCGCAGTAACGGAAACCCTTGGATAGCCCGGAACGTCGACCTCTGACCAGGACGCCTAAGAGAACACCTTACTCCACAATCCTGTGCTGAAACAGACTTATCTAAATCCTACTTTTGTGTTCTTCCTGACATTAAATACCTGTAGCATTACCGCGCTGTGCTTTACAACAACAATAAACGCTACAGTATTGATCCTATACGGCCTCCTCGCTTCTGTTTCCGACCATCCCTCCGACAATCACATACAACATGGCAACCAACATGCCCTACTACCGGACACGACAACACAAGTAACCGTGGCAACAGGGGCCAGACATGTACACAAACCATCCACAAAGGCAGAGCCCCCTGCCACACAATTGCAGAATGTGGGGAGAGGTGGGAACCAAGAATGTGCGAAGGAGGCAAGTGACCCAGCACAAAGAAAGGACACAATGCCAAGTGTTGCGGAGATGTGCTGGACAGACTGCAGTATGCAGAGCACAGACATGTCCATGTGGACATCTACTGCTGGTATTTGCAGTTTAGTGGACAGTGGACGCAAACAGGTTTCCCCAGGCTGTGTGGTAGCCCTTGGACATGTAGCCATGTGGTCCCCCCCTGTAAGCCTGAGCGGAGCGGCCTTGGCCGGCGTATGTCGCAAATGAATACCCCGGGGCCCTGGGCATGGTCCAGTTCCGGGATGGCCACCATAGTAACTACTGCATGTGTCTCTGTGTCCGCCATATCATGACCATAGGCCTACACACACGTGCCCAACCACAATCAACGGCCGCATTCACACTGGAGACGAGGTGACTACGTCCCAAGCCAACCCGCGCACATCTCGTCAGCGCATGCAGGGCCGTGTCTGCCAGGGCGGCGCCCCCCACCCAGCCACGAGGCCGCTGCCGTGACCGGTGGTGCCTGCGCGATCCTGTGCGCCTGCTGCACCCCAGCCCTGGTCCCCAGACCGGTCCGCCGCCCAGCTATGACTGCCCGCCCCTGCGCACCCAGGCCTCAATGCTCACCTGCCGCCACCGGCGTGTCTCCAAGAGGGCCCTCCACCTGCCGGTGCAACCTCCTCAGCCGATGGCTGGATTCAGCGCCACAGGCCCCCAGCGCACCCTGCGGCACCGCACCACAGAGTCATGTGTGTGCTGACTGCTGCCTGCGCGTACACTGCGGTCCAGCAGGGCTCACAAATCAAATCGAGTCTTGATATGCTGGACGCCGTATTGAGGCCAATGCATCATCGCAGGCTGCACACCCGCTCAGCTCTTCAGGTGGGCCTAACTCAGTGCAACGCAAGTCATTGTCACGTGGCAGTAGGCCCGTGCCGGACCCAGGCCATTGGGTGCCACCAACTCAGGGCAACGCAAGTCATCGCCACGTGGCGGTAGGCCCGTGCCAGACATAGGCCATCGGGTGCCACCAACTCAGGGCAACGCAAGTCACAGACCCTTTATGATTGTCTTCCGTGGATGCAGACGCCATCATGTCACCTCCGGCAGTGGGGGATGTGCTGTGGTGGGCCCCTTTTATTGGCAGGGTCACATGTCCCGTGATGCCTGTGCTGGATGGGTGTGGTGTGGGTATAAACCAGCCCTCAGGGAGTGGCTGTGGCATGCTGACGACTAGACCAGTGACCAGCAGATCACTACAGGGAAGACCTGGGACATGTAGCTGTGTCGTCACCCCCTGTGAGCGTAAGTGGAGTGGGCTGGGCTGGCGTATGCCAGTCCAGCGTAGGGGTATGAACAATGAGCCCAGGGATCTGGGCGTGGTTCAGTTCTGGCCTGGACAAGGAATTAACCAATGCATGTGTCTCCGTTGTAGTGTCTGGGCCACCCGGACCGCAATCGGCAATGTTGCACCCTGTGACCCAAGCCCCACAACATGTGCTAATTGGACATGAGGTGGAATCAGTGACCCTACATTCATCCATACTGTCATACTTGAAGGATCATAGACATGACACATCTGTGTGAATTTGAATGTTTTATTCACATTCAGTGGAGTGTTGCAGCTGGAGCAGTACAGGGCCATGCAAACCCCACATTACATTGTTGCCCCGTGGAGGGCTAGCCAGAGTCCATTAGGGAAGGACAGATTCATCGGAAGAGGAAGAGTTCAGTCCACAGTCTGATTGCTGTGTCATTGGTAACCCAAACAGAATATGGCAGTCCATGTCGAGGTCCAAGGTGAGTGCCGCAGAGTGTATCGGGGGACAGTGGAAGGTGATAATGACAGGGCCGAACCAAGCTGAAACAGGCCATATGGCAGAGATGAATGCTACCGCTTCCTCATTACCACAACGGCAGTCTCATCCACATCATCGTCCTCTGATGTGTGATGTGCCTCACCTGTGGGTGGTGGTGTTTCGGCTGCAGCACTGTGGGGCACTGACACGTCAGGGGCCAGAGGTGGATTGTCGTCCGCACTGTGTGGCAGTGACACATCAGGTGCCGGAGGTGGAATGTCTGCCGCACTGTGGGGCACTGACACATCAGGGGGCGGAGATGTGGATGGTGTAGGAGCAGCAGCATTCATCTGCACCAGGCCTTGTGGCAGCAATTCCATGAATAGGATCTGCAGGGCATGGAAGATCCCAGCTACATGTCGCTGATGTGCAGCCGTGGCAGCCATCCTTTCCGCATCCATCCGCACCATGTCCTCCATGTACCTCCGCATGTGTCCCAACTCCCGGCTGAGATCGCTGGAGCCACTCTGACTAGACAGGTGTTCTTGTCTCCGAGTCATGACTCCAGCGATGTCAGCCATGGCTCGTTGGAGACCATGGAGCGGACTGTGGGTGTCCGTTAGGGACTGTAAGTGGTCACTGATGGGACGTAGACACCCATGGATGGCATCTAGTTTGGCTGCCATGAGGTCGAACCCCACCCGCACCTGCTCAGCCATCTCCTTCTGGCCCTCCAACACACGGCATTGAAATGCCATGTGTTGGTCGTGGGGATCCTGGGAGACAGCCGGGGTGGTGGGTGCTTCCTGCTGTGTGGTCTGTGCAGGGGGTGGGGTCTCCTCGATGCAGCTGGGCTGCCCTGCTCCTGGGGGTGGGGTGCTGAGGGTGTCCATGAGCTTTTGGAGGACGTCGGTGTTGAAGGTGTGGAGGTCCTCTTCGTCATCAGTGAAGAGATGTTGGGTCTGCTCTGCAGGAGGTGTTGATTCTCCCTCTGCAATGTAAAGGGGAGATGCAGTTTAACAGTGTGTTCCATGTATGTTCACGCATTGGCCAAATTTCCAAACAGACTGCATGACAATGTACATTGTGACTGTTTAGGAGGAGCTGCCTATTTGAAGGGGGACAGTGGAAATTTGTGCACCATCAGGGATGTGGGGTTGTACTTGTCCATTATCATGTCACAGTTTCCTGCTATGCCAAATGTGATTGGCCAGTTTCTACACACAAGCGGCAGCAGTTGTGTCCTCTGTTCTGTTGTGAATGTGTTGCAGTTTGTACCACATTGTTGTCAATGTTGATGTGCTCTGATTCTTGTGTGTGTGCTGCATTGTGGGAGAGTCGCCCCTGCAGCTCAGACTTTGCTTGGCCTTCTCCCTTTCAGGCGGTGTGCCTTTGACTTCCGTGCTTATGCAGTGCTGAGATGTTGCATACTTGGGTAAATTGGGCCCTTGGTGGGAGTTGGGGCTCTTGGGCATGGTTTGTCTGCAGATGTCTTGTTACCGCCAGGGGTTGTTTGTGCACGTGGATGTGTCTGCACGTGGATGTGTCAGTGTGTGACCTGCTCCTTTCCAGATGTGGACCACACTCAGCCACCTCGGTGTCGTGGGGTGCAACATGTAATGATGAGTGGCCTGCAGACATGCTCATCGTCATGCAGTGTCACTTGCATTGTCAGTGGGGTTCACGGATTCGCAGCTTTGCTGGGTTCAGCGCATGGGTTTGTTGTGAGATTGGTGATGTGTGGGGAGGGCCCCCTCTGGGCACATTGTGGACGGGGGACTACTTGCTGTTTCTATGTGTGCTGCAGTATGGCAAGGAGATCAGGGACATGATCCAGAGTAATTGTGGTTGTGCATTGTGCTATACTTCATTGTGCATGTGTGCAATTGTGCCCATCTCGCCCCGTCCCCACAGTCCCTGGTGGTTACTCACCCTGTTGCTGTTGTGTCAGGTCATGTTGAGCAGTGTCCGGTCCCCCAACTCCTGCCACCGTCTCCACACTGATGACTGTGGACACCATTTCCTCCATCTCATCCAGCTCCTTCTGTGGTGCAGGACTCCCACCCCCAGTCTGCATTGCTGCTTTGGGGTTGTTTGCGAGTT
Source organism: Calotriton arnoldi (assembly GCA_963921515.1). Classification (NCBI taxonomy): domain Eukaryota; kingdom Metazoa; phylum Chordata; class Amphibia; order Caudata; family Salamandridae; genus Calotriton; species Calotriton arnoldi. Next base: position 256,105 of record CAWUFW010015158.1, on the reverse strand, counting down.
TCAGCTTGGTTTTGCGCTTCACGTCATTCCAGCGCCTCTTGAGCTCTTCCATTGTCCTCCTCAGCACTCCGACTGCATTCACCTTGTCCAGGATGGACTGCCATATTGTATTTTTTGTTGCCAATGACACAGTGGAGGTGACGAACAGTTGTTGATGGTGTTCGACCACCTCCGTTATCAGGATCCTGTTTTCCTGCGGACTGAACCGCGTCTTCCTCTTCTTCTTCTCCTTGCCCTTCCCTGACCCTGAGGTACCAGGCTGGTCCTCCGTGGGGCTTGTGAGGTTCGGGTTGTCCTCTGTACTTGCTCCGGCTGCCTCCATTGTGCTTCGCAGTTGTTATGTGGTTTTTTTTGCTGCTTTTATGGTGATTTTTCCTGCCTGAAGTGGGAATTGCAAGACTGGCGATGCTTGTAGCCGATTTTTCTATCGCGGTTGGGCCCATCGCAACTTTTTTCACGTTCGGGTTTCCTTTTTTATCGCCGTCGCGGTAGTTGATTTGCGGACATTTGAGGCGTTATCGGGAAACTATTGCATGTTACCGCCGTGTTGTGAATACGACGTTGACACGGGGTTATTTCCCCGCGATAGACGGCGATATGAAAAATTGCGTTAGCCTATTTTGGCGATGTTTATCGCACGTTCTTGTGAATATCCCCCTCAGTCACAACCCCCCTCAGTCACATCCAGAACTCATCCAGACGCCTAGAGGCGACTCCGTTCACATAAAAGAGTCATATGTAGTAAACAATTACAGAAACAAAACATATGGAAAAAACAAATTCTCGTAGGGAATGCAAGATGAAGTTAAAATGAAATGTTAATACGGACTGCATCAGTTTCATGGCTTATCTCATAGCTTTCTACAGTCGCTGTTGGGAATTCAGGTATTGTTTTTGCCTGTAAAGGGCATGAATTTAGGACCCAATAGGGCCCTGTTAGACCGGCCCACCTTAGGGTGGTCTTTCACTAAAAACCTATGCCTCACCTCCTCCATTTTTGTTGACCTTATTTTTGTTGGCCTTGGGACTCTGCACCCTTTTCTACTGCTAACCACTACTGAAGTGCTTATGCTCACTCCCCATTAACATGGTTAAATTAGCTTACTTCTAATTGGCATATTTAAATTACTTGTAAGTCCTTTGTAGAGCGAAATATTATATACCCACGGCCTCTAAATTAAATGCTATCAGTGGACCTGTAGGCACTTATTGTGCCACCCATGTAAGTGGCACTGTAAAACATTTCCAAGGCCTGCCATTGCAGCCTAAGTTCGATGAATTTAGGCCCAGATCTCTGTACTGGGGTGAATGTATGACATTGTTCTGCATTCTGTCCATCAATTGTTCTTTTTTGCATTTGTCACCCCGAGTGGAACGGGTATGCCCAGACGGGGATCCCGTGCTCTTCATGCCACTGCAGTCAAGCTATCCTGGCTGATGAGGGGTGAAACCCCGAAACCGGTCTTAGGATGCTTGTTTCCAGTCCAGGGAGGACCTGGCCTGACAGTTCGGTCTGGACTGTTCCCATTGGGCGCAGGGTCAAGACTGATTTGCATATGGCTGGGTCCAAACTGAAATGGCATGGTGAGCAAAAAAACGGTGGCTTTAGGCCCAGATCTCTGTACTGGGGTGAATGTATGACATTGTTCTGCATTCTGTCCATCAATTGTTCTTTTTGCATTTGTCACCCCGAGTGGGACAGGTATGCCCAGACATGGGTCCCGTGCTCTCCATGCCACTGGAGTCAAGCTATCCTGGCTGATGGGGGTGAGACCCCGAAACCGGTCGTAGGATGCTTGTTTCCAGTCCAGGGAGGACCTGGCCTGGCAGTTTGGTCTGGACTGTTCCCATTGAGCGCATGGTCAAGACTGATTTGCATATGAATGGGTCCAAACTGGAATGGCATTCTGAGTAAAAAAACGATGGATTTAGGCCCAGATCTCTGTACTGGTGTGAATGTATGACATTGTTCTGCATTCTGTCCATCAACTGTTCTTTTTACTTTTAGAAAGTTGGCATTTTCCTGCCCTTAACCCTTTTGTGCCTGTAGCCTGTCTCTGATCACATGACTGGGTGTAGCTGACAGCTAGACTTTGTGAATTCCTCCCAGACAGTCACAATAGAAGGACTAAGTGTGCCTGGATGGGCCATCTGCTGACAGAATGGGGAGGAAGAGCTGAGCACATCCCCACTTACCACCGTGCTCTGTCTTTACACAAAAGACCTAACAACCCCACATTGTTACGACAGCCAGCTTAGAGTCAGGGCAGGGAAGGCAGAAAATTCCATGCATTCCAAAGCCACAGTCTAGAAGCTTCTCTCAACTTCCAGAATCAGGGCACCAGTGTACAAAAGAAGGGGACCTCAGACACCAACTTTTCATTGCACTTCTGGACCTGTGGATAAAGGAAGAAGGACTGCTGTGCTGCTGAAAGGACTGTCTCTCTTCTGGACTGCTACTCTGAAGGAGCTATTGCCCTGCTGTGATGACCTGCTGCCCTCTTGCCTGGGGGGGAAGAACTGGACCTGCAACCTGATCTTGAACCCAGTACCCCAGCGTGACTCTAGGGGCTAGTCTGTCGGCCTCCTGATCTGAGTCTCAAGGACATAAAGAGAGGGTGTGGCGTAAAGGCCAGAGCAGCCAACTTTGGAGCTGGGGATCCAGGTTCAAGTCTCTGCGTCGGCTCAACACCCCGTGATTCTGGGGAAATCACTTAATCTCCCTGTGTCTAGGAACAGTGCCTAGAGACCCTTACTTATTATTATCTGTGCTCTGCTGATCTAATTCTTATTAATATTCTTAAAAGGCTCCCCAAAAGCTCCTGGACCCAGCTGCAGCAAGTTCCTGACCCCCAAGTGGTCATGGTCCCTTGGTGTGGTTCAGTGAGATTAAATCAAAGTCTTCACTACCACGCATGGGCCCATTCACACCGAGACCACGCAGCTTGCACCGAAAATCATTACAAAGTGCCACTAGCCCATCTCTTCTCACTGCAGCATCAACTGCTCGTGGGAGACCGCCAATGCAAAGCTCCAACTCGCTCATACACGACAACCTGGCTGCTATTTGCACCACGCCGACAGCCTCTCACTACCCTCTCCTTGCTTATTGCGGTCCTCTCCAATACGAATGGGATTCTTGGCACAAAACTTGAGAAGGTAAAACTTCAGCAGGACTAATCTGGGACTGTAGCCGACCTGCACTTCATCGTGGTCAGTTTGAACTTTTCCAGTCTACAGCGACCAGATAGTCACAGTTATCACTTTATTCTTTTAACAGCTATTTTACACTGTATTCTTTAAAAAATGAGAAAATTTGGTTCTACTGATTGGACTTTTGTTGTTTTGGTCTCGTATTTATTACATTTTGGTATATTTTTCTAACTGATGTGGGAATTTTTTTTGTGTTTTCACTGTTTTACTGTTTAAAGTGTTGCACAAATAATTTACACATTACTTCTAAGATGAGCCTGGCTGCTCTGTGCCAAGCCTGCAGATGGATGTGCTTATGCCTTACCCTGATAAGGATTGTGGCTGCTGCTTGACCAGGGCTCACACCCCAGTCAACCTACAGCCCAATTTCTCACAGTCCCCAATTCAAAACAGTTTTTAATTACTGTAGCATCTGAGAGCTGGCACTATCCAGCCCACTTAAACCCCTGCAGTTGGAAAACTGATGTAAAGTAAGTGATGGGCAGAGGCCCAATCAATAGAATACACTCAGCTCTGCCTGTATGTCACACACTTTTGTAGGTCACTCTGCCATCCCAGGCCCGGTCATAGAGGTGGGCGAGCCACTGAAAGCTGGAGCCAGATACCTGGCTCATCATGAGGTCCTCTTGCACGGTTGAGGCCAGAACAAGCTGAGCTCTTGTGGCATCTTCCTGCTCACATGTTCTAACCTCAAGCTCAATGAATTACTGACAAACCAGTGACCTTTGAAGTAAAACCAATTTAGAAAAATAGAGTACATTTTAATTATTTGACACCAATACGATAAAAATCCAATGAGTAGAACCGGAGTTCTGAAATTCAAATTTTAAAGTGAAATCTAGCGCCTTAAAGGTCAAAGCGCCAACTGCAGACATCTAGTTATGCGAGACCGGGGCAAAGTTGGAAGTTATGGAGCGTGGATTGGATACAAGAAGTATCGTGGGTGGTTAGCGCTCTAGCTCTTGCGCTCCCCCCATAAAAACCGGATGCCCTGCTCGACGCGCAGCGGACGCGCGCAGGCAAGGCTGACTCCTCGCTGTACTCTGGCATATTCCTTTTGCCGTTTTAAATTTAGCACTGTATATTTGTTTTTAAACTTTTTCTGAGTAACCCCAGCTCTTGCACTTGCTCTTACCTGTTCCTCTTCAATTGCTGTTGTGCCCAGTTGCCTCTCCCCGGTCCATCGCGGGTCCTATCCCGTTTGTGTGGAGGGAGATAAGGTGACTTCCGGTCCGTGGGTGGTTAGCGCTCTAGCTCTTGCGCTCCCCCCATAAAAACCGGATGCCCGCTCGACGCGCAGCGGACGCGCCAAAGGCGTGCCAAAGGCAAGCCCGTCTGCGCCAGACCGTCGCCAGGAGCCAGGAAGCACGCCGGTTCCACTACAGACACCGCTTTGCATAAAGGTACCCCCTATCCCCGGGAAACTTTACTTAATCTTAGGATGGCACCATTGTCCACTCTTGGATGCCCCGCCAAAACAAACCTCCAGCCATGGCCGACTATAGAAGGCCCTTTTTCATGTATTTACTGTCAATTTCAAAACTGTACTCCGAGCAGCAATGTCACACATGTAAGCCCTTCTCCCCAAACCCCTCTTAAGCACATGTACAATTTGCCCCTCTCCCCGGTTCCTAGCCAGGTATCTATTTAACCCAGTTCAGGCACAGGTACAGGTTGGAAGGGGGTCTTATGCAACGTGAGATCCCTTCCCAAACACGCGACAGAAACTTGGGACCTTCTAAGCTCGGTCCTCCCGGATTTAGGATTTTTGACTGAGACTTGGCTTAAACCCCACTCCACGCCGGCTATCACCCTAGCACTCCCCACTGACTATAGGTTTCTTAGACTGGACAGACCCTCAAAAACAGGGGGTGGAATTACTTTAGTTCACAGAGACAGTATTTCAATCTCTGTTCTTGAACAACGCAGTAATCCCAAAATTGAAATTATGATTTTCCGCATAGATTTTCACCCTCAATTAAGCTGGAAAGGTGCTCTGGTATATCGACCCCCCGGCCCGCTGGAAGATTTCTCTATCCAGTTGACCGAACTTATTGCTCCTCATGTCATTTCATCTAATAATTTTTTGTTATTGGGCGATTTTAATGTGCACAGTGAAGCAGAAGACCTCCCAGACACATCAGTGCTCCTCACTGATCTTGCTTCTCTAGGCCTCACCAAACTCAATGAGGGCCCGACGCATATCGCAGGTCACACACTAGATACCATTTTCTCCAATAATTCCGGTATCAGATGTGAACCCCCACAACCCTTGACATGGACAGATCATTCGTCCATAGAATTTACCATCCAGGGTAGTCATGCTACGGCCAAAAATACTGCGCACTTGCCTGCTGTTCGCAGACAATGTTATAAGATCTCTCCTGATAGTTTTCAGGCAGCTTTCTCTCCTACCTGGGAAACCAACAACGCTCCCACCAATACTGAGGAGGGGATTAGAAAGGTTTAACTCAATTGCAACTAGGACCCTTGATCTAATGGCGCCGCTTAGATCCGTGCCCAAAGCCACAAATCGCTCCCAGCCTGGTTCACCCCGGAGCTGCGCATAGAAAAACGAAAATGTAGAAACTTGGAGAAACGTTGGCGCAGGTCACATAATTTAAAATATAAAGAAATCTTTAAGGCTGCTATCGCCTCTTACCACAGCAGCATAAAAGGAGCACGGAAAAAGTTCATAGCCCAGCAACTCAACTCTGCCGAAAACAGGCCTAAAGCCTTATTTCAGATACTAAAATCTTTCACAAATCCGAGGGCTTGTGAGAAACCAGAGATTTTTTCGCAATCCCTATGTGAAAACATTGCTCAGCATTTCACTAATAAAATCGATCTAATTTATGATAAAATTGCTTCTGCCGAGAAACAATCCATAACTCCTCCTTCCCTTTTTCCTGAGGTTTCCCCAGCCTCAGCTTCACAAATGTTAAGCAACTTCCCCCTCATGACTAATGAGATGGCGGCTGACTTACTCCGATCAGTCAAATCGGGCTCCCCACTAGATGTCATACCTGCAAAAGTAGCTTCCCTCCTTGCGAATGTACTTTCTTCTTCTGTTAGTACCATCCTTAATCTCTCCTTGATAGAGGGTTATCTCCCTCAAACTTGGAAGGTGGCGCAGGTCATTCCAATTCGGAAAAATCCCAAGGCCTCTATGACTGACCTGTCCAATCTACGGCCCATCTCCCTCTTACCTCATCTGAGCAAAGTCTTGGAAAAATATATTAATCTACATCTTTCTACCTATGTCGAAACCAACATCTGTCTAGACCCTTCACAATCTGGTTTTAGGCCCAATCATAGCACAGAACTGGCCCTTTTGGAAGTCACGGATAACATCAGAATGACTATTGATAGCGGCCAGTCTACCATACTTGTGCTATTGGATCTCTCTGCGGCATTCAACACGATATCTCACCAGATTATGCTCATGAGACTGAGGGAGATTGGACTCCACGGAGCGGCCTTACAGTGGATGACTAGCTTTCTGTCACCTCGAACTCAGACCGTCAACCTGGGCCTATTCCGTTCTAAGACCACAGAACTGACCAAGGGTGTTCCACAGGGCTCGTGTTTAAGCCCCACGCTTTTTAACATCTATATTGCTCCCTTGGCCCACTTGCTTAGGTTTCATGGTTTTCTGCCCATTTCCTACGCTGATGACACTCAGCTTCTCTTCACCTTTGACAAAACCTCAACATATGCCCTGTCATCCTTCGTTGAAGGTATGACTGCCATATCTGATTGGATGAGGAGAACTTTTCTCCAATTAAACGCAGGGAAAACCGAGATAATGCTCTTCGGAGATGCCCCTCTACTCTGGTCTCCGAATTGGTGGCCGGCCGCTCTTGGCCCACCCCCCATTCCTGAAACCTTAGTTAAGAATCTGGGCATCCATCTTGATCAGGCACTTACTCTGAAGGAGCATGTCGCCCGAACAGTTAGCAATTGCTTCCATGTGCTGGGCATGCTACGCCGAGTCTTCCCCTTTTTGCCAGATTGCACACGGAAAACTCTTATTCAGACTATGATTCTGGGCCACCTTGATTACTGTAATGCTCTTCTGCTTTCCGCAAACGAGTCTTCCCTTAACAGGCTTCAGGTGGTCCAGAACACTGCGGCACGGCTCATTACGAACTCCACTCCTGGAACCCCTTCTTTGCCGCTGTTACGCAGACTCCACTGGTTACCAGTCCGTAAGCGGATAAAGTTTAAGGCTGGCTGCATAGTCTACAGAGCTATCCATAATAAGGGTCCCTCTTACATCTCGTGCAAGCTTAAGCCTTACTCTCCGTATAGGACACTGAGATCTAGCTGTAAACTTCTTTTAGAGGTACCAAGGGTCAGGAAAGCTAGACTTGGTGGGAAATCCTTTTCCCTCCTCGCCCCTCTATACTGGAATGAGCTCCCCCTACAGCTCCGACAATGCCCGGACTATCTACGCTTCAGGAAACTGCTTAAAGCCTCCCTGTTTTAATCTGTCCTTGCCCGCCCGTAGGTTCGCTTCAGCGCAGAGATACCCCTTCGGGAGTGATTCAGGCGCTCTACAAAACCCTTAAATAAATAAATAAAGTTGATTGGGCCCGGTCTCTGATTCCCTTCAGTTTTAAAATAAATTTTATAGAAAAAAGACTGAGAAGGTAAAGTTCAGCAGGGCACGGCAACTGGTGGTGTCTGAGGAGGAGGCCTCGTTGTTTGGGAGCCGCTGGCTGAAGTTACAGTGAAGACTCCTTTGTTCGAACTTAGTCTCTTTTTGGGAAGTTAAAGATCTCTAGTGGGGCAAAGCTGCAGGCTGTAGCAGATGAACACTCTACAAGGATAGCCTTCTGGGAGGAGCTGCTGAATAGATTTCTGCTGTGAAGAATGTAGCGGGATCTGCCATGAAATCAGGGCAACTGGCGATGCACCTTGGGTGGATCGACAAGCAAGTTGGTCCCGGTCTTCTCTCGATTTTCAGAGCACTTTCTGGGTGAAAATGTTTTACATCCCAAGTTTTAGATTTGGACTGTCTGGTTGCCTTTAGCACCACTTCCAAGGGTCCAGGGCAAGAGGAGCACCACTTGGAGGGTTAGGACTCACCCAGGCTGGGTCCAGGTGTGGGTTCAAGATGGATGGAGCCTTTTCTGTCCCTGATGCTCTGATCAGGAGGCCAGCCAACTATTCCTTGGCGTCACTTCTGGAAGTTCAAGGAGAGAGCAGGGCTCAAGCAGCAGGGCAGACCTCCAGGGCACAGTGCAGGGTTCACACAGCAAAGCAGTCCTTCTTGGTGCCGTAAAGTTGTCCTTCTGAAGTACACAGGAGGCCACTGCAGCAGGCTGTGTCTGATAGTCCTTCCGAAGATCCAGAAGTAAATTGAAGAATGGGTCTAAGGGTTCAATTTTTATACCTGGTGCCTCCTTTGAAGCAGAAGTTTCTAGGAGTTCACTATTCAAAAGTTCTTAGAATTTCCTGCCTCCATGCCCTGGCTCCAGCTTGGCTACAGGCACAATGGACAAGTGTGAAGGTCTTTGTGTGAAGGCAGGGCACACCCAATTGATGTGCAAGTGGTGCTGTGCCCAGCTGAGCCCCCCTCACATCCTGCTTCAGATGGCTCTTCAAGGCACACCTAACCACTCTATGGTGTGGCTGTCTGAGAGGGATATACAAAAGCCAACTGCCAACTACATCCAGTCATGTGACCCAGGAATAGGCTGCAGGCACCAAATAGGGCAACTTTCCAGAAGTGACATAAAATCCAACTTTATGATTAAAGAGTATTTTAAATTACATTTTCTCAGACACCAAATATGAGTTTCCTTCCTGCTCCCAACCCAACCAAAAGTTAGGACTTATAAAATGTAATAGGTGACCCCAATGTTATCCTATGGGATGGGTTGGTGTCATGGTAGTAAAAGATAGCACAGTTTTCTCATCAATAATTTCACAGCAAATGTTGCAGTGATATTATGAATGATGTTATAGAAGATGTTATGAGTCATGCAAAATTAGCAGTGTATGGCGAGGGAGCGAGTTATAGTTACCTTAGGGCACGCGGTACAGTTACATGAGATGACTAACTATAACTGCTGAATTCCTATGGTTTTGTGGTTGTAAAATGTGAACCTCTAAGGTTTTTACATTTTATTTCCTAACTATAATGTCCCTGTAACCTTCGTTCAACAACAGAAAAAGGAGAGCAAAGCATCACATAAATATAACTCAATTTGAGCAATGAAAGTTCAAAGTATTATGTCATCCACAAATCGCAAATTCCATCAATTCAATCAAATTCAGTCCATCAGGAGTCGTGAATTTATATTCAGATCCAATTTTATTGATTCCTTTATCAAAAGGTAAATCAGCCCAGCCAACGCATTCATCAGGGTTGGTATATCCATAAGTCAAATTTCACAGCATGGTATAAAATGTTCTCACATATCCAGTCATGGGTGGCTGATTTCCTGTGTTTAGTGCTGTGTTACAAACTATGAAGATTAAACAGGAAGTACTAAACCACCTGAATTTAAGACTATTTCCTGATGATTCTGGATATGGGAGAATATTTCGTACCGTCCTGTGACATTTGACGCAAAAAGCGTTTGCTGGGCTGATTGACTTTTTGATAAAGGAATCAATAAAATTGGATCTGAACATAAATACACAACTCCCGATGGACTGCATTCAATTGAATTGATACTGTTTGCTATCTGTGCCCCACTGTTGTTGTGCCCGTGATTTTGTCTGCTCTCCCCCTGTTTTTCCTTTCTGTGCCCCTCGCTGCCCCACTGTTGTTGTGCCCGTGATTTTGTCTGCTCTCCCCCTGTTTTTCCTTTCTGTGCCCCTCGCTGCCCCACTGTTGTTGTGCCCGTGATTTTGTCTGCTCTCCCCCTGTTTTTCCTTTCTGTGCCCCTCGCTGCCCCACTGTTATTGTGCCCGTGATTTTGTCTGCTCTCCCCCTGTTTTTCCTTTCTGTGCCCCTCGCTGCCCCACTGTTGTTGTGCCCGTGATTTTGTCTGCTCTCCCCTGTTTTTCCTTTCTGTGCCCTTCGCTGCCCCACTGTTGTTGTGCCCGTGATTTTGTCTGCTCTCCCCCTGTTTTTCCTTTCTGTGCCCCTCGCTGCCCCACTGTTGTTGTGCCCGTGATTTTGTCTGCTCTCCCCCTGTTTTCCTTTCTGTGCCCCCGCTGCCTCTCGCCACTCCCGCCGCTGCGTTCCCTGCGGCCCCGCCCCCTGACTGCCCATTCGCTGCCCCTGCCTCCCGCCTCCCAGCTGCTCCTCCCTCCCACCTCCCCATAAATGGCGGCCGCTGCACGGTGAGGAGAGCGACCCTTGACCTTGCCAGGTAGGTCGCTCCCCCACCACACAGCTCCGCCTGTGTTGTCTGCCCGCTGCTCCTGTAGGTAAGATCGCCCTCCGCTTGTGGCCCCGGTGCCCGTTTTGTCTGCTCTCCCCCTGTTTTTCCTTTCTGTGCCCTTCGCTGCCCCACTGTTGTTGTGCCCGTGATTTTGTCTGCTCTCCCCCTGTTTTTCCTTTCTGTGCCCCTCGCTGCCCCACTGTTGTTGTGCCCGTGATTTTGTCTGCTCTCCCCCTGTTTTTCCTTTCTGTGCCCCTCGCTGCCCCACTGCTGTTGTGCCCGTGATTTTGTCTGCTCTCCCCCTGTTTTTCCTTTCTGTGCCCCTCGCTGCCCCACTGTTGTTGTGCCCGTGATTTTGTCTGCTCTCCCCCTGTTTTTCCTTTCTGTGCCCCTCGCTGCCCCACTGTTGTTGTGCCCGTGATTTTGTCTGCTCTCCCCCTGTTTTTCCTTTCTGTGCCCCTCGCTGCCCCACTGTTGTTGTGCCCGTGATTTTGTCTGCTCTCCCCCTGTTTTTCCTTTCTGTGCCCCTCGCTGCCCCACTGTTGTTGTGCCCGTGATTTTGTCTGCTCTCCCCCTGTTTTTCCTTTCTGTGCCCCTCGCTGCCCCACTGTTGTTGTGCCCGTGATTTTGTCTGCTCTCCCCCTGTTTTTCCTTTCTGTGCCCTTCGCTGCCCCACTGTTGTTGTGCCCGTGATTTTGTCTGCTCTCCCCCTGTTTTTCCTTTCTGTGCCCCTCGCTGCCCCACTGTTGTTGTGCCCGTGATTTTGTCTGCTCTCCCCCTGTTTTCCTTTCTGTGCCCCCGCTGCCTCTCGCCACTCCCGCCGCTGCGTTCCCTGCGGCCCCGCCCCCTGACTGCCCATTCGCTGCCCCTGCCTCCCGCCTCCCAGCTGCTCCTCCCTCCCACCTCCCCATAAATGGCGGCCGCTGCACGGCCGCGCAGCGGACGTGCGCAGCGGGCGCGCCGCTGGCGCGCCGAAGGCGCGCCTAAGGCAAGCCCGCTCTGCGCCCGTCCGCGACTGGACCGCGCCCAGCGCCAGAACCCCTGGAACCCACCAACGCAACACTACTCGACGGACCTACGACGCCGCCACACTCACCGCACTCAATGCCGGCCGGAACCCTGCCTGCTACCGAGCCTCACCGAGACGCACCCACGGACCCTTCACCTGCCAAACCTGCCGATTCACCTGCCCCCGGACGTGCACCACCTCCGCCAAGTCGAGCAACAGCAGCAACCACCTGAAATGCATCCTGCTGAACACCCGCTCCGTCCACAGGCACGCCGTGGAACTCTGGGACCTGCTCGACGCAACAGCACCGGACATCGCCTTCCTCACCGAAACCTGGATGAACGCCTCCTCAGCGCCCGACATCGCCATAGCCATCCCGGATGGATACAAGATCACCCGGAAGGACCGCGTCAACCAGACGGGAGGAGGCATCGCCATCGTACACAAGAACACCATCCGCATCTCGACTAACTCCGACGAGACCTTCTCCGCCGCCCGAACACCTACACTTCCAGATACACACTGACCCCAAGACCACCCTCCGAGGCACCCTCATCTACAGACCCCCGGGACCACGCACACTATTCAGCGAAGACATCGCAGACTTCATCAGCCCGCACGCCATGCCCTCAGCCGACTACATCCTCCTAGGGGACCTCAACTTCCACCTGGAGAACAACAACGACAGAAACACCACCGCCCTGCTGGACAACCTCGCCAACCTCGGACTCAAGCAACTGGTGAACACGCCCACCCACTACGCCGGCCACACGCTTGACCCCGTCTTCTCGTCCAGCAAGCACATCTCCTTCAGCCACGCCACCGGACTCCACTGGACCGACCACAGCTGCGTCCACTTCAGCTTCAGAAAGACTGCGACCCACCACCACCCGCAACAGGCTCCCCGCCGGAGCTGGAGCAAGATCACCGCCGAGCAGCTCACCGCCTCCCTCAGCCAGAACACACCCACCAACACAACGGACCCAAACGAAGCAGCCAGCAACCTCGCCAAGTGGCTGACCGCCTGCGCCGACGACCTCGCACCACTAAAAACCCGCCCAGCAGACCCGGAAGCAAGAAAACCCCTTGGTTCACCAACGAACTCAAGGAATCCAAGAAGAACTGCCGCACTCTCGAGAAAACCTGGCGACTCGACCAGACCACAGACAACAGGACCGCCCTCAAGCACGCCACCCGCAAACACCACCAGCTGATCCGTGCCACCAAGAAGTCGGCACTCAAAGAACGACTGGACAACAACGCCCATGACAGCAAGGAACTTTTCAGCATCGTCAAAGAGTTCTCCAACCCCAGCGCCGGAAACAACGACATCACCCCCTCGCAAGACCTCTGCAACTCACTCTCCGCGTTCTTCCACCGCAAGATCACCGACATACACAACAGCTTCGACGCACAAACAACGCACCCTACCGCCGAACCAACGCCCGCCACCACCACCCTCTGCAACTGGACCCCGATCAGCACCGAAGACACCACCCGCGCGATGAACTCCATCCACTCCGGATCACCAACCGACCCCTGCCCACACCACGTCTTCAACAAAGCCGACGCCACCATCGCACCCCATCTCCGGGACATCATCAACTCCTCCTTCCACACCGCCACCTTCCCGGAGAGCTGGAAGCACGCCGAGCTTACCGCCCTCCTGAAGAAACCAACGGCGGACCCCACCGACCTCAAGAACTACCGTCCCATCTCGCTCCTTCCGTTTCCGGCCAAAGTCATCGAGAAGACCATCAACAGACAGCTTGCCGCCTTCCTCGAGACGAATGGATCCCTCGACCCCTCGCAGTCCGGGTTTCGGGCCAACCACAGCACCGAGACCGCCCTCATCGCAGCCACCGACGACATCAGAACCCTAACCGACAACGGGGAAACAGCTGCCCTCATCCTCTTGGACCTCTCTGCGGCGTTCGACACCGTCTGCCACCGCACCCTAGTGAAGCGCCTCAGCAACATCGGAATCCGAGAGAAAGCACTGGAATGGATCATCTCGTTCCTCGCCGGAAGAACCCAGAGAGTCCGCCTCCCCCCGTTCAGATCCGAAGCCACCGAAGTCATCTGCGGCGTTCCACAAGGATCCTCACTCAGCCCAACCCTCTTCAACGTCTACATGAGCCCCTCGCAGCCATCGCACGCCGACACAACCTCAACATCATCTCCTACGCCGACGACACCCAGCTGATCCTCTCCCTCACCAACGACCCCACCACCGCCAGAGCCAACCTACACGACGGGATGAGAGACGTCGCCGACTGGATGAGGAACAGCCGCCTTAAACTGAACTCAGACAAGACGGAAGTTCTCATCCTGGGCTCATCACCCTCCGCCTGGGACGACTCCTGGTGGCCCCCGGCCCTGGGCACCGCGCCCAAGCCAACGGACCACGCACGCAACCTGGGCTTCATCCTGGACTCCTCCCTGTCGATGACCAGACAAGTCAACGCCGTCTCATCTTCATGCTTCAACACCCTGCGCATGCTCCGCAAGATCTTCAGATGGATCCCCACTGAAACCAGGAAGACCGTCACCCAGGCACTCGTCACCAGCCGACTGGACTATGGGAACACCCTCTACGCCGGAACCACAGCCAAACTTCAAAAGAGACTCCAGCGCATCCAGAACGCCTCCGCACGACTCATCCTGGACATCCCCCGACACAGCCACATCACCGTGCACCTGAAAGACCTGCACTGGCTCCCCGTCAGCAAGAGAATCACGTTCAGACTCCTCACCCACGCACACAAGGCCCTCCACGACCTGGGCCCAAAGTACCTCAACGACCGCATGACCTTCTACACGCCCACACGCCAGCTACGATCAACCAGCCACGCCCTCGCCACCGTACCACGCATCCGCAGAACCACCGCCGGAGGAAGATCCTTCTCCTACCTGGCAGCCAAGACCTGGAACTCCTCCCCACTCACCTTCGGCGAACCCAGGACCATCTCTCCTTCAGGAAGCAGCTCAAGACCTGGCTGTTCGAGCAGTAACTTACCCCCTCCCCCAGCGCCTTGAGACCCTCCCGGGTGAGTAGCGCGCTCTATAAATGCCGTGATTGATTGATTGATTGATTGTGGATGACAAACACTTTGAACTTTCATTGCTCAAATTGAGTTACATTTATGTGATGTTTTACGCTTCTTTTTAAGTTGTTGCACGAATGTTTAAATTGAGTATGACTCCTAAACAGTGGTATCATTAAATGTTGAGCATAACACTGTTTACACAAAATAAAATACACACTAGTGCGATGCTAGGCGGCCCACACTGATTTTCTCCCTGTAATCTTTGTTTTCTTTCAGTGAATTTTTAGTTTATTTTTCACATTAAGTAATTTTTAATTACTGTATGTTAATCCAAACCCTGCTGCTCACAGCTGGCCATGCCTTGCAACCAACCCCCCATAGGCACACAACCCTGCTTCACGCATAGCCTTCGGCCGTGTGCAGAGGTGAATTGGCTGCAGGGCTTGGCCTGCAGATAGGCCATGCAACCAACTCCCCCGCAGCCACCCACCCCCACGCCTCACATGGCCTTCAGCCCTGTGGCCCACCCCCCACATGTACGCACCCCATCTGTGTTGTCATTTGAGATGCCATCAGTGTTGTCATCAGTGATGCTACTGACCATATCATGAACGATGCAATATGTGAGGTCATGAGCAGTGCATTGCGGGGGCGTGAATTACAGTTAGCTCAGGTAAGAATATATGACGTTACAATGCACACCATTACAACGCAGTTTTTACAACGCGAATACCATTACAACGCATGTAAATAGGGATACATTGAAAGTACAGTTGCAACGCATACTAGCACAACGCATGTCTTTACTACGCATAATGGATAGTAATTTACAATATTAATATTGTTTTTTCTTTTGTCGCCCACCCTCTGGGATGGGATGCAAAGGAAACAGGGGTTTTGGGTGGGGGAGTGTATTCATACCCGCATATTAATTGTAATGCTCATGTATTAATTTTAATACCTGGATATTAAGTATTACATTTTTTTTTTTTAAATCAGTTACCACAAAAAAATATTACACTTTGAAAAAAACACAACAGTCATTTTTAAAAAAAGCATCCACTTACAAGGCATATACGGCATGCAAAGGAAGAGAAAATTGGTGTCCATCAACTATTTCCACTACATCAGCCAAGCCATCCTCTACTCAAAATGGATGCCATTCTAAGACAGAACGTAAAAACCAAACCTTCACACACAACATTAAAAATATACATTCAGTCAGGTTCTGAATCACGAGGAAAAATCGTTTAGGAAACATATTTTCTTTTAAATTTTCATTTGCCCCTTCCCAACGTATAAAATAAGCCGACCACCATTTTGTCCTCAGTGGTGGTCAGACTTTCCTGACAACCACATGCATCTGTAGTTGGAGGAGAAAACTGCCAATTTCGACCTGAAACACTGCCATCTATTGGCTAAAGTAAGTGTACGTCAAACATGAAGCACAATTAGTTAGAAAACAATTGGCAAACAAAAAATAAAATCATGATTTTTTATATTTTCGCAGATTGTGGAAAACATCCAGCAATGTTTTCCCCCTTAACTAACTATAGTAAGGGAATATTTAAATAAAAATGAATGTAAATTAAAAGGAAAAAAATGTAAAAGTCTAATTTAAGATTTGTAATTTTCATAAACGATTTTTAATATAGTATATTTTTTAAAAGATTGTATACCAAGAAAAATCATATTTTTATAAAATATTAACGAAAAGAAAACTTGAATAGGCAGATAAAGATTAAGGAAGCATGGAGAGGCAGCTGGTCAGTGGTGGGGGCAACATTTCTATTCTAACTCCACAGGGTGCTTGCCTCAAGGAAGGTGCTCGTCAGTGGTGGGGGAAAAAAACTATTCTAACTCCACAGGATGCACATCTAACGGAAGATGCTGGTTAGTGGTGTGGGGTAAAAAAAATATTATTCTAACTCCACAGGGTGCATGCCTCAGGGAAGGTGCTGGTCAGTGGTGGGGGCAAAAATACTATTCTAACTCCACAGGGTGCATGTCTCATGGAAGGTGCTGGTCAGTGGTGGGGGCAAAAATACTATTCTAACTCCACAGGGTGCATGCCTCAGGGAAGGTGCTGGTCAGTGGTAGGGGGCAAAAATATTATTCTAACTCAACAGTGTGCTTGCCTCAGGGAAGATGCTGGTCAGTGATGGGGGCAAACATACTATTCTAACTCCACAGGGTGCCTGCCTCAGGGAAGGTGCTGATCAGTGGTGGGGGGCAACATTACTATTCTGCCTCCACAGGTTGTTTGCCTCAGGGAAGGTGCTGGTCAGTGGTGGGGGGCAAAAATACAGTTCTAACTCCCCAGGGTGCATGCCTCAGGGAAGGTGCTGGTCAGTGATGGGGGGCACAATTACTATTCTAACTCCATAGGGTGCTTTGCTAAGGGAAGGTGCTGGTCAGTTGCTCAAAGAAATGTTTTAATTTTAAAGAAACACATAAAGTCTGTATACTTTTTTTTCACAGGTTAATTAAAATATCTGCGAAAAACATTGCATACAAATCCATTAACCGGACAGCAAACCATCATCCAAACAAAGGTTAAACAAACGGAAGGCCTATCACAGGTATAATAGTTCCAAAACCTTATGTTGTAAGCAAAAGATTTCTTCTAACCATGCAGGACGCCAAATAAACAACAATCTGTTACTGAAATCCCAAAACGTTTTATCAAACTGAAGCAAAAGTTAGAATGTTTTTAAAAACATCTGGCTTAAATTCAATTTTACTTTTTAGACCTACCCAAACCTCACACAGAAGAGAAAGGAGTAAAACGGCAGAATCATTTGACGAAAAAAATCAAATCCAGCAAAAGAACAATCAAGCAAAGCAAGCAAGTTTAGTAAGGTAAGGCAAACTACATTTACAATTTTAAATGCATATTTCTCTTTTTCCACGGAACCAACTCCAAACCATAGTAGACAATCAAACCTTGAAAACTCAAAATCAAGGCACAAATTAATCTGCATGTTCTTAATGCACTCAATAACCAACCTTATAAAATATTAACTTGTTTTTTTACAGGTTGCAATCAAAAAACAATGCCAAGCTTAATAAGCACAAAACAACAACAATAGAATTTAAAACATGATTTCAGAAATGTCAACAAACAAACATGTAAAAATAGCAACAATTTCTTTGTAGGTTCATTTAAAAAGCAATAACACAGAAACTCTTTTTCAGTCTTCTTTTACAGAAAACAACATAAAGGCATCAAGAAGATGTCCCAAAGAGGAAGATTATGTCCCAAAGAGGAAATCATCTCCGAAAATATGGTGGCTATCTTTATTGTAAGGAGAGACTAACTGAGCCCAGGAGTCATTGGAGGTGTGTGCAATAGTACTCATCCCATTGCACAGGCAGAGCGGTTACTCTTGGAGATTCTGTTGAAAGGGCCACAGAGCATAACCACTCTGCCTCTGCAATGGAGATAGAGGTTAGAGAAAGCATTAATCAAATGGAAAACTTTGCATGCTCCTCCAATGAACCCTGTGGCTCAGTTTTGAGGGAGATATCTCAAAACATTCCTATGCATCACGCTAGTTCTATACTCACAATCCCTAACTTAAGAAGAATTATTCAAAGGAAAAAACAGGCAGGTAACCTCCAACGTGTAACACCCCAAACATTCTCTGATATTAACATTCCTCCTGAACTAACTGTCACTGTTACTAATGTAACCTTTCTATTGCACGACAACAAAAACCCTCAAAAAAATATACTAATCTTTAGCACACCCCGTAATCTTTTGAAATTGGAGAGTAGTGATATTTGGATGATGGATGGGATCTTTAAATCCACTCTCCATCCATTCACCCAAATATAGCAATCCTCAACATACACTGAACTTTTAACAGTGGTAAAATCTAAAACACAAAACAAAAGTCCTATAAAAGTGATAATTGACTTCGAATTATCAATGATTAACACAATTACTAAAACCTACCCGGAAACCCAAATTCAAGGATGTTTTTTTCACTTTTCACAGCCATATTGGAGAAAAATTCATAAAAAACATCCTTAGTTGAGGATTAAATATCAGACAGTAAACTGTAATTTGAATTAAAGAAACTAACAGCATTGTGCTTTGTTCCTCCTGACTGTGTGGATGAATAATATACATCTATTACTGAATCAGACTATTTTACTACAAATGAAGAAAAATTGGCCACCCTACTAAATTACTTCGAATTTTTGGGGAAATTTTGAAGAAGGAGCAAAGTTTCCAAGAAATGAGAATAGCGCAATCATTGACTGGTAGTCTGGACACACAAAACACAAAAAGAACTAAAGAACTGTCAGAGAGACAATTGGGACAAATTTAACAGTTTTCATTGATCGTGACTTCAGACTACCTAGACAATATTGCACACATACCACATTTCTAATTATCACTAACACGTATTCTATCTTACTTGCATGTTTTGTGTTGTTTTATATTCAATGATTTTTTTTTTTTAAACAATGTTTTTACAAACTTTGGAAAAACAGGATCCTACCTTCAGTTGTCTTCCTTCTTCGACTCTTGTTCCTCTATAAAAATCCAATGTCCAGCAAGAGTCTGCAGTTCGCCAAATGTCCAAACTGTGAAACCATAATCCACAATTCGATTCATAGCACATGCATAA
Source organism: Calotriton arnoldi (assembly GCA_963921515.1). Lineage (NCBI taxonomy): Eukaryota > Metazoa > Chordata > Amphibia > Caudata > Salamandridae > Calotriton > Calotriton arnoldi. The sequence goes on along the minus strand of CAWUFW010015158.1, from coordinate 236,844 downwards.
TGATAAAAAAAGTCACAGATTGGCATAGCCATTTTTATTTGCAAGTCAAATGCAGCAAGTTAACTAAAAAATGCACCCCCAAAAAAATCCCGAAAAACTAAAAATGATTGGCAAAAAACGAGACAACAAATCCAGCATTGCAATCCTCTTTCCATCGATTTTCTTTCCACAGTGTGTAAGAAATCAAAACCCAAACATTGAAATGATTCAAAATCATTTGTTTAGCAAAAAAACTTTTACAAAAATACTCCAAAATGTCCATAAGTTTCGTTATTGGGAACAATACCATCTGCGTAGTCCAAAAATCCACATGGTTGAAGAACCATGAATACGCTTGTCTTTTTAAAAGGACGGGACGCACCAAAAAACGTTTAAAAAAGAAAATTCTTCTTTTGCACTTTGGTTTGAAAGAAATAGAAATTCTTCGCTCCACAGAGTTCCCTTTTTTTAAACCAACAGTGTAAAAAAAACAAAAAAACTCGACGTGAGCATACAACTGCTACCTGCATAGGAATGAAATTGTTGTTAGAAAACATAAAAACACACTACTAAATACCTACATCTAACTAACTACCTCCCTCCACTCTCCTTACAACAAAGCATGCCTGCCACAATGTCTATAAAATAAATAAAGTTTCACTTACCTGACCGCAGTTCTTCCTTGCATCCGATCTTGGCCGCGACGCTCCACCAACTGTAGAAATAAACGCTCAAACGCGTACGTCATCTATAAAAGTAAAAACGAAAAAAGGACAACTTCACCCATTGAATACAATTGGAAACCGTGGGGAAAATGTTTAAAAAGTACTTTGAAAATGTTAATGTACATCTTTTTAATACTTTATATTTTTGTAAATTATTATACAAATATACGTGTGTGTATGATTAATAAAATAAAATTGGAGTCACAATTTTATATTTTTTTAAAATAAACGATTAATAAAAATTCTTTTGTGTCCTATTTATTTTCTTTTAATACAAAATGTATTATAAATGTTTTTTAATTGTAATATGTCAAACAACTCAATTTTAAAATGTTTCTGTGTACATACATCCTTTTTATCTATTTAATTTTTTTTTAAGTTTGAATTATCAAATTATAATAAATAAAAATGTTAAAAAACTACTGTCCCTTGTTTAAAAAAATCTTATTCTATTTAAAAATACTACTTTCAAAAAATACTTTTAAAAACAATATAACATTTTATTTGTCAATTAATTTAATATTTTTATAGCATTTTAAAATTAGAAATAAATGTTAAAATGTAATACCTGGGTATTAACATTAATACCCAGTTATTAATACACTTCCCCACCCAAAACCCATTATTTCCCTGGAATCCCGTGTCAGAGAAAAGGTGTCAAAACCTTTTTAAATTATAATATATTTTTATTTACATTTATAAAAAATTAGTAATAGATCTAAAAATAATACTACTCGGGTATTAAAAGTAATATCCGAATATTAATACACTTCCCCACCCAAAACCCCTATTTCCCTATCTTCCCATGCCAGAAAAAAAAGGTGTTATAAGCTCATAAAATTATTTTAAATTATTTTTGAAATTCGTTGCAAAGCTATACAAATTAAAAAACCCTAGTATTAAAATGAATACCCGAATATTAAAACTCATCCCCGCCCAGAAGCCCTATTTCTCTGGAATCCCATACCAGAAAAAAAGGTGTCAATCCTCTTTTTATTTATTTTATTTATTTGAGTATTAATTTAAAATTAGTAGCAAAACTTTAAAAATTAATACCCGGTTATTTAAATTAATACCCAAGTATTAATACTCCCCCACCCAAAGCCTCTTCTTCCTGGTATCCCATGCCAGAGAAAAGGAGTCAACCCTTTAAAATAAATTTTAGATATAATTAACTATTTGTTTAATAATATTATTTAAAAATTAAATAATTACACATAACTGTAAAAAAATGAATTCTTGAGAAAAAAAATCAAAACAATAAGAAAGTAAACTTTATATAGTAAGTACTTACCTAAACACTTATCTAAATTGGTTGAAATGTTGTGTTGTGTTAGCATGCGTTGTAATGGCATGCGGTGTGATGGTGCATGTGTTGAAATGGCATGCCTTGTAATGATAGATTTGTTGTAAAAGCTTAGGGGTCGATTCCGATCTGGGTCGGAAAGCCCTCCTACCGAGCCGGATCCGGAGTGTTTTCCGACCGAGCCGTACCCCTGGAGTCCGACCGAGCGAGTACAATGCTGCCGCATGCCGACGGACTCGGCTTGGTCGGATTCCCATTGAAGTCAATGGGAGCCGGTCGTAAGACGCGTGCATGGCCTCGCATCAGCTGAATAGGTACGTCTCGCAAAAGGGCGCCCCCTGCAGTGGGTACGCGTTGGTGCCATCCGCACCGTACATGCATGTGAAGGGGGACCCTTGGGTCCCCCTGTGTTCGACTCGTTAGGCTACGGGTGAAGGGGTCCGGCACGGACCCCGAGTTCGCTTCCCGGAGCTTTTTCATCCCGGAGACTCCGACTCGATCCGGCTGTCCGAATCGTGCATTGTACTGGCTCGGTCGGAAATCGACTCCATTGCGCGGTACGGTTCGTCTGCGACCGAGTCGTACCGGAGCGGTTCGGACCCGGAAACGAGTCGGTCGGCGATTTCGCGTTCATTCGCATCGTACTTGGGCGTCCGGACCTCTGTACGACTCGGTCAGAAACAAAGCCTCCGACTCGGATCCGGTAAAGCCGAATCCGATTCGGAGGCCTTCCGACCCAGATCGGAATCGACCCCTTAGTTGTAAATGCATTACGTTGTAATGCATGCGATGTAATGGTTGTTTCCCCTCAGGTAACTATAACTGCTGAATTTCACTGGTTTTGTACGAGTGATATCTGAGCCTAACTATCACATCTCTGTAACCATTGTTTTTTTCTGTGAATTTCCAAGGTTTTTTTAATTCTATTTCCTAACTATAACATCCCTGTAACCTTTGGCAGTGGTCAGTCCACTTCAGCCACTGGTTAACTTCATTGTCAGTGGTGGCATTCTGCTTTTTCACAACAGCACATTTGAACACAAAGTAGTTCCTTTGAATACCAGGGGCCACCATTGCAATTTGTGTTTTTTGAGACCTAAAAATATTTTTGCTTTTAGGCAATGGCCCAGAAGCTCTCCCTACAATAAAATAAGAGAAAAGAGAAAATAAAATAGGAACTGACAAAGTCAACAGGCTGGCAAAGTACGTCAGACCTCTTGGCTTTCCCAATTTTTGTTATGAAGTGTGCATTGTTTACTTGAGGAGGCAGTAATAGGGTAAGCAGGTCTTAGGAAATGAGGAAGTGGCGTTTGCGAGGAAGTGGCATTTGCCTGTGCTGGTGTGCCTCAGTAATGAATTAATGCATAATTTCAGTAATATTGCACCAAGTGGGGCCGCAGTTGGTATAGTAGAGCTCAGAATATTACTTGATACCCCTAATGATCATTTCATGCCCTTGCCTCTTTTCCCGGTCCTTAAGCCTTGCTCTCTGTTACTGTCCTACATTCAGTTTTGCATTCAGTGTTCACACTCGAGTACAGTCCTCTATATTGGTTCCCTGCTTTGCATTCCTATTTTACACTGAGGACATTCTGACCAATGTTTAGGGATTGTATGAATGGAGGACTTTGGAGTCTGCAGAAGGGACACACTTCTTTCCAACCTCAAGATTCCGAAATAAACTGCCTTCCAACAAGGACCAGAGGCTGTTTATCCAATGGGGCGCTTCAGGGCTAGTTGCCAGAGCCCAAAGAAACACTCCAGCTATCTTCGGAAAAAGTTTTTTTCTTGCTTGCATTTCCTTGATGCCTCAAGTATCTGTTATGTCAACAGAGATGCTTGCCATTAGTCATTGTGTAAGGCAGATTGATAACTCCACAGGTTCTAGTAGTTGACCCCCACCCTATAAATATGCCATTCACGTTGGTGAGCTTTCAGTCTTAAAGCGCAGCATTCCTTTTTCATAAGCAAGTTATATCCAGTCCATATCAGCAAGCAGCGTGAGAAGAAAGAAAAAGCTTTACTTGAACACATTCGCAGAAAAAGCGATGGAGATTGAAATGAGGTTGTATGTGTGAGGGCATTCCCTCTGGATTGCCACCAAGTCATGGAGGAGTCTTAGGCTCAACTCCTGCTCCATAGTGGACCTCATTCCTGAGGAGGCCAGTGGAAGAGCACAGAGGGCAATGATTCACAGATCTATGGCCATGAACCTGGAAGGAAACCAAACAAAACATGGATCCTTGCTATACTCTCCCAAAGTAAGAATGTCAACACCTTTCTTTCCTGGGTTATAAAAGACAACTAAGGTGTATTAAATCCAAAAGGGAGGAGCAGACTCAAAAAATCCTACCGAGTGCTAGAAGTTAGTTATTGGGGTGCTGTCTGAAGACAAACATGTTTAAGCCATATTGTGAAGCCAGGTGGCTTACCATGAGCAAAAACAGAGTAGTCAGATAAATCAGAAACAACTGGGTGTCCACTGGGCTAACCAAAACATAATAATGGCCAGACTGAAGCCAAGGACTGCAGCAATATTGAAGGCGGAAGAAGGTTGTATAAACATTTATCTCAAAGCTATCACATAATTTTCACCTTTCGGGGATCTGTAGTGATAATCATATTTGGAAGCACTGAATAGTCCCACCCACACAAAGGATCCCAGATCACTTCAGGTAAAAGATATTATAAAGATTAAACTGTTTGGTCAACCCTTGAATTAAAACTGAATAGTATGGGGTTTTGGAACAGTGAGAAATAAATAGAGTCAATCTTGCAAGAACTCTACAGATCAGGACACTGCTGTCAAGCCATAAAGAAATTATCAAGGAACCAAAAGCTATCCTCTGTGGGCATCAGACCAGCAGTTTACATCAGATGCAAAGCCAAGTGCAAATTAGTGGCACTTAGAGAAGAAAGAGGGAGGAAAGACCAGCCTCATATGAGGCCAGGCTACAAAAGCAATCGACCATTGAATAAAGGGTACAACTATTGAAGTCAACCAGTTAGAGTAGCCTCCATCTCCACCCACAGCAATTCATTTCTCACTTTGCATGAATAAGAACTGACAGGCATGAGCTATAGCTGCATCATCTAGTGCATGGCTGGATTCTATTACCATCCCCCTATAACAATAATAACAACAAAAAGAAGGCCACATAGCGCATGCCCTGAGAAGGTGATAGAGCTCTTGGCAACTGATGTTGCACAATGGGATTGCATATACCTATGTGGAGCAGAGAGTAAATAGAAGAAGTTTAAGCTTGCTTTTGATCAAGGAGAGAGGTTTTGGTGCAGATACAGTGTAAAATGAGTTCCTCAACCTGGAAGGGCAGCTGGAGAGTGACTGCTTGAGAGTGCATTTTTTTTAAAAACATGATTTCCAGCCGAAGAGTGTCCGTGCTGCAAAGGGAGTGGCAGCCACTAGATATTTCTCAGTTTTAGTGTGGTGTAGAGCTTTGTAGTCTAAGTGCATAATTTTAAACTGCAAATTGCAAATGTAAATTTATCAATACTCAATTGGAAGTCAGTTTTATAACATGAGTACAGGTGCAGTGGTCAAATCTTGCAGTTCCTAAGATGAGAGGGGAGCCAGATGGATTGCAACTTAGAAAGAAGCTATGTGTAGGAAAGAGATTTCCATAATCAAGCCTAGAGCCGACCATGGATTGCAAAGCGTCTTTGATGTCATGGTCCATTTGAAAAGATTAAGATGATTAAGATTGCAGGTATGGGACCGGATGGCTCCCTTTGCCAGACTGGCAGTTCCCCTCCCTAATTTCGAGGTTGGGGACTGCTCATTGTGTACACTTGGAGCCTCTGCTGGTCATTGGAGACAGCCTGTACATCAAAATGTCGCTGACATCATTGAATATGGAGATTACCCAGTTAGGATACGCTTCCACAAGGAGCTTTTTTGTGCCTTGGTTTGCCATGCATGCCAGGTGGTTCCTAGCCAAAAAATTCAACAGTTGCCCCATGAGCAGAGGGACATGATACCCGTCAAGCAGATCAGGATCTTTGAATTGGGTGGGCAGAGGTGAGAACCTTTGACACAGTGGCAACCTAGAGGGCCACGCTTTCATGCATAATACGAGTCTTAAACCTTTTGATAATTCTGAGGTGATAATGATTATTTACACACAGATGATGGAGTACTGTGACTCTGTCAGCTTGGGCTGCAGTCGCCTTGAATTTCTCTAAGTGTCCTATTATGAGTTGCATGATACTGACAGGTTACAAACTCCATGCCCTAATTACCGGTACCAGGCAGTAACACCCGGCCAGTACCATGCAATTACAAGTTAAACCTCTGAATGAAGAATAACTATGTGGATCCACACAACTGAAGAGACAGGAGAAAGAGCCTCCTCTAACTCTCCTACTTTAGACTACAAATCTCACAAAAAGAGAAGGAACTAAGCTCAGCGCTGCACAACCACAGCCTACTTGAAAGCTGGAAACTATCCCACTAGTGACTATTAATTTCTGCACGAGGGAGAAAAAAGGGAAAAATAAAGGTGAAACTCAATTACAAACCAGAGTTTAAAAGCAAGCCCACCGGCTTGGTAAAGACTGCCCTCACCCACTAAATAGTGGCATGCTTCACCTTTGGGCCGCTGCAGACCCCTTGTGCAGACTAACATGCAGGGTGGAGCGCTGATTTTTTAGAGAGTAAACGGAGATAGTAATCAAAAGGAGGGATCCCAAAAATGCAGAGAAAAGAGAATAATAAAACTGCCTAAGTGGTAACCTTTATACTTATTTTTATTCGTGGTCCCACTTGAGAGGGTTAAAAATTAAAGGTTGGGTGTGTGGGAGAAGTTACCTCTCCAACACCCCTTCTGCTCCTACTGACATGTTTCAGCCAATCATCCTAGCCCTAATGGGTCTCTGACCTTCCTCAGTGTCCTGATCCCTCTAGGTATTCTTTGAAATTTCCAATACTTGGGCTTTAGTCAGCAATTTAAACAATACATTTTTGCCTTACTTGGTTCTTGTAATGTAACCACACTCGTCTTTCTTACCCGAGTTGCATTAGTATTTCTCTCAATTCGGGGCCGGAGTGGGGACACCACCCTGTAGTCAAACATTCGTCAAGGGTTCAGCGTCTCCTGCGAAGCCAATCTCAGCCCTACCACTAAGGCAGTTTTATTATTCTCTTTTCTCTGCATTTTTGGGATCCCTCATTTGGAGTACTATCTCCTTTTCTCTCTTCTTTCTCTAAAATATCAGCGCTCTTCCCTTAGTGTTGGTCTGCACCAGGGTGTCTGCAGCGGCCCAATGATGAAGCATGCCACTATTAAGTGGGTGGGAGTAGTCTTTACCAAGCCGGTGGGCTTGCTTTTAGACTCTGGTTTGTATTTGAGTTTCACCTTTATTTTGCCCTTTTTTCTCCCTCGTGCGGGAATTAATAGTCACTAGTGGGATAGCTTCCAGCTTTCAAGTAGGCTGCGGTGTACAGCACTGAGCTTAGTTCCTTCTCTTTTTGTGAGAATAACCATGTGGACTTGGAATTACTGGGTGAAATTTCACATGGTATACTCAATTCCAATGGGTTTAATGCACACATTTACCTCCTGCTCTGAGCAGGAGGTAAACATCTGTGGTGGGGCTGGTGTGAATCAAGGGTGATGGATGAGATTTGGTGTAGGGGATTGAAGGGGAAGAAATCTTATGGTGGGGAGCATTGATGGCCCCCTTTTACTTTATAAGGAGGTTGGGTGCAGCCATGGGCTGGGGCCTGGCTGCTGTTTAGCTCAAGCCTACACAATTTCACAGGATATTTTTCTGGCTGGTAAAATTGGTCCTGTTTTTACTGCACCTGAGAAAAGTGGATGCATGAACATTGTGCCAGCATCCCACCTGGGGTTACAGCTCCACCTGACTTGCAATCGGGCCCAAACTCACTAAACGGTTCTTTTGGGACCCACATACTTCCATACTTTGGGAAGGTATGTTTTCCTTGTGTTAACCATTTATTTATTTAACCTGCTGTGAAAGGCATGCTTTAGCTGGGTTGAAAATCTCTTGACCAAATGTAATCAACTTTAGACTAGGAAGCTTGCATAAGTGAATCAATAAATACTGTTCAATATTTACAATGCAGAATTTATAAGGATCAGATAAAACTCTGTAGGATTACCCTTCCCAAATACCTTTTCATTTCGTTCAGAGCATTTTTTCAAATTGAGAAGTTCTACCAAAAATAAGACCAACAACTTCATTGGACCAGGTCCTAATAATCCAAGTACTCATGAGATGTGATGACTAAGCAATATGAGCCCTGTGGCATTCCAAAAAAGGTAAGACAGAATATGTGGCGGCAGGGCCATCCATATTAATTAAACACTATCAATCTTAAATTCAAAAAATGGAAACCGTCTTTCATCATCACTTTCTTGTGCGATAACATCAATGTTTATATACTTTTGACAAAGAAGGGCAACGCATTAACAAGACATTGTATTTTCAGTTTCCTAGCTAAAGCATTTCTGGACTGAGGAAAAAGATGGCAGTCAGCTAAACGTCTCTAACCACGTCATTCCCTTCTTCTGCACCCTGCTACCTAATACATTCTGATAACACAGCCTTGTAATCCTGCAGCCCTACTCTAATGTAAATACATTGATATTTTCTGATAACATTTAATCTTTCTAGTCCACTCTAGCCTAGTGTACAAGGGCGAAGGTCTCCACGTAGTGAGAGGCACAGGGATCCTGTAGCTGGACAAAATATTGTTGGTTCAATAAGGAAGAGCTTACAGCCAAGAATTGGTTGTTCTGTACTGGATTACCTCCTCTGGGGTACAGGTGGAGATTCTTCCGATGTGTCACTCAAGCTGAAGGAATCACCAGTTGCCTTCATTCCATGCTCACTGTTCAGGCTGACTCGCATACAGCGGGAATTTTCAAAACATAAATAGCCAAGGGGATTATGGAAGCTCCTGACCCTGTTTCATGTTCCACCCAAAGCCTATAAATTCAGCCAGATGCAGAAGTAAGACTGGGATTGGAGACAGCAGCAGTGGTGAGAGAAGCAACATGATAATGACTATGAGCTACTGTGCAGGCACAGTAAGGGAAACTGAAACCAAAACTGTAACCGTGATTCAAGCAGTCTTTGGGAAGTCTGTAATGAATGACAGTTCTAGATTTGCTATTGTGGGGCCAGGAAATGGGCTGAGCAATCAATCTAAGGCATTAATTTCTGGCCTGAATGGATTAGACCACAATGATTATATGCTGGATTAATCTGGTACTCAAAGAGAAGCTACTGTTGATGGAGAAAGAAAGAGTGATGATGTTGATGAGGTAATTAATAACTCTGGTGCTGGCTGTGCAGAGGTCTATCTGGGAGTAAAGCAACCTGAGCAAGATCTTCTAACATATTGTTTGTTTGCAGTCAGGCTGAGCTTTTGATGCAGAGGCCATCAGGGGAGCACTGACACTGAGGAAGTAGACCTATGTCTTGCAAAGACCCCAGAGGGTAAATCTGCTTTAGATTAAAGACATATAGCTGCGAACGCTTAGAAACACTTGGAGCTTGCCCTAAATATAGTACCAGTGGAATATGGTCAGTAGAGACTATCGACAGTAGCAATCAAATGGCATCAGGGAAGAAAACCAGCCCCAGATTGTCAGAAATGTATATGGCAGATTTTCCACGAATTAGGAAATCTCCAACTAAAACCCCTGTAGTTAGAAAAGGTGGCTGAACTGATGAAAAGGGGCATTTTAGAGAGACATAATCAATCAGTGGATGCTGAGCACGGGATGCATAATGCAGATGGAGAGGCTACTGAATCCTCACTTGGGGGCTAATTTCCATTTGATAAAAACACACAGAACTGAGACACAGGCTCAGTATACAGAGTAAAGGATGATAATTTAAAAATACAACAATCTATAAGCCTGATTTAGATCTTGGGGAATGGGATACTCTGTCACAAACGTGACGGATTACCCTATCCACAGTATTACAAGTAACATATAATATAATGCACTTATAATACGGGATATTCATCACGTTTGTAGTGGAGTATCCTACCTGCCAAGATTTAAATCAGGCCCAATTTGTCTGGAAATGGATGTAATATTTGTAGTCTGTCTGAACGCTTGGTCCAACCTGAAAAGTACAATGCTTAAACTGGAAGAAGCTAATGTTATGACTATGCAGTTGAACAAACACTAACAACAAAAGCATGACATTCAGTGGAAGTTGGACGACTTAGAAAACTACCAGTGGCTAAACAATCTACATGTACTGGGAATTTCAGAAGGATTGAAGAGGAGCGATTCCCTCCAATTTATCATTGGTTTATTTCAAAAAGCTTTCCCTGACTTAGCTGATTGGGACTTTGATTCACAGATTCATCGAGCTCATAGTTTCCCATTAAGTATCAATTTCCAATCTAGTATGCATTCCAGTCCTAGGCTTAAACTCATTCCGAACAACACTGATTATTTTCTCTTACGCCAAGCAATATTTCTTCAAGCATGATTTGTCACCCTTATTTCTGTTGGCACAACATCTTTTTTTGGCTCATCTCATTTTTGTCACTTGACTGTTCATCGCCGGTGGCAGATGCACTGTAGGATAGAGCCACTATAGTCATCTGGTTCTCAGATATTCCTGCAGCAACCTGAAAAAGTGAAGATCATGGGATATAGCCATACTTATTTTTGTTCTTCTAAGGAAGGGGAAAATGAATAGCCAAACATAAGCATGGCAATAATACCAGTAATGTTGATTAATCAAGAGTGTCTCTAACATAACATGGTGTGATAAGGTATAATATGGATGATTATACATCGATGGTTTAATTAGGGGGATGGTGGTTAAGTGGAGGGCAGAATACTATTGCATCTTCTACAGTAGACAGAAAAAATGGGATGATTTTCCAATGCATTGTAGGAGGTCACATAGGGTGGTGAGGCAAAGATGAACATTTATTGAAGGAGGCTGCGTTCTTCGGGTTGGGCAGGACTTGACACAAAAACGGACAGAAGAGCTGACTGAGCTGGAAAGGATTTCTTTATTCAACACTTAGGGGCCCATTATGATAACGGCGGATCGCCACCGCCCATATGGCGGTGGCGATCTGCCCGCTATTACTCACCGCCCGCCACCCATTTCCCCCGGCCATATTATTATGGCGGGGGGTACCGCGGCGGACGGCAAGACCGTCCGCGCTTTTCCGCCCGGTCCACAAGTCGACCGGGCGGAAAAGGTTTTAATATGGTGGCGGTGTCTGCTAGACACTGCCATCCATATTAGCATGGGTGCGGGAAGCAGCCTTTCCGTGGCGGCGATGCCGCCACGGAAAGGCATGCAGAGTTTGCTGTTGGGGGCCCGTTGCGGGCCCCCAGGGTATTGGGGGGGTGGGGGGTGCACATGGGGGGTACCTATGGTACCCCCCTACATTGTCATGCACAAGGTGGCAGGCACTGCGCGGTGCCTGTCACCTTGTGCATGACAATGCACACAGTGCATTCCCAGCATTGTGGCGGGCGGTGCTGTGAGCACCGCCCACCACAATGCTGGGAATGGAGGATGCCACGGTGGCGGTGGCATCCTAATCGCCGGTGCGGGACCGCCGCACCACTGGCGGCCGGTCCCAGCACCGCCAGGGTGTCGGGCGGATGAAAGTCCGCCCACCATCCTAATAGGCCCCTTGATGTTCAAAGCAGCAGGATCCATTTGATATGTTGGGAAGTAGTGTAATGCAATAATGACAGTACAGAGTATAATGTGTTGTAGCATGCTTGACCTTTAAAGCTCTATAAAATGGTGCTTTGTGAAAGAGTAGGTGAGGAGTTTTAAAGCTACTACTCTATATCTTGGCAAAATACTAATTGCTTATACACATTGATCAGTGCTAAGACAGCTAGATTATGATATTGTCATTTGTACCTCACACCTAGTTACCTATCTGAGCTGTGTCATTATTATTCAAAAGAACAAGAGTGGTGAGAGTGATTAAGTCTGTTGCAAGGAGCTGGGCACTCACAAAAAGTGAGTTTGGTCAAAAAAATGTATTTAATTTGTACTATTTGTGCTCTAAATTCAGAAGATCTTCGGATATTTGATATCTAGCTTTTGGAACTAACCGCATGGTCTGGGGCGATTTTCATTATAGGTGAGTTTAATTGTGTGATGGCTCATGAAATTGACCACGCATCTTCAAGATTCTCCATGTATGCAGAAAGTTAGTAATGCAATATGTAATTTAATGACAGCATATGGATTTCTTGATAAGTGATAAACATTGAACAGGGGGCACCGAGCAACAACTATTTTCCTCAGGTGCATAGACATTTTTCCCATATAGATATGTTTTTTGATCCTCATACTTTTTATCTATTATAAATATTGAAGTCTGCCCAAAAATAACCCTAGGTCATAACCTCATTTCACTGACTAAGAATAAGTCAGTATACAGGGGAATAGGAGGTGACCATTCTTTGCTTCTTGATATTGAATACTAAATGGACATTTCTATAAAGGAGTTTGCATCTTTTAATAAAGGAAGAGCATCCATTAATATAGTTGGTGATAGGTTAAAAACAAATATTAGGGGTATTACCGTGAAATTTATGGAAACTAGGAATAGGATTTAACAAATTAAAGAGAATAAAGCAGAAGAAGACGTTTTGGTGTCAGGAATTAGGCATGTTCACTTTAACTGCTTTTTGGATCCCTGCCAAAGTGAAATTTTCTTACAAACGATTGAATGCAGAGCTAAACTTGGTCGCTAATTTAGAGAGGAAGCCACCAGTGGCGGCTGGCAGGGAACTGGGGTGGCGGGCGGGGGGGAAGGAACAAAATATAAATTTTAAAAAATCACTTACCTTCTCATGGCCATTGTCTCTCGTTAGATAGTGAAGTTGAGGCAAAAAGTACACAGGCTCCCCTAAGCCAGTCACGACGCTGCAGCGTTGTGATTAGTCTGAGCGCAGTGGTTCGGCACTCAGACGGGGACTGAGAGCCTGTGCATGTTCCCCACCCAGGCTTTGTATTACAGCCCGGTGAAGAACAAGTAAAGGAGGTCATTACGATGGCGGACGGAAAAAAAAACGACCGCCATGGTAGCGGGAAAACACCGCCCGCCGCTACCGCGGGAAAACCGATGGCTAGATTAGGATCCCCAGCGGCAAAACCCCAAACGCGGCGGAAAGGAGACCCGAGAATCCGCCGTACGCCTGCGGAAAGGGCCCAAACCCGTCCGCGGCGGTCGGTGTCGCAGAGGAAACAGGCCAAACGTCCGCAACCACAGCGGAGACACCGCCATCAAAATTATGATATTCCCGACATCCCCGCGGTGCAGTGCGCTGTTTCCGACCGCCGCGGTCGACAACAGTGAAGAATCAGTGAGACGGCGGAAGCGCCATAGCCGAGCCACCACTGCGGACGCTCCGCCAAAAAAATGGCGGTCGCCAGAAAAACACACAACATGGCCACAAAGTGCACCAACCATACAAGGCATGCACCCAAAAATAACTAACACAGCCCAAAGACACACCCCCATGGGAAACTCCAAAACTACAAATCCCAGGTACACACACCACACCTGCAACCAATACCCCATCCTGACACACCCACAGACACCAGTATAAATCCAGCCACCAACAGACCACAATCCTTTGCAAAACTCCACAACTGAGGGGACATCCACCACAGATGACAGGAGAGGCAAATCTGCACAACACACACACATCACCACCACCACCACTTCCACACCTGCACCTCTAACACCTTTGCACAGCACACACCATACACATCACAACCACCACTCCCAAACCTGCACCCTAAACACCTTGACACATCACACACCATGTCACCACAGAGAATGCCCAAATTCACTGAGAGCGAGTTGAGGGTCATGGTCGATGAGATAATCAGGGTAGAACCACAATTGTTTGGTAACCAGGTCCAACAGACACCACTAGCAACAAGGACGCAAATGTGGAGAAGGATAGTAGAGAAGGTCAATGCAGTAGGGACCGTGCCACACAATAGAGATGAAATCATGAAGAGGTGGCACGATCTAAAGGCAGTGGTCAAAAAGAGGAGAGCCAAGAACCATGAGCTGGCTCAGAGGACAGGCAGTGGCCCTCCCGTTCCACTCAAAACATTCACTGAATGGGAGGAGAAGGTGCTTGGCATTCTACATCCAGAGAGTCTCTCAGGAATACCCGGGGGAGTGGAGGCTGGTAAGTACAAACAAATGCCTAATAACACACAAATGTACTGTCTTGCCCTATCACAAAATAATACTTCCTAGGTACAAATTCATTCATGTGCACAACACTCCTCCCAACACATCTCTCACAGATACAACAGACACTCCCCTGAAGCCCCCAAAGGTAGTTAGCAAAATCACCATGGGTACAAGTGTACATGCTGCCAGCACTACAACTCCCACCAGGCCCCCTTGTCCCACAGCTGAGCAGGATGTAGCGCTGCCCCCACCCAGAAGCAGGCCGCAGCCATTGTGTGCTACACCCTCACCTAACAGGTAGGTAGCCATCTTCACAGGGAGGTGGGTGGGTGTTTGGGAGGCCTGCACTACAACTCCCACCAGGCCCCCTTGGCCCACAGCTGAGCAGGATGGAGCACTGCCCCCACCCAGAAGCATTCCTCAGCCATTGTGTGCTACACCCTCACCTAACAGGTAGGTAGCCATCTTTACCGGGAGGTGGGTGGGTGTTTGGGAGGCCTGCACTACAACTCCCACCAGGCCCCCTTGGCCCACAGCTGAGCAGGATGGAGCACTGCCCCCACCCAGAAGCATGCCTCAGCCATTGTGTGCTACACCCTCACCTAACAGGTAGGTAGCCATCTTTACCGGGAGGTGGGTGGGTGTTTGGGAGGCCTGCACTACAACTCCCACCAGGCCCCCTTGGCCCACAGCTGAGCAGGATGGAGCACTAGTCCCACTAATAGGCATGTGTGCCACACCTTCACCTAACAGGTAGGTAGCCATCTTTACCGGGAGGTGGGTAGGTGTTTGGGAGGCCTGCACTACAACTCCCACCAGGCCCCCTTGGCCCACAGCTGAGCAGGATGGAGCACTGCCCCCACCCAGAAGCATGCCTCAGCCATTGTGTGCTACACCCTCACCTAACAGGTAGGTAGCCATCTTTACTGGGAGGTGGGTGGGTGTTTGGGAGGCCTGCACTACAACTCCCACCAGGCCCCCTTGGCCCACAGCTGAGCAGGATGGAGCACTAGTCCCACTAATAGGCATGTGACGTCTGTGCATCCGCACATGACACCATGCCACTTAGTCCACAGTCACCAACACAAATAATGCAAAACAGTTGTGTTGTAGTCACCATGCACAAGTCTCTGTTCAAAATTGACCCACATTGTGTACACTGTGCCAGGCATCACACACTGCAACACTAACAACGATCATGCTGCCCTGCAGCAGTGACTGGCCGTTTGTATGGCAAAGTGCAAATCACCCATGTCATACCACAGTGTTGCAATGTAAACAGTGGAAGTGCAGTTCACCCAAAAACTACACTGCAGCTGGGACTCACAATGCTAAACTAAGCAGATCACAAATGTCCTGCAACACACCCAGCTACCACAGTGCTGCACTGAATTGCAGAACAGCACCTTGTCTGAATTAAATTGTCAAAGGTGTCTTGTTTGGACCACCAATGTGTGTATGCATTGACAATGTTCACATCTCACACTGTCTGTCTGAACAGTGCTGGCATAGTCTGGCCCCAAAACCATACATTGTCTGCACAGGGCTGCGTACATCTCACACACACACCACTGTTGACCACAACATGTCAGTGTATGGATGCCCTGGAACAACTGCTACACCAGTACTGGGCTCATGTTCTCAGGTCCACAAATACCATGAAACCATGACAGTGTGGAAATGTATGCTGTGTGAGATCTACACCCTGCTGTATGTCACCACTGTGCTACGAGACCATACCCCTTGCCCTATTGTGCCTTCAAATGTCGGGGGAGTGAACCCCACAGCCAGATAGCTGGGACAACAGTGATGGGGGCCATACCCCATGACCAAATGCAATCTGAAATCAATGGGTACAAAAAGCCACACACACATCATGCTCACCACACGCACATTCCATCCAAAGATTTCTACCAAGTCACATAGCCATGTCATTGCTCACCTTCACCTCAAACGGTAGTTAGCCATCTTCACAGTGAGACGGTGCAGTGTGTTTGGCTATCCGTCCCACAAAATGCAACATGCATGCTGTCCCACCACTATGGAGGACGGGACACTACACCCCCAATAAGAAGCATGTGGCAGGCAATGTATGCTACCCACCCAACTCACAGGTAGGTAACCGCATCTCACAGGTCGGGGTGTGTGGGGCTGGGAAGCTTGCACAACAACTCACACGGGCCCACCTGACCGCCAGCACACAAGACCCATTACTTCCTGGCACCAACATGCATGTGTCAGTCATTGCAATGTACACTGCAAAAGAACTGGCATGTGGACATATCATGCTGACTTGTCCCACACTGGACCAAGATGGAAGCCCTCATCCTACACACACGGAGAGGTCTCACAAATACAAGGAAAACACAGCAAACACAACATATCTACAGCCACAACATAAAGCCAGATATGCATTTAAAAAAACATGTTGGCATGGGACACCAGGCCTCTCAATGCACAACTGCACACCCAGATAGCATTGGCAACTATAGTGTGCACACACCTAAGAAAATGAAACTGTGACAGCAACCAAAGTGTGAATGACTGAAACACATGTCGATGGAACTCCGAGCACAACCATGCACACCACTACATGCCATCTGACAGTAGCAGTGGACCAGACCACCTAGGATCTACTTAAAGCAAACTTAAGCATGTCTGGAATTGCAAATACAGATATCTACACCACATTGAAAAGGTATGCATGAAACTACAATGCTCACTCACTGTGCAGAGAGAACCGCTACAAGGGCTCTACAAGTGACACATACGCGTAAATGGATGACATATGATTGATCAATAACAGGATGCCAACATGAGACTGTCAATGTCAAAAAATTATATTGTGCATGTCATGTCTTGACAACTCCCAATATGGACAAGTAATGTATGTACCACAACAGCTTGTAATGCATCACTGGATGTCGGTCAATGCTAATTTGTACAGTGAACAACTGCTGGATGTACAAACAGTTGATGTAACACTGCTAACACAAACTATGATGGGTGCAACACAATGACCATTTCTCATCTACCCACAGGTGACCAAGAACTCACTGCAGAGGATGACACCACCCTGCAGAGCCAGTCCCCCCCCCGGAACAGAGACAACTGGATGAGGACTCCCTGGATTCCTTGGATGATGAGCTCCACGCTGGCCCATCTGGTGTGGCAGGCCGCAACCAGTCCCAGGCACCCATTGTCCCCCCAACCACATCAGCTGCAGCCCCTGACCATCCTCTGACAGCTGCTGTCACGGCCTGTGTGTCACCCACTACTACCACCACCACCACCACCACAGCTGTCCGCAACACCCACCCTGCCCCAGGGGTTGAGCAGCCCACCACATCGACTGCGGATGCCAGGGAGAGGATGCAGCGGGCCAATGTGAAGACCGGACAGGACCGTGGCAGCAGTGCAGCTGGTCGGGACAGGCGCATGCAGAGGGGGACTGATCCTGGGACGGAAGCCTTGGGCCACATCGACAGAGTCCTTGGGGCATACCAACAGGCCCAGGGACGAATGGGCCGGTTAGAGGAAGAATCTCGGGAGCACCTCCTGCTGCGGAGGTCCATGGACACACGCATGGGACAGATTGTGGACCTCTTGGGGCAGCTAGTGGCGGTTCTGAGGGACAGGCAAGCGCAACATTCTACCCCTCTGCCTCCCCCGTTGGGCAGCAGGATGACACTTCATCATCCTCCCCTGCGTCCACAGAGGGGGTGAGTCCTCAGACACCACTGCCCCTGCAGCAGTGGCCCCTCCAGTGAAGCGCAAGAGGGGCCGTCCAAGGAAAGGGCAGGGGGACTCACGTGCCCAAGCACCTGCCAAACGCTAGTCCCCAAACCAGCCATGATGGCAGACCACTGCACCACTGCATTGACCTTTTGGACTATCCTTCACCACACTGCCATGTGAATGGCATCCATCTGTTGGACTGGGTCTCCACATCATTGTGGGGACTACTCAAGTATCTCATTTACCTTGACTGTCAACTCACTTCTTCAATTACCCCCTTCACATTTTCTCCACCCTTGCATGTCACAGTTGTTAATAAATACACCTTACACACATGTTGTTGTGTCTGCTCTGTCTTTAATACAGGATGTGCAACCTTCACCGTGTAGGACATGGTCCAGGGGAATGGAATGTAGGTAACAAGTGAGATGCTGAAGGGACCTAGGGAAAACCAAAGAACAAGAGTCACTTGTATGGGTGTGGCATTGCACACATCACACAACACTTGTCAACAAGGTACTCAGATCTACAAACTTTACACAGAGCAACAGTCACCATAGAGACAATCTGTTTCACACTAACCAATCACACATACATTGGCAGGCAGCAATGAGTCAACACCAAGCTGCAGTCAGCAAGCTCACATACACACACACACAGCAACAGCAACACCATCAGACCATTTTGTCCCTTCTACATCATCACTCACCTTCAAGTGAAGTAGCGGGTGATGAGCTGTCGACGCATGTCGACCCCTACCTCCTCTCCACTGCCCTCGTCACTGGATCCGGCTTGATTTGCAGGCGGCGGCCTTGGCTGCTCATCATCGTCATCCAGGATCAGGGGTATTGCCTTGCGAATGGCCAGGTTGTGGAGCATGCAGCATGCCACCACTATCTGACACACCTTCCCTGGCGAGTACATAAGGGCCCCCCCAGTACGGTCCAGGCACCGAAATCTTGATTTTAGGAGACCAAATGTCCGTTCTATCACACGCCGTGTCCTCCCATGGGCATCATTGTATCGCACATCAGCTGGCGTGACGGGGTTCCGCAATGGGCTCAGCAACCACGGGTGGTTTGGATATGCCGAGTCACCTGTGTGTGAGTGACACAGATTAACCTTGCAGTCCCAAAATGCAACACAACAGCATGTCACACACACACACCACTCTAATCCACTATACATACTCACCCACAAGCCATGCACGCTCAGGAAGCAGATTGGCCATCAACTGAGGAACGATGCTGCTGCGCAAGATGTGGGCATCATGGGCTGAGCCGGAAACTTGGCACACACGTGTGAGATGATCATGTCCGCCAGGCACACCACTTGAACATTAACCGAGTGTGAATGCTTCCGATTGCGGTAAACCTGTTCACGTGCCTGTGGTGGCACAAGCCCAACATGTGTGCAATCAATTGCACCAATGACATGTGGGATAAGTCCAAGGGCATAGAAATCGCCCTTCACAGCCACCAACTCAGGCCCCCTGGGAAAATGGATATATCTGTCTTTGTACAGCATCATGGCCGACAGGACATCCCTCAGCACCATGCTGAACATCGGCTGTGACATCCCGCCTGCACTTGCGACCGTGTGCTGGAATGAGCCCGTTGCAAAGAAATGCAGGCATGCCATCACCTTAGCTGTTGCGGTGAAAGCTGTTGGATATGTCCGACGTGGCTGCAGGTGGGGCTCCAACATGGCACATAGGTTCTGCAGGGTTTGTCGGTCCAGCCTGAATTTGCGGATTATTTCCTCATTCTCCATGTCTGCCAGGACTGTGAACGGACGATGGATATTGTGCCTCCTCCTCCTAGGACAGATCACAGTGCACAGATGTCAATGCAGAAGACCATGAAATGTGCATCACATCCATTTCTTCTACAGACACATTCCCAAGTCTTACGACATGCACCATTAACCGACAGGGCACTTCACAAGTAGGTTCACATCAGGCACACTACTCGTACACCTGTCCCCTTACCAGCAGCAATTATCTGTGCACCCCTCCGGCTCATTCGCATGCACAGTGTGATATACTAACAGATATGTGTGCATACCTGTGAGTATGACCCCCAGCATATGTTAATAATTGCAATACTACCCGAACACACCATGTTGCTGGCCCTGATACACCTCCCAACACAGGTTGCACATGGCACACATCAACTACACACTGACCACCGGCTGAGCGTGGGGGACACGTGTGTGCATGTGCATTGGACAATGTGCCAGTTGCTGATGCCCCTAGTCCAGTCAATGAGACGACATTGTGCGTTACATTGCACACACAGACATTGACCATTATCTCCATATGCTATGCAACACAGTAACTGGACAGTCTACATTTCATTACACAGCACATGTGACATGTGCGAGTGTATGTGCCCATGCAATGTATTGGCGACCCATATATGGTATGTCTTGGTGACGTGGAGTGACATGTCCCTTTTGTGCATTTGCCCTCATGAGGACCCTTCAATTGTTGAGACACTGGGCACTGTATATGTTGGCCTATGCAGAGAGCTGGAGGACACGTTAGGTGCAGCACAGCTACTCCACAACTCCATTAACGCTCACTCCAGGCACTGTCTGCCAGACATATGGCGGTGCCTACCGCCTGGCCACTGAGGTGTGTCACCGCCCATAACCCATGCACGATCGCGGGAGACACCGCCAGATATGTATGTGACAATTGCGGTCACCATGCACCGCTACCCAAATCACGGTCACTCCAGGCACTGTCTGCCAGACATATGGCGGTGCCTACTGCCTGGCCACTGAGGTGTGGCACCTCCCATAACCCATGCACGATCGCGGGAGACACCGCCAGATATGTATGTGACAATTGCGGTCACCATGCACTGCTACCCAAATCACGGTCACTCCAGGCACTGTCTGGCAGACATATGGCGGTGCCTACCGCCTGGCCCCTGTGGTGTGTCACCGGCATGGACCATGCCCCTGCAGCCAATGGGAAGCAGCCTTGCGGTAGCCTGATGCGAGTTTGAAAATCGCGGTGGGCGTGCACCACCCCCACGGAGGCGGTCACTGGAGGCATTCAAAAGATGCACCACCGCGGTAGCGCGCACATGCATCCTACTGTGTGTCACCGACATGGACCATGCCCCTGCAGCCAATGGGAAGCAGACTCGCGGTAGCCTGATGCGAGTTTGAAAATCGCGGTAGGCGTGCACCGCCACCGCGGAGGCGGACATTGGATGTATTTGAATGAGGCAGACCTCGTACACCAATTGCAGCACCCTGGGACCACTGACACAGCCCCAGGGGCCTATATATGTGTGGGAGGGTGCACCACATTCCCACAGCTACCAGGGACTGCTGACTGACAACCCTCCACCTGCTGCTGCTGCCTCAAGGGACTGCTGGCTGCCACCCTGCACCTGCTGCCTCAAGGGACTGCTGGCTGCCACCCTCCACCTGCTGCCTCAAGGGACTGCTGACTGCCACCCTCAACGTGCTGCTGCTGCCACATGTCCATTGTGATGTCGAGGACTCAGAAGATCCGTGCCAGTCCCTTCACCAGTGAGGAGCTTGGGGTCCTGGTAGACGGGGTGCTTGCACAGTACCCAAGGCTTTATGGCGGCCCTAATGTCGTGGTAAGTCTCCCAGACTGTGAGTGAGAGTGCAGGGTGTGCACACGTGGGGTGGAGGTGCTTCGGTATGTGTCAGTGGTTGTGGGGCTCTGACATGCACTGCCTATCATGTTTACTACAGCGGGAAGGGCTTGGTGGGCTCTTACACACGTTACCCTGCATGCCTATCCTGAGTAGAGGGACATGTCCTGTAGTGTCAGCCATACAGTGCAGCTGCATTTTGGTGATGCAGGAGTCTGGCCAGTTAGCGTTTGTGTGAATGGCTGTGTTGCTCCCAATTGACCCACTCAGTGTCAGTCGACCTGCCCTGCACAGTCCCCACCGAATGCCACATGTCCACATCACTGCATGTACAGTGTGTACCATGTGTGTTTGGCTCACGCCTCTTCATCTAAGTCCCATCTCTGCCATGTAGATTGCACAGGAGCAAGCGTGGGAGAAGGGTGTGTGTATGACAGTTGTTGTCACTCTATGTGAGTTCCAAGACACAGTGAGGCTTTCACAGGGCTAGGACACTTAGGTCTGCGCAGTGTTGGACACAGTGAGTCCAACAACATGACAAATGTTTTGCTATCTTCTCTATGTGTAGTTGTAGGTAACTGCAGACAGTAGCTGCAGGCAGACTACACGTTGCTTGCTGTGTTGGTATCCTGCATGTGAATGGGATGTGGAGGTACTGTGTCCACCATCGAACATGCATGCCTGTACGTCTGATTGACCAATGACATTGCATCATGTTCAGAGCAATTGTTGGCTATGTGACAGTTGTAGCTGGAGTTTTGGATGAGTCACTGTCGTGCTACTGCATTTTCGTTGTGTTGTTATTGTGCACTGTGTCACTGGCACATCACCCCTCTTGTCTCCCATGCCTGCAGCTGAAGGTCCACCAGCGTAAAGCCGTGCGGAGGGCCATTGCCTCCAGAGTCCGGAATCTGGGTGTGTCAAACCGAAGGCGCACCCACTGTCATAAAAGGTGGGACGACATCTGCCGGCTGAGCAAGAACGTGGCCGAGATGACGCTGGGGCTGCTTCCTCGGACTGGCAGGTTGGCTAGGCGCAGCATGACACCACTAATGGCCCGCATCCTGGCTGTCACACAACCTGAGCTGGACAGACGACTGAGGGAGCATCAGCAGCGAGCCAGGGGTGAGTATGTGTTGCAGGCTGCCTTTGGCTGGGAGTGGGTGCATGTATCTACAGAGTGTGCAAATTGTCAGCTGTGTGACGTTGGTTGTGTGGTGCAATGTTTTGTGAGTGGCCTCTGTGCTGGGTGTATGTGTCATGCTTTTGCCCAAACGGCGCTTCATGAAGTGAGTTTTAGCACTGTGCATCTCTCTTACATTTGGAGTTGTGGCCTTCAGGTACCTTCTGCTGTGGGGTAGTGTGTGAATTCTGATGGATGGTAATGCCAGTGTGCCAACTGTGAATGCGTTTCAATGAATGCGTGCAATTCCAGACCTCAGATGTCTGCCAGTCAGACATCTGAGGCCAATGTGCAACAGTAGATGTGCCCATGGACTCGATATGGTGGATGGCATGTGTTCAGGGTCATTGTGGGCTGGTATGTTGTAGTCTCTGTGGTCCCCTACTGCTCCACACATGTAGGTGATGTGCACCATGTCGTGGTGTTCATCCTTGCCAACATCGGGACAGTGTGTGTGCACAGGCCATTTTGGGGCTGTGTCTGATGTGAGCCAACTGCAGGATGGTGTGCTGTGTGAATCACCTGGGTCACTTATGGCAGGACGTGTGGCGGACATGCACCGTTGTGTCGAACTTTTGGGTGTCAAGATATATGTGTGCACAGGGTGGCATGCAATGTGCTGCACTCCTCTTTCTAGGATGCAGATGTATTGGCACGTGTTAGTTCTGTTGATGCCACTCATCTCACAGTACTTCTCTCTCCTATGCAGCAGCTCCCGTATGTGCAGAGGGAGAGGGGACGGACACCAGTGGTGAGGCTTCCACTGCAACAGCCGCACCGGAGCTGACTGACACAGATGTGACCAGCGCCGAGGAGGGGGACAGGAGTCTGCTAGAGGACTCACAGCTGGAGACACAAAGCTCTACCTCATCTGACGCCAGCGGTGACACATCCATGTTGGGGGGTACAGGGAACAGGGACTCTGCCTCCTCTTCCGCCACACAGCGTCCAGTGCCCAGCCTCCCTTCAACCTCCACTGGTGCTGCCCGTGTCCGCACGAGTAGGAAGGGAAGAGTCACCTTCACCCTAGGCACAGCTGCCCCAGCCCATGTCAGCCCTGCTGCCCTCAGTGCAGAAGCAGTCGAGCTATTGCGCCAGCTGTGTGTGGGGCAGACAGCACTTCTCAATGCCTTCCAAGAGCACGACAAAAAGTTGGGGCAGGTTATAGCTTTCATGGAGGGCTTACATTCCGACGTAGGTGGGCTACACCGCACTGTGCAGTCCTTGTCATCAACTGTGACAGCAGCCCTGCAACAGGCACATAGTCAGGGAGCGGCTCCCAGCACTCGGTCCGGCCCCGTGTCACTGTGCACCTCTGACGACAGTGACAATGCCCAACGGACCCCAAAGTCCCGATACAGTACCCGCAGCACACAGGAGCAGCAGCAACCCAAGCGTACTAGGGCACAGACACCATCCCCACATAAGAGTAAGGCCACCCCAGAGCGCAGAGAGAAAAGCCCATCAGGCGACAGCAAGGGCCACAAAGCAAAGAAAAAGCATCAGGGTCACAGGCCTCACCTTCCTCCCCTGCCAAAGACTCCCTGTCCCAAAGACGTCTCGCAGAGGCAAGAAGACAGTTTCCACACCCACTGTGAAGGTGTTGCCTGCAAACATTACACAGGATGAGGGCCCCATGGATAATCCATCCTTGACCTCCACTCCCATCCCAAGCCCTGTGAAGCCAGCACGGGAGGACACTGTAGGGGGCAAAGCTGGTGGACAGAGGGAGGCAGGGCGGCGGCAAACACCAGGCAAGCGCACAGCGGGTTCCAGCATGTCCCCAGAGGGGGTCACCATCCACACCAGAATCAGCTTTGGTGTTGGGGTCACCTGTTGTGTCTGCCCCAGTTCCCCTCGATCCCCTGACAGGGAAGCCTTTCAGGATCCCCAAGAAGTGGAGAGGCACCCCTCCACAATCTCCGGCACACACTGTGTCTCACCAGGGCATGAGTCCACCTCCCCGGGCCACCACCCCACCTGGTCCAAGCAGCCCCCCAGCTACCACATGCACAGTTGGCTCTTCCACAGTTGTTACTCCCACTGCCCAGGGTAGTCCGCCAACAGACCCCAACACACAGTCAGCTCCAAGTCCGACAGACAGCCCCATCTGAGTGGTGGTCACCCTCACACACCTGTCTGTCCACAGGGGTGCGTGTGATGCCCATTGTCAGACCCTTTACTCTGTTACTGGGCATGGCATGGTAGAGTTGCATACATTCCCTGTGTAGCTTCTGATGTATCTACTCTGCACATTGTACTTGCCTTGTGTTTCACTGCTGTGTGCCCCCTGCCTGTGCAGCTTCTCATGGACTCACTCTGCACTTTGTCCTGCCCACTGGCCTTGTCGTTCACTGCTGTGTGCCCCCTGCCTGTGCAGCTTCTCATGGACTCAC
Source organism: Calotriton arnoldi (assembly GCA_963921515.1). Lineage (NCBI taxonomy): Eukaryota > Metazoa > Chordata > Amphibia > Caudata > Salamandridae > Calotriton > Calotriton arnoldi. The sequence continues at coordinate 211,650 of CAWUFW010015158.1, read as the reverse complement.
TCTGCACTTTGCCCTGCCCACTGGCCTTGTCGTTCACTGCTGTGTGCCCCCTTCCTGTGCAGCTTCTCATGGACTCACTCTGCACATTGGACTGGCCACTGGCCTTGCTGTTCACTGCTGTGTGCCCCTTGCCTGTGCAGCTTCTCATGTACCTCACCTGCACTGTGTCCTGGCCACTGGCCTTGTTGTTCACTGCTGTTTGCCCCTTGCCTCTGCAGGATCTCATGTACCTCACCTGCACTTTGGACTGGCCACTGGCCTTGTTGTCGACTGATGTCCTAGACTTGCCTTTGCAGCTTCTCATGTACCTCACCTGCACTGTGTCCTGGCCACTGGCCTTGTTGTTCACTGCTGTTTGCCCCTTGCCTCTGCAGGATCTCATGTACCTCACCTGCACTTTGGACTGGCCACTGGCCTTGTTGTCGACTGATGTCCTAGACTTGCCTGTGCAGCTTCTCATGTACCTCACCTGCACTGTGTCCTGGCCACTGGCCTTGTTGTTCACTGCTGTTTGCCCCTTGCCTCTGCAGGATCTCATGTACCTCACCTGCACTTTGGACTGGCCACTGGCCTTGTTGTCGACTGATGTCCTAGACTTGCCTCTGCAGCTTCTCATGTACCTCACCTGCACTGTGTCCTGGCCACTGGCCTTGTTGTTCACTGCTGTTTGCCCCTTGCCTCTGCAGGATCTCATGTACCTCACCTGCACTTTGGACTGGCCACTGGCCTTGTTGTCGACTGATGTCCTAGACTTGCCTGTGCAGCTTCTCATGTACCTCAACTGCACTGTGTCCTGGCCACTGGCCTTGTTGTTCACTGCTGTTTGCCCCTTGCCTCTGCAGGATCTCATGTACCTCACCTGCACTTTGGACTGGCCACTGGCCTTGTTGTCGACTGATGTCCTAGACTTGCCTGTGCAGCTTCTCATGTACCTCACCTGCACTGTGTCCTGGCCACTGGCCTTGTTGTTCACTGCTGTTTGCCCCTTGCCTCTGCAGGATCTCATGTACCTCACCTGCACTTTGGACTGGCCACTGGCCTTGTTGTCGACTGATGTCCTAGACTTGCCTGTGCAGCTTCTCATGTACCTCACCTGCACTGTGTCCTGGCCACTGGCCTTGTTGTTCACTGCTGTTTGCCCCTTGCCTCTGCAGGATCTCATGTACCTCACCTGCACTTTGGACTGGCCACTGGCCTTGTTGTCGACTGATGTCCTAGACTTGCCTGTGCAGCTTCTCATGGACTCACTCTGCACTTTGTCCTGCCCACTGGCCTTGTTGTTCACTGCTGTGTGCCCCCTGCCTGTGCAGCTTCTCATGGACTCACTCTGCACTTTGTCCTGCCCACTGGCCTTGTCGTTCACTGCTGTGTGCCCCCTGCCTGTGCAGCTTCTCATGGACTCACTCTGCACATTGTACTGGCCACTGGCCTTGCTGTTCACTGCTGTGTGCCCCCTGCCTGTGCAGCTTCTCATGGACTCACTCTGCACTTTGTCCTGCCCACTGGCCTTGTTGTTCACTGCTGTGTGCCCCCTGCCTGTGCAGGATCTCATGGACTTAACCTGCACTGTGTCCTGGCCACTGGCCTTGTCGTTCACTGCTGTTTGCCCCCTGCCTGTGCAGCTTTTCATGTAAATACTGTGCATATTGAAATGCCCACTGGCTTTGCTGTTGCCCAAATTTGTTGGCTCTATATGCAAATAGTGAATAAACACAGTTGGTCCTGCAGTGAGTTGTGTCAGTGTCCTTCCTGAATAAAGTTGTTTCTGTGTGTGCATGGTTTACTGTGTCACAGGCTCAGTATGCCACTTCGACATTGCCAATGGGTTGTGTCACATTTCATTTTTTTGCAGGGGTGGGAGGCACTTCATTTCTACATGACTGTGATACTTATGGGTGCAGTGCAGGTGGTTGGCAATGAGGTCTTGTAGTCATCTTCCTTCTTGGCTCATGTTATCTATGGTGGACACATGTCAGGTTTGTGGGCAATGGCAGCACAGGGTGGGAGTTTGGGCACAGGCTTACAGGCAGGCAGGCCAGGGCAATGGGGTCTGTGTGAGCTTCCTTTCTGTGTGCCAATCAGTGTCGGTGTATGGACATCTTGTGGTGATGAGTTATCCAGGTCCCATGGCTTACTTCCAATGTGTGCACTTGGGTGGTGGAGAAGTGTATGGTGTGAAGGGGTGACTTTGTTGTGACTGTGGATGTGTGTGCACATGCATTGTCAACTACTGCCATGTGTGACCCTGGAGTGGTGTGCCTGTATGTGTACTTGTTTAGCCCTGTGGTTGTGTTTTGTGCACATGGCAGTATTGCGTGTTGCTGTTGTGGGAGGAGGTATGTGTGACATATCCTACTTGTGCTTGGCTGTCATGTAGTGTGTCACTGGGCCCTGTGTGTTGTGCAGCAGACGTTGTCTTGTCCAGTATTTGGATGCCTATGTGTGGCTGGTCAGTGTTTGTGTTCAGGTCCTTCCTTACATCCCTGTGCCTATACATGGGTGTCCTTGCTGTCTCCAGGAGTTGTAGCATTGGGGTGACCGTGGTTTGTGTTGACTGACTGTGTCAGCCATGTGTGCTGTGATGGGCTGTGTGTGTTCTCATATGTGTCTTGTCTTGCATGTGCATCACACATGCTTGATGGTTTAGTCACTGCCCTTCCATTTGTGGGCACCTCACTTTGGCTTTCCTATATGTTGTCCTCCATTACTGCTGGCATGTGGTGTGTGTATGTAGCTGTGAATCAGGGTGGTGTGTGTGTGTGTGAGACTTGTCAGGTAGTGTGTGCAGTGAAGTGTTTGGTCCTCATCTGTGTGTGTGTACATTTTGTGCCTGGCCTCAGTGTTCTTGGCTTGTGTGTGATGTTGTTGTGGTGTGTGTGTTGGCTGGGGCCTGGGCTTCTGTGCTATGTGTTCCTTTGCAAAGGGTCCTGCTGTGGCTGTATATGCAGTTGTTGGGACGTGGGGCATGGTGTGGCTGTAGTTATGTTGTTGTTGTTGTGCAAGAGTGGCACTTGTGAGACACATGTTGTGTCCCTTCAGGGCGGTTGCTGGTGTGTTGTGGATGTAGTTGTGGCTCTGTGCAATTTGTACGGTGCCCTTGGCATGCGCTGGCCCTGTGCTCTGCGTTGTGTGCATGGTTTCATGCACACTGACCGCGGCGGTGACGTGACCGGGACATTTGTTCATGAATGCAGTACATGGGTGGGCAGTATGTGGCGCGATGTTTTTGTGACAGGTGGGATGTGTGTGTGCAGTGATGGCTGTGTGCCTGTCCCCACAGGGGTGTGTGGTGTTCCCATGCGATGTTTTTCCCCCCTGGAGCTGTGTATTGTGTTACTTGCACTGTTGTGTCTGTACGTACCTGCGGAGGCGTCCGTGGCGGTGGATGACTTGCAGGTGGTGGATCATGTACAGCACCGGGAGAGCGTGTAGGGCAGGATCCATCGCAGTGTGTCCCGGGTGTTTTTTTTCGGTCTCCGCTGTGATGTCTCCGCCGTCTTTCGCTGTGCGGTTTCTCCGTCGCGGTGCGCTGCCCTGTTTCCGGCATCGTGATATCTTCGGCGTACGGGACGTCATTCCGCATGGCGGTGTGTGGTGATTGGCTCACTCCGCCGCGGTGGCGGGCGCTGTTCGATGGCGGTCGGCGTCACACCGCGGCGGACGGTAAATGCCTATGTTTTCCCATCCTAATATGGCGGGCGTGAAGAACGCTGCTGGCGGCCGGAAAAAGGCATTTTTCCGCACCGCCGCCACCGCGGTCGTGCCTCCGCCCGCCATCGTAATGGGCCCCTAAGTGTGCATGACTGGTTGGCCGGTCTAAGACGCCAGGCTAAACTGTCATGCGCACTTAAGGGCATGAACCCACTCCTCCCCCTGTGGTACCTGCCCCACCCTAACCCAGCCCCCTAGTTCCGAAAAATAAAATGATAATTACGTTATTATCATTTTATTTTTCCTTTTTCCTGCTCTGAGAGCAGTGGGGTGATGCTCCTCCACCTTAGCAGACGAGCCACCCATGGAAGCCGCTGCTACTTATATTACTAAAAACGTACAGAATTTTATGAATCTGGAGAGTCCATCAGTTGAAGTCTGGCTTACTAAAATAAAGTCAAAAATAAAAAAAAACACAAATAAAAGCATGAAAGGTTACAGTGTTAATCATCCTGAGGCAGTGCTGGACTTTTTATCAGCAGCTATCTGAGGAACACTTTAACTGCTTTCTGGTAGAGACATATCTAAGAACGGGAAAAATCCAGAAATTAAATATCGTACACATTAATTCTCTACACGATGAGATCTTGCAAGAGTCAGATGATCAGATACAAGCTACAGAGACGTTCACCTCTGGCAAAGTGGCAGACTATGTATGATGCTATTTCTTTTGAGTTTTATAAAGCTTTTATTGACTTATTATCACCACAAACAACTAGAAAGATTTATATAGGTTTCGATATACTACCGTCTTAGAATTCAGTAAAAATTGATACTTAAAAAAAAAGGGGAAACCTGCAGATGAGGGAGGATCATATCAGCCCATTTACCTAATCAATAACTGATGGCAAAATATATTGCAACACACTTGTCTTTGGTAACAAATCACTAGTATGTCAACATCAGCATGGTTTTATGCCTGGTGTAGATACAAACATACATATTAATACTGCCATCCCACTATTTGATGTTGCTAACACTGTGCACAAGCAGGCCGGTGTGATCCTCCTTGACGCTGAGAAGACATTTGACATGGCTTCAAGGCGCTTTTCATGAGCATTTATGAGGATGATGCTTTGTTAAAACATTCCTCTGTCAGGTACAGATGTTGTATACTAGTCCTACAGCTAGAGTCATAGCCACAGGTCAGACCTCTAACGCAGTCTAGATAAATTGTTGTATTCGTCAAGGGTGCCCATTTCTTCAATATTATTTGCGATGAATTTAAAGCCTTACTTGCAATGAATAATAAAGAAATAAACATACAATTCCTATATAGAACAATGGTCAAAATCACTGCAGGTGCAGATGAGGCAGCAGTTTCTTCCATTAATGGTAGCCAACCTATTGCTTCTATGGAGGCGGAGGCTATAGGCTTTTGGGAGGTTTCAGGGTTTTTCTTAATTACAAGTTACAGAAATCGGGTTATTGGATTGTTGAAGTTGCAACTTATTTAGGTATTGAAGTGTCCAGCTGTGTTGGACAAATACTCAGCTTAAACTAAGAAACCCTTTTAGGACAGTGGATCTCCTAAATATGTTTTTGGCATCCTGTGGTATCCTCCGTATTAGGGGAAGACCTCCATGATTACCCTCACCCCCTCCTCCTGACTACAGTTGGATGATTCCCCTGTGACATGCCTTAGAATGTCACAGTGCTTAGGGTTCTAAGTGAAGCTCCATGCGTGGAGGCTGAGAGAGACTTGTTGGACGACAGCTGTGGCTGGGGTCCTCTCGCTGTACTTAACAAATAAACTTCTTTTGTTTTTAACTACATCACTTCCTGTGGTTCAACTCAAAGCTGATCTTCGTTTCTACACTGGCTATCAGACCTTGTGGTGAGTGCTACACTTCCTAGTTGTACTTCTTAGTGCTCTTCAGCATTTGCATCTGACAGACACTCTTCAAGCTGGTGGAAATCTGGAAGAAGAGCGCTCTAGCCAGTCGCGCTGACTGGCACGGCATTGTCATATATTCTGAGTTTAGGAGCATCTCGTGGGGAGTATAGGAAAGGAACCTCATTGAGAGAGCTGTGCTCGGGGCTGGTGTATAGAGAGCCCCCGCCAGTCACGCTGACTGGCACAGCTCCACAAAAGGAAATCTACTGTAACGTGGTGTGACTGACTTCACCTGGCTCACACTTCCGTGAGTAACACGGCAGATGGCACGGTCTGTCACTGCCCATCTTGCTTCATCTAAACAACAGATAGCGTGATTCTCTGAGGGAAGAATCTAGCCAGTCACGCTGACTGGCACAGCCTTTTTAGGTCGAGCCTAGAGCAGCGCATGCTTGCGAGACTTTTAGTAAGGGGGTTTGGAAAGCTGACCAGACGCTCGTGCGTCATGGCCTTTTTCCTGCGGTTACGCGCGCAGGGCCGACATCTGTTTCCCATTATCGTGCCCAGACGCGGGCGCTATAATTGGAAACACATGCCGGCCGTGCGGGGAAAAGGCCATGACGCACGAGCGTCTGGTCAGCTTTCAAAAGCCCAGGCTGCCGCGCTCGCTCGCCCCCGCTCCTCTCTTGTTTGACAAATGTAACAGCACAATCGGACATTTCCTTCTTTTCTTACTGCAGGTTTCATTGCGTCAGAAGCCAACCAAGAAATCCCGAGGTAAATGGCATTTTAACTATTGTTTCTTGTACCTGGCTGGGGGTTGGCGCAGGGTGGGGAGGGGCACAGCCCACTTGCGGCAGTTTTGTTCTGTTGGCTGGGCACAGAGTGGCATCCGCTTGGCCGCTGTTCTAACGGGGCGGATTCCTTGTGGGTATGTTGGGGAAAGACAGCGGGTTTGGGAAGGGACGAGAGGACTGCGAGTGAAAAGAGGGAGATAAAGATAGCGAATACAGAGGATTAAAGAGTGAGAGGAGGATAGAAAACGAGTGAGGGTGCAGGAGGAGAGCACGAATGACAAACTGAGCGAGCGAGATGAGCGAGAGAGAATGATACGTGTACCAGGTGAGCCTGAGCTCCAATCCCGGCGCCCCCATGTTCCCTTATTGTGTAATATTGTGCAAATCGTTTTATCTTTTTGTGCCTCGGTTCCGCTATCTGCAATATTGACAGCCCGTCGTAGAACACTAATACCCTTAGTAGTAACTGTATGATAGCGGTGGATATAGATATTCACCGCAAGTGATCAACTATTAAAGGTAAACACATTCCCTTCCAACAAACAACACAAAATCACCCGGACACGCAGCGTCTCACCTGAATTGTTTCAGCGAGAATGCACTGTGTCCGTCACAGACGAGTGTGTGTCTAAAAGTGAGAAAACGCTTTCTATTCCCTGGTGTGCATTTTTCCAGTCGTCTCATCTCTCCGTCTACCACATCCCAGCGAGCGAGAGGCAGTGCAGTGCTGCTGCTGAGAGAGTGCTGCAGAGAGACCCGCGAGACCCGCGAGAGCCGCAGGAGCTGCAGGAGCCGCGGGAGCCCCGCGATATCCACGGGAGAGCGGATCCGATTCTGGAACCGAGTCCGCCGGAGCCCACAGGAGGGTCGGGGCCCCAGAGCAGAAGTGCACTGCAGGAGCTGCAGGAGAAGAGCCGTGGTTAGGAGCGGAGGTGAGGTCCACCAACTATCTACCCCGCCCCCACCCTCCCCTCGCTACCATCACGCTTCCTTGCTCACCCTCCTCCATCACTCCCCACTCACGGCCCCTCCAACAGCAGCAACAGCAGCCCTCCAACAGCAGCAACAGCAGCCTGAAAAACGGCCGGTATTACCAGCACCAGTGTCAGAGCCTCACTCAAAATTAATCAAACAGAAAGCAAACAATAAAAATAAAAGCCCTGCCACCCCGCGGTTGTGCTACTAACTCCCTGGACTTGTGGGCATTTTTGGATTTCGGAATCCGTCGGCAGATACCAAAAGGGGGTAGCTGCCCACAGAAGATCCTCAGCACCCCTTGATCCCCCTCCCTGTCCCCCCCTAGCCCCCCAACTGAGCCCTCTCAGCCCACTCGGATCCTCCATACTACCAACAATAGCAGCAGCATCCGTGAGCGAGTGGTAGCAGCGAGGGAGGGGGCGGTGAAACAGGTGGCGGCCAGAGGAGACAACGGGGGGCACAAAAGCCCCAAGGAGCAAGACAACGCCCAGAGGAATAGTACAAGGAACAAGGTGAAGGAAAGGCATCCAGAGAAGGCTCAGAGTAAGGCTGAGTAAGGCAGTAAAGCAGAAATAAGCACAACAAAATTAACAACGACGACTGCCCTCCACCCCCCCACCCCCCAGCGGTGAAGCAAAGAGCAATTGGAACTAGGCAGGAGCCTGGAAATTACATCGAAATATGTAGGATACAACAACAAACAAAACCAACCAACAATAAACAAAATACCGCTAAGCCTTCAAGCCCTCAAATCTAGTCAACCTCATCACACTAATTGCACTGAATATAACGGAAAAGTGGACCTAACAACTTTTTGGAGGACAGGGACGTTACAAACTAAGCACCCCTAACCTCACCCCTAATTTCGCTTCACCCTAAGGAAAACACAAAGAGAGGAAAATAAGGCACCAAGCCACCAATTACTGGAGGAGACAAAGAAACAAACACACAAACAAAAACAGGGGGCGACCCTCATACTAACACAAAACAAAACAGTTGCGAAAGGAGAGACAGCAGAGAAGAAGCTAGAGCCTAAGCCCGTTAAACATTCAAGACATGAGATCAGGGCGTGTTCGTGAAGACGTCCAGCCTAGACAAGCAGGGAACAAGAGAAAGAAGTGTAAATTTGGTCCAATTACAGTCCAACCCTCTGACCAAATCTCCCTCAACTCAATCGAGGTCGACCTAACGGACATTGCGCCACCAAGAAGGGGAAACTCCTCCAACCTTAAGGACTCTCCAACCCAGCCCAAAATCTACACAAAATTCAACTTCCTAAAAGACGTTGGCGCTGCTGTCTATTCAAGCAACGCGGCACTCAAAGGGCTTCAGTCCCCCTTCAACCAGTTCAAGCTCTCCATTTGCCGCAGCTAACTACAGCCTTAATTCACACTCAAGCCATTGATTCGAGCTTTCCTTCAGCAGCGGATCACACTAACTCAGTCCTTAATAGGAACTTAACTTCCAGTGCACTGGGGGCAGTCTCCTTTTCATCCAGCACAATAGTAATAGCGCCTACGCCGGCTACACATCATTTAGCCCAAAAATCGGACTTCCGGAGACCACCGAACACCTAATGAAGCCCTCAGAGGGACACTCAGGGACCCAGCCAATTCAATTATCGGCAGACCAGGCTTCAGACAGCTCATACTACCCAGCAACAGCAACGCCCCTGTCCCAAGCAGCAGGGGATATTCAGCAAGCGCTTACACCAACAAAAACAAATCAAACAACGCCCATGGAAAAGAGAAATCAGAATAAACAACTGCTGACAGCCCCCCAAACAGCACCCCCAAATCCCTCAGCGGATGAGACAAGCAAGACGCAATCTCCATCAGCATCTCATGGGAAAGGCATCTGCAGCCTGCACCCACCTGTTATTGCCAACACTACTAACACCAATTTTTCGACTCTTAGCGACACTAGTATCAACATGCTGACTCCAACAGTGACCAACAACGAGTCCAAACAGGATGAAGGAAGGGCGGCATTATCCTATCTGTGCACCCAAGAATGGGAGGACATGCTGGCAGCGTACTCTCCAGACCGTCAAATAGGCATACCTCCTACGAAGCCATCCTCCAATCTTTCAGTTGACAGCCAGCCCCCAAGGGACACAGGGGATCGAAAGGAGATGGGAGGGCCAAAAGAACAAGACGGAAGTGTTTAGGGCTCCATCCTAAACACCATGCAATTGTCGGTGGAGGCGCTCCAATATCAGTCTGACAAAATGGACATACAGCTCACCCTATTAAACACCCTGGCAGTGTTCACAGCTGGCATAGACGAAAAACTGGGGGACCTCAACGGCCTAATTAGAAGAGCACAGACGGAGGCACACCTTCGATGCGGCTGTAGTCAAATCGTGGATAAACTTACGACCCTTCCAACAATGCTTACAACAGTACTAAACGAGCTGAAGAACACATCACTAGCCAACACTGTCGGTTCTCCAGCTGGCGCCGAGTCTTCAGAATCCCGTGCCCTTGAAAGCAAGAAAGGAGATTCGGCCAGCTCAACCAATCGGAATCTCATAGACAGCGACTCTCGCACCCAGCATTTAGTGGGGTCTCCACGTACTGCAAAGAAATGTTCTAAGTCGGTCCTAACTGACACATCCATCACCAAAGCAAACGCCAAACAGCGCCGTCAGCAGAAACGGAAGGGACGAAATCAAAAATCACTTCTCCTCAATCAAGCAGTTACCTACTCAATCTTTGGCAAGCAGTGCTCCAAATCAGAGTCTGACCCCAAAGAGGGGGCAAGCAACACATAGCTCCGGCCCAAACAAGCATTTTTCAAAACACAGCAGCATCACCTGGGCCTTCTAACACCAAAAGGTCTTTTGCCGACATAAATAACAGGAATTCGCCACAGGCAATGCCAGCTCTCCACAGAGGAAACGCTCCCATCAATCCAAGTGCAATTCCTATATGCTCATCACAAAAGCCATCAAACAACTCAATCTGGCCTGATGGACAAAGAGAATCTTCAATTAGCACCGACCAAGCGATAGAAGAAAACAGGGAATCCGGAACGGACGCAACCTGGCTAACGATCAACAACCAATACGTCAACAAAGATCAGATAAATATTAGCTTAAACCATAACATCGAAAATCTTGTTTCACCGAGAGAAGGAAAACAAAGATGGAAGGCCCCAGACCAGCTACCTCAAGGCTCATTCAATCCGCAGGATTTGAGGCCACCGAGCGAAATAACACGGATAAGAAACAGTGCAACTAATTACAGCCCCCCAAAGTGGTGCGGCTACCGGAACTAAGGGAGGATGCACAACTTACCAATCAGCAAGAGCGCCCATCATACGCTAACGAATCTACAAATCAAGTGCAGGCCTCAAAAAGATTGCCAATTAGCTCGAATCTCACATTGCTTAAACCCGAGTATACATCAAAAGGGCACCAAGATACACTAAACAGGGCCAATATCTTGAAACTATTAAGGGCCATTCCCAATCTAGCAGATCTGAATACAACTGATCTTCTTGCAATAGAGTTTCTTGCACCGGAAAATCCAGCAATGTCTGAGGCAACGAGGGCGTCGTGGAAAACTGCTGCTATCGCCGAAAGAGTTTTAAACGAGCACCACACTTTTGAAGCCTGGGGAATCAAGGTCACCTCTTACCAAAATACAGCTTACCCAGCACCTCTTCTAAACCCCAGCCCAAGGTTTGGCCTTAGTCGCCGCCCAAAGCCCACAATCTCCATCCTTAAAGGGGCACTGGGCTCCTCTCCTCAATCAAGGCCTCTTTTCTGGGGTTCTAACCGTGCGCCTTATGGTGAAGAAGTTGCACCTGGAGAGGGACTTCGGTTTGCTGAGCCAATTACAAGAACCCTAAACCTCTTTCCCGTAACTCAATGACATCATAGCCAAACGGACAGAGGCAACAATCAACAAAAAGGAAGTGTGTTCCGCCTTTGTTCATGGAACATCAACGGCCTAGCCACAAAAGCTTCTGAACCTGACTTTCTGCAATATCTTAAAACGTTCGACGTAATCCTGTTGCAGGAAACATGGCTGATTGAACCGTTACAAATACACGGGTTCCACTGCTTCACCATACCAGCCATAAAAGGCGGAAAAACCGGTCATTGTTCTGGTGGGCTGGCAACTTATATATCAACAACTGTCATACCTACAGCAGCCACAATCGATCCAGGAACAGAGGTTGCCTTAGCAACCAAACTCATTCTCTCTCTGGCCGGCGCACAAAAAGAAGTAATGATTGTCAACGCATATATCCACCCTAAACGGTTAGCAACAGATTCGGCGAAGCTATTTGGCCAAATAATTACTTATATAGGCAGCACTGAAACATCAAATATCATTTTGTCGGGGGACTTGAATCAATACTTATTGGGATCATCAGACGAACATGAAGCAAGATTCCAAACTTCATACTGCAATATACCAACACAAGGCGTCTTCATCCACGGGAAAATCAACAAGGCAAGCAGAAGCCTTCTTGAGGACCTGGAACACTCCAATCTTAGGGCCCTTAACGGAAGATTCGCAGGTGATACTCCTCCTGTAGCCAGTTATTATACTGCAACAACTTCCTCTATACTGGACTATACCTTTATTAGTCTCTCGTTGTTTTCATCTATCATCAACTTTAGAATGGGGGACAAGGGAGATAGTGATCATCGCCCACAAGAAATAACTTTAGCCGCAACTGCTCCCTCTGGTATCCAGTTTGCCTCAGTCCTGGGCACCATCTATACGTCAGACTACAAGAGAATTAAATTCACGGCAAATAACATCGAATCCCTGTCAGAATCGGCATTGAATCTCATACTTTCATATCCGACAAATATGGATTACATACAAATCTGGGAATGCTTCACAAAGACGCTCAGCAAACTACACGCGTCGCAAATAAAAATGAAGCACACTCTGCCATTTGAGCAAGCGAAAAGGTTAACTGCGGCACAAGGCGCTCAAATTAAAAGCCTCAAAAGAACTATAAGCAGCTCAATAAGATCCTTGCGCCATGATCCTGGGAACCTCTTGCTACTCTCCTCTTTGCGTCAACAAAGAACTAATCTAAAGAAGTTGAAATGGGGCATTAACAAAAACCATGAAGATGACACCTGGGCTAAACTCCTTCAAAACATAAAACAGAATGACAGCCCCCGCTTCTGGAAAACGGTGAACATAATCATCGACCCGCAACGTGGGGGAATTCCATCACACATATTAGAGGAAACCTGGGCCAACTATCTGCACACTCATTTCAACAACTTTACAGCAGGCTCCCTTCACCAGGACCAGTACAGGGCAGCTCCAACTGACCGCAATGCGGCTAATTTAACAAACGACAGAGTCTCATATATATCCTCTAACGCAAATCAACTTCTGGAGGAAACGTCAGATGAAGCTGCGCACCTGTCAATTAAGCGGCAGATCATAAAGGGAAGAAGGGAAGGGGCACCAGGCCTGAATGGAATCCCGCCCGCTCTGTTTAAACAGAGGGCGTCAGAGTGGGCAAGAATATTTCATCCAATATTCCTGGAAGTGAGACAACGGGGCGTCATCCCTGATTCATGGAAAGGCTCCACGATCGTTCCTATCCACAAAAGTGGGGATAAGGCCTCGCCCGGTAATTATCGGCTGGTGGCACTAATCGATAATGAGGCTAAATACTTTGCGGGCACGTTGTTGGAAGAGCTTACAGCCTGGGCGGACACGATTGATATAATTCTGTTAAATCAGACAGGCTTTCGTAAGGAAACTGGCACAACAACGAACATCTTAACATTATCTCTGCTCATAGATGCCACAATTTCGAAGAAAATGCAGCTGCACCTTTGTTTTATCGATTTTAGCGCCGCCTTCGATAATGTGGACAGATCAAGACTATGGGCGAAGCTGGCAAGCTGGGGGATCCCAAATGCTCTCTTAAAAATGATAATGCTCCTCCATACTGATACCTGGGTAGAGGTCAAACTTGGCACAGGGACGCATTTGACAAGGAAAGTAAAAACAACGAAGGGCCTCAAACAAGGTTGCGTGCTGGCACCCATGCTGTTTAATTTATTCATGGCAGACCTTCCGCAATTACTCAACACCAGCAACTCTCACGCACCCAGGATGGGGGGCACAACTCTGTCCAATCTCCTTTATGCGGACGACTTAATCTTGCTCAGTCATACAGTAGTAGGCTTGCAACATCTTCTCAACAGCATGCAGGTCTACGCTGAAGCAAATAAGCTGTCAATCAACTTAAAGAAAACTAGAACTATGTCAATAAACAACAAAAGGAAGGCAGATAGAAGCTGGCAGCTGGGCGGCACACGAATAGACTCAGCGGGAGTCTATAAGTACCTAGGTGTTTACATTGATAAAGAAGGAACATTTGCCCGACACCTAGAGGAGATTAAAAGAAAGGGGTTGGTGCTAGCATTAACCATGAAAAGTTTAACATCTAAACTACTGGGCCCAACATTAAGCCCCCTACTAAAAGTAGCACAGGCCAAAATTCTTCCCACAATTACTTATGGTAGTGAAGCTTTAAGAGGGAGAGATGCAAAACTGTTGGACACAACCTTAGTAAAAGCATACAGAACCACCTTTAACCTCCCAAACTACACTTCCCCGGCACAAATCAGACTGGAATTTGGCCTACTGAAGCAATCATGGGCCAGATACGGCGCATATATCAACTGCTGGAACAAAATTAGACTATCAGCCCCCAAAACTCTAAATAAACTTCTATGGCAAGATCTTCAGCAGAGGGAGGATTCTCCTGCAAGAAGCTATCTTCAGGAGGCTCTAGCATGCACTGGACTCTTGGCCATTTGGAACACGCAGATCCACCATTCAGCTTTTAAGAAATTAGTGTGGAAATCCTTGAAAAAGCTGGCTTTGGTGGAAGACAAAGCAGCTTTCTCAGTAAGATCGCATGCCTGGATGACTGTGAACAACTATAAAGTCTTGGCCCCTCAAAAATATTTTAATCTGGGCTATCCGAAACCACAGAAACTAAAATTCTTAAAACTTCGCCTTGGCTTGATCCCGTGCACTCAGAACCTTCCTCCATGGAAGAGGGAGCCATCTCGAACATCTTGTAGTCTGTGCAAAAATGGCCAGGGCGACATTACCCATTTACTATGCTCCTGTAAGGAGCTGACTCAGGAAAGGAGACAGCTGCTAAGAGTCCCCTTAAACCAAAGGAATATTCGCTCAAGGAGACAAGCAGTCTTGGCATGTTTTGACCCAGCAACACCTCAATTAAACTGCAGACTTGTGAGATTCCTAGATGCAGCCGAGAAAAAAATGCCATCGAACGCTTAAACTCCACCTAGTCTAAGGGGAAGCCGCGACTACTGTGCACACTCTTAACTATGACACGAGACTGCCACCATTAAGGTCGACCTGGGAAACCTCCATATAAGCACTTGGACCGGGTTCTCAATAACGTCTCCTTTTGGACAATAGCATTGCCCAGACAGAGTAATGAAGCCGGGCAGAACGCATAATTCACATTGAGAACTATGTGTATGAAGAACAAAGCCATTTTTATCTAATAGCAATTTAACTCTTTTAACCTTTTTAAGGAGCCATGAATTTTGAATATATGTAATTATTGTCTTATCATGATTTTATTGTATTATCTGAAACTCGCATTGCAATGGTTTTTAAGTAACTATGCAAATGTAATAAAATTCAAATTCAAACATCCCATATTTGTTGGACTCTCTCAGTTTAACACAACATATCACTGATTTCTTAGCCTTTTTCTGACTCGTCTTTCTTATTCTTTTTCTAAAGCTCCGTGCCGCCCATCCCCTCTTCCACCTGTCTCCCCCCGCCCCGTTACTGCTCCACGCCGCTCTGAACCTGCTTGCTACTCTCTGACTCTGCCTCAGCTTCTGCCTGACACTCTTTCCGTCTCCATCTCTTTTTCACTATTTATTTATCATTCGCCCTCTCTCTGTCTCCCTTTGTCTCAATTTCTGCCATACGCACTATTTCTCTATCAATCTGGCCTCGTCCTCTTCCTTTATCACCATACTCTATGAATTCCTTCTCTTTTTTCACACTTTCTCTGTCAGTCACTTCCCTTCTTCTCTATTTCTTACGCACTTTTCTCTATCAGTCTCTGCCTCGTATCATAGAGATTTTTCATAGAAATAACCTGCTCGTACTAATCGAATTCAAGTGCCATGGAGTGCATTATTTTTCAGCAATGCTAATCTTTTTATCCTCTGGCCAAATTCCTAAAATATGTTCATGCCTTTTTTTTATTTGTATAAATGGTGAGCCTTAAAACGCATTTTCTATAAATGAGAACCTGTTTGCTTTTTGACTTTAATGTGTTCTCTGAACTCTTATGTATAGAGCTCTATAATCATTTGGTTAGGGGTTTCTGTAAAATGTACCATTCTCTAGCACGTGCCCTGCACTGAGTAAGAAATGGTGTCCAAACATAAACGCACAGCGAAAATAAATCACTCGACGCCTTAGAGACTCCACTGAAACCTGAATGACGGTTGCAGCCACCTACGAAGGAAAGGGTTATCCAAAGAGCTCACTCTTAACCTAATGACTCGCCTCTTTAAAGAGCACTCCATCATCATGATGCAGTAATAGTCCACAAATCAGCTACCTCTCAAACCACTGCTTGACTCTGCCCTTGGCTTTGACCCTGTATTTGTACTGTGCTGCCTGTGGCTAGGTTCTTTCTATACAAATATCACATTCATAGCTAGATGTCAGATTGTTATCTGGTAAGGTGAAAGTACACCCTGTCTGTCTTTCAGTATTTTCAGTCATTCTTGCTTACGAGTTGTTAGACCCGCAGAAACAGTCTTCTTCTCCTGCACTAATCGCCCACTAGCCTATATGTCTTGTATGGAGTGCAGATCTGAATTACAAAAAGTCTGCATAGTCCCTTCTTTAATAAGAAATGCACTGCCTTAGCAGACGGTGTAGACTCAATGGTGGCTGAGCCCTCGTGCATGAGGGAGTGCCTACATGGAAAATGAGAGAATCCCATTTGCTGATGTGTCTGCACCAACTTGAGGTATGAACACAGGCGAAAGGCACTCAGGGCACCCCGGTTGAGTATCTCAATCCTCAAGGTAGGCATTTGGGACGGGTCACGCAGGTGGTGCTTGGCTAATGGGGGTGGAGGGGGACACCTGGCCTCCTCCTCAAAGGAGGTTTCAGCTGCATATCTGCACTCCCTGTCGGTGCTCCAGGGCCTCAAGTATGCATTCTTCACCTGCACCATGGCCATTGGTGGGTGCGAGTAGAACAGTTTGTGACTTTTTATCTCCGTTGTATGGTTCTGAGAGCCCATGTCTATAGTGAGGAAAGTTACAGGCACACATTCCTAGAGAGTTGGATTAATTTTTTTGATTTCTGTGACTGGTGATAAGTTCATGCATTAGCAGTCAGTGTTGCTTGCAGCCCTTGATGTGCATAGTACACAAAGTTCCCGGCTCCCTGTACAACAAAACCATGCTTGATGTTGTTACATATGGTTTGATATTGTGTTTTTCAAAAGTACTGAATAAACCCAGCATTTCCATTGAATTCACTATGCCAAATTTTGATAGGCAGAATTAGCTATATGGACAGGCAGCATCTTTGTTGCCGTTAAAGAAATTTGGTTCTAACGTTTTGATGTCATCCTGGTTGAAATTTGCCTTTGTACATTGGCATAACATTAAAATACTGCAGACTTCTGCTGGCCTCAGAGCAAATGCTAAAACTCTTGTCTCATGATGATCTTTAATAAAATAAATAGGTTTTAAAACAACTTGTTGATACAAGCGATAAGCAAACCTAGCAGAATCAGGGACCATGCCTTTAGTTGGTGTCCAGGCTTCTTTGCCCTGGTCTGAATGTCTCTTAATATCACTAAAGCCAAATAGAAAGTTTCACAATCTAGTCCACAACCAATAATATTAGGATTTTAACACATGGTTCTTTCACTACTAAAATACCACCCTTTCGGTCAGCTCTCTTTAAAAAAAATTTTTTATGGCCTGGCCTGGCTTGTTAGCTTAGCTATCGCCAGACAATTATGTGAAAAAGAATCACCAGGAGAGGAGGCTTTGGGTCCGCCCACATCTTGGGAGCCAAAAGTACATGTTTTGATTGAACAGAAGTTATGTGCTTCCACAAAAAAGTGCTTGCCCTCCACACAGCTGTAATCATTTTGTTTATTTATCCAGCTGCCTGGAATTCAGCTTTCACGGGCACACACATGACTGCGTATATTAACATGTCTTCGATAAAGAAATAATTTATGGTGGTTTTCTCTGGCATCAGCACGGATAGTAGGAGGGCAGTCAATAACCTACATGGATATTCAGGTTTGGCACCCGACCTTTTAACCCTTACTAATATTCTTCTACGATTCTTTGCATCCGCACAAATACATATCCATTTCCATGCTATCAACTTGTAATGCTTCACATTACAATACAACATTCTTTTAAAGTTAAAGCCAGACCTAATGTCGTTGCCAGTGCTTGTTCAACCTTGACATTCCAGCAAAGGTTAGCCCGATCTCAAACCATAACAAGTTTCGCAGATCATATTTGTTTCGCAGATCATATTTCAAGTTCGGCTGGTGTCTTTCTCAAGTACAGAACAGGCTTCTGTTTCAGTCTAGCTATTGCTCATGATCAGCTTCAGTTTCATACCACACTGTTCTTTACCTCCACATTCCTCTGCTGCTCCAAGCCCCTGACAAAGCAACACAAGCATTTGCAGAGCTAGCTGGTCCAACTTATGCTGCCAGCCTTTTGACTTTGTCAATGCATTAGCTTTGTCAATGCATGTTGGTTTTTGTAAAACTTTATTGTTTGGGACTAACAGTTACCTTAACCCCTTTCCATGGCGCCCCACTGAGAATAAATGCTCTTTTCATCCAGTTATAGCAGTTGTGTAAGGCTAAATGATAAGAGTTAATATAACACCCAGGATAATGTGCTGCATGGCTAAATACTTTTAAGATCCTAAAAGCGAGACCGTTGCATTGCAAATGCTTGTTTATTTATTTCTCCTGGTAAAATAACGCAAACGGATGAGCTGTGGAGGAAACATTCTGGTCACGTGTGTTGCCACAGCACAAGTCTTGCCAGCTAGAGTCACTAAGGCGCAAGACGGGTGAATAAACTCCCGCCAGTCACGCTGACTGGCTCAGCAAATGAAATTAAAATCATCAAAGAGGAAGTAACTGCGCACATACATGTGAAGAGATCACTAGCCAGTCACGCTGACCGGCACAGCTGTATACTTTGGAGATCGATCCAGACTCTCTTACCTTGGGAGAGTCACCTATTCAACTGCTGGGAGACTCCTTTCGCTTGAACCGAATATTTACAGTGCAGGATTCCTCTCATCAGGATTTATGAGGAAGGTTATCCTTTCCTGTCAGGAAAAGAAACAGTAGAGAAAGGAAGCTGTAACAAACGAGAGTAGACTGGAAAGGATCTGGTAACTCATCTTCAAGTGTATAACTGTGGAGCAGCGCCCTCAAGTGGATTTTTTCTCATCTTTTTTTTCTTTCTTTTCTTTATCTAATTTCACACTAAAAGGTTTCTATCCTCACACAAACTCGAGTCTTGAACAACATCTGCCCAAATGTAAACAATGTATGTTTTGCATTAGAGGCACAGTGTTTTAGTGCAGTTCTGCAAGTGGTTTAATATTGGTTGAGAAACTCAAGGGGAAAATTTGAAATATCTGTGGTGTTAGTGGTACATAAATTCACTCATAGTCAAAATGCAGACTTTAACACCTCCACCATTTTTCCTGGCCACTCCAGGGGAGCCAATTTTGAAATGGAACAAATGGAAAAAAAGATTTTCAAAACTACGCAGTGGCATGTGGACCGAATTTGGGACTTGAAAGGAAAGTGGCATTACTATTACACTACTTAGGGGCTGAAGGCCAAGAAATTCTAGAACACTTTCCTGATCTGAGTGTAAATAATGCCAGAGGCATGAATGAATATGAAATTAGTTTAAAAAGCTGGACAACCATTTCTTGCTGAAAATAAGCACGATAATGGAACGCTACTATTTTGGAAAGAGAGGGCAAAAGGAGGGTGCAACAGTAGAGGAATTTGTTTCTGAGTTGAGAAAATTAGCTGCAAGTTGTAAGTTTGGTGGAGCTTCTGAAGAACGGATAAGAGATCAATTTCTCCTAACGTGCAAGATTGAAAGAATACGAGAACAGTTATGGCTAAAAGATGATCCACCTTTGGGAGAAGTGCTAATTGTAGCAAAACAAGTGAAGCACATGATGCAGTGTGTGAGTCAAATTAAACAAGACTGTGAAGGGAAAACAAAAGTGAGTGAGATCACTAGTGAGAGCCAAAATGTACTTGCAGTCAAAGGAGTTTAAAGAGAACAAAAAGAGAATAAGAGTATTTGGAGTTTTAAAGGAAATTGTTACAAGTGTGGAAAAGCAGGACATTTGGCAAATAGTAAGGAATGCCCTGCGCAAAAAGCAACCTGCAATAGGTGTGGAAGGAAGGGCCATTTTAGAGCTTGTTGCAGAAGCAATGCCAATTACAAAAGGAACAGCAGAGATGACACCACTCGTGTCTGCGATGAAATT
Source organism: Calotriton arnoldi (assembly GCA_963921515.1). Classification (NCBI taxonomy): domain Eukaryota; kingdom Metazoa; phylum Chordata; class Amphibia; order Caudata; family Salamandridae; genus Calotriton; species Calotriton arnoldi. The sequence goes on along the minus strand of CAWUFW010015158.1, from coordinate 191,722 downwards.
GTCTTACAGGTTGAGGGTGAGACTGTGGGCAACCCAAAGGACTTCATAGCAGTAGAGGAGACAAGGGTTTGATTCTTGTTCGAAATTGACAATAATATCTGCTGAGGATTTTGAAAAGGTGTCAAAAGGAAAATTGAGACTTCAGAGGATGGATGTAAGACCAGGAGGCTACGGAGGACAACCCATACAGATGAAGGGTTTCTTCAAGGGCACAGTGGGCTATAAAGATAGAATTGCGGTCACAAAGATTTATGTATCCATGAAGGGAGATAACATACAAGGGTGGCAAGCACAAAAGGATTTAGGAATCTATCTCATTCCTAACAAAAACCCACAGATTTTGGTGCAAGAGGTGAGCAAAGCACTAGTGGGGATTGAAGAGGAATTCAAAGAAGTTTTCACAGAACAGTTGGGATGCCTCAAACACTATGCCCACAGAATAAGGCTCAAAGAGAACTCCAAGCCAGTCTCAGCCAAGGTGAGGAATCTGCCCATTTCAATTCAGGAAGCAGTGAGGGAGGAACTAGAGAAGTTATGCAGTTTGGGGGTGATTGAGCCTGTAGAAGCTACTGAGTGATTGGCGCCCATTGTAGCAGCCAAGAAGGGAGACGGCGCAGTGTGCTTATGTATTGATCTAAGAGCGCTGAATAGAGAAGTAATAGTGGACAAGTACCCTCTCCCTAACATCACACAAATGATAAGTAGATTAGCCGGGACAAAGGTGTTTTCAACACTAGATCTAACCTCTGCCTATTACCAAGTCAGGCTACAGCCATAGTCACAAGAACTCAGTGTTCATCACGCCCATGGGGGCCTACAAGTTCAAATGCATGCCTTTTGGACTTGTATCCGCCGCAGCGGTTTTCCAAAGGATCATGAGCAACCTCCTCAAAGGCATACCTGGAGTACTTTGCTACCAGGATGATGTTCTGATCTTTGGAGAAAATGGAACTCAACATGAACTTAGGCTCAGACATGTCCTTAAGAGGTTCCAGGAACAAACTCTTACGGTAAAAAGGGAAAAGTGTAAGATTGGGTATGCTGAAATAGAGTTCCTGGGACATAGGGTGACGAAGGAGAGCATCCGCCCCAAAACAGAGCTGCAGAACACAATTCTGAACCTTACCCCACCCAAAAGCAAAGAGGAAGTCAAATCCTTTAGAGTTCTACAGTAAGTTCATTCAGAACTTTGCCAGGCACACTTACAAAATTCGCAATCTGCTAAGGAAAGGTGTGACATTTAACTGGAGTGATGAGTGTCGGAAGGAATTTGAAGACACTAAAAAGGCCCTGGCAGAAGCACCCGACCTTAAAGCCTTTGTACCTGGCAGAAAGACGGGGATTACCACCGATGCCAGCTCCAAAGGACTAGGAGCGGTTCTGACGCAAGTGGGAGAAGAGGGGGAGGAAACCATAGCTTTCGCATCTCGCTCTCTACGCCAAGCAGAGTACAATTACTCAGTGATTGAGAAAGAGGCCCTTGCTGCATACTGGGCCGTCCACAAATTTAGAGACTTTGTGTGGGGAGTAAACTTCAAGCTGAGGACCAACCACAAGCCTCTTGTCGAAATCTTTACTAAGAAGGGGCTTGACTCCATCTCGAGCAGAATCAGGTGGTGGGTGGTGAGCCTACAAGAATACACTTTTGGGGTCGAGTATGTACCTGGTGTGAGGAACCTTGCTGCAGACTGCCTTTCTCATCTGGTGGGAGAAAAGCAAGAAGGAACTGATGATGGTGATGAGTTAGAAGGGCAAGACGATGAGATGCATAATGAGAATGTTTGTGTTATCACCCAAGGAGCAGTAGAGGAAGAGCGTTGGAAGGATGACTTGAGAGCAGACATGCTCCTGCAGAGAGTATGTAAGAAGAGCAAGGGTGGTTGGGCGGACCAAGACAAGCGTGAAGAGAAGCTTAGACCCTTCTGGATGGTCAGGGATGAACTATCAATCGTGGATGATTGTCTGTTCCGGGGTACCAAGTTGGTTCCTCCCGAGACTTTGAGAGGAACTTTGGTCGACTTGACCCATGAGGGACATCTGGGTGTCACTAAGACAAAACAAAGGTTACGTCTAGACTATTGGTGGCCCAACATGGACTGAGAAATTGACTGGACTGAGAAATTGAGAGGAAAATAAGATACTGCGTACCATGCTCCTCCAGTGACAAAGTACTTAAACAACACACTCCTCCCATGCACTGTACGTCTCTGCCTGTGGGCCCGTCGGCGGATGTAGCTTTAGACATAGTGGGTCCGTTGACTTGGGAGAATTGTACACCTTACATACTGGTACTGGTGGATCTTTACTCAAGATGGCCCGAGTTAAAGTTTGTGTCAGAGATCACCACGAAAACTGTCATTGATTTCCTACTAGAAGTGTTCAATAGGGAAGGCTTACCTAGCAGCATGCTGACGGATAATGGGGTACAACTTTGCTCGAAAGAAATGAGGGAATTCCTAGAATGTACTGGAATAAAACACAAGTTATGTGCACTGTACCACCCGGAGACTAACGGGATGGTTGAAAGGTTCAACAAGACCATCAAAGAAGGTATCCAGCTAGCGAGAGCCAGTGGGTTGTGCTGGAAAGACGAGGTACTGAAACGTCTAGAAGCTTACAGACTAACCCGTCACCAAACCACTAACATGACACCCTTTGAACTATTGAAAGCTAGAAAGCCTAACTCTAGATTAGTACCAGGGTGGATGAAGTGGTGCAAGGGTTGGACAGGTCTCTCAGAGGAAGCACAGTGGCATGAGAAGGAGCGGAAGGCCATAGCTGACAGGAAAGCCAGGTTTGAGAAATCACATGCAGTCAAGGACATGAGATTCAAAGTGGGCGATCTGATCAAAGTCAAAGCACCCACAGGTAGAGCAAACTGGTCTGAATTTACAGAGCCTACTAAAATTGTAAAGTTGTTAAAAAATGCTGTGAAAACTCAAGAAGAGAAAATTTGGAACATGAGTAGGGTGGTGAAGTAAACTGCACCTGCTGTGTCCACAAGCACACCGGGGGACAGTGAGTATAAAGTCCCAAGTACTGCCGGCTTGCTTGAGACTGCCTGTACTGGGCAGCCCAGTGCTCACTCCAGGGTGAGTGGCAGGAAGGTTTGTCGTCCAAAGTATTTAGAACACTAAGGGGCTCATTAGGATGGCGGGCGGAAAAGCATCCTGACCGCCGTGGTCGTGGAAAAGTACCGTCCGCCGGTACCACGGCATAACCGGCGGTCAGATTAGGATGCCCTGCCTGAAGCTCCCTACCGCGGCGGTCGGATTCTAGGATTTACCGCCGGAAAAGCTGAAAATCCATCCGCGGCGGTCGGATTTGCTACGGAAAGGCCAAAGACCGCCGTTTTCCCAGCGGTCAGGAACACATGGAGCTATCCGCAGTATTGCCACCGCCATCCCCGTATGGCCGGATTCTCCGCTGCGGTGTGATGGGCTGTTTGGGGCATCGTGATTCGACCGGCGGTCTTCACCGCATTCCGCACAGCGGTACCTCTCTATTGGCTCCGTCCGCTCCCGGTGCGGACGGACATTACTGGCGGAACTACAAACACGGCAGCGGACGGGAAATGGGCTATCTATGCCCATCATAATACGGCGATCGCAATGACCGCCGATTGAGTGCAGAAAAAGGCATTTGCCGCCGCCGCCGGCATGGCGGTTGTGCCTCCACCTGCCAACCTAATGAGCCCCTATGTTGGTAAATAAACCAACCTCTCACCTCCTTTCCACCTCTTTCTCTCTCTCTATCTCTCTCTCTCTCTCGCCCCCTTGGCACTTGTTAATTGTAAAGGAGGGGGATGTGTGGTATCCTCTGTGTTAGGCGAAGACCTCTATGATTACCCTCACCCCCTCCTCCTTACTACAGTTGGTTGATTCCCCTCTGACATGCCTTAGAATGTCACAGTGCTTAGGGTTCTAAGTGAAGCTCCCTGCGTGGAGGCTGAGAGAGACTTGTTGGACGACAGCTGTGGCTGGGATCCTCTCGCTGTACTTAACAAATAAACTTCTTTTGTTTTAAACTACATCACTTCCTGTGGTTCAACTGAGAGCTGATCTTCGTTTCTACACACCCCCTACTAATTAGCATTGTGGGATATTGCAATATAGCCAAAATGAATATTTTTCCAAAGTTTTTGTATTTGTCACATTTTGTTTTTTGTTGGATAATACTGATCTGCTAGAACCGATGTACAAGATAAGAATGAAATTTCAGTAGCAGAATTGTATGAAGTATTTACTGATTCTGCAGAAGTTGGCCACGCCAATCTGCAAGACAAGTGGTGATTCGAAATAGAAATTACTATTTCTTTGCAAGAAATTGCACATGCTTTTAATGTGGCCCAACATTTATTTATACCAGTTTGCTCTACCTGTGACTTCTGTGGACCCCCACTTGATCATTACTTGAACCTGAGGAATCCCACTGAATAACTATTGGTATCTGGAGACCCCATAAAGTCATTACTAGAAGCTAGGGATGCCGGCGTAAGCATTTTCGATGATTTTAACCGCAAAAGAATACACTAAAAATACAGAAACAGCATTCATCAAATAAATACACAAATGATGAAATACAAACAAATACAAAACAAATAAAACTTTTAATTTTAATGGGAAGGTTGGAGATTTTCTAAATTCAATTGAGGGCACTCATCGGCCACACTATATTCAGTTTGATTCACTTGCACTTCTCCCTTAGGAGGCTAACTTAATTTAACCAATTTCAAATTCTTTCACATTATAGAGCATTTTAAAATTTTCATTTTCACATTTTGCTTTTTTATTTACATACAATTTAGTAGCCTGTTAATAATATTTAATTTACTAGCCATTGCGGACCCACTGAGTGGACTTTGTGGACCTCTAGGGTTCCTCGAAGCACAGGTTAAGAACCACTGGTTTAAATTGACTTGAGTCTAAGAATGCAGTCAGGTGCATATGTATCTAATTGCCTCCTTCCATGTGAATTTTGGAAACCTTTTGCATGTCAGGTCTTCTAGGCTCAACGTCAATGTAGAATTTAATAGTATGCTGGGTACTAATTTGAATATAGGTTTCTGGAGTGTATCAGTTGTATTCATAGCAAAAGGTTTTGCCAGATTGTGTATAGTTAAGGGGCAGATAAACTCATCTGCCCCTACTGTGGATAAAGGTTGGGCCTATGAGTTCCACAGCTATTAATTAAAAGCCGCTATTTTGAAGGATAAAGGTCAAAAGAGCCATAGTTAGTTTCATGCAACTATGGGCCAGTTGTCATAGAATTCTAATGTTATGTATACATGATCTAGGATATTGCACCTCTGCTCTTGACTGTTAGTTCTATTTTTTTTAATAACCATTTAATACTATTGAATATTAGAACATTGGAATGTGGAGCACTCCATTGAAGACAATGGAGTGCTCCGTACTTCTACGGGCCGGTAAAGGCCCGCAAAGCAACATTCCAATGTTTTCAAAAAGGCCTCTCGGAGCTCGAGGGGATTTAAATCCCCTCGGGCTTCGAGAGGCCTTTGTTTTATTTGTTAGAACATTCTGCCCTCTAGTGGCAGAATGTTTTAATAGCCTTATAGCCCTTCGTAGCTGGGCTATACCGGCTAATAAAGTCCCGCTCCCTTGTTAAAGTCCCTCGCCTTCGGCTCGGGCCTTTAATAGCCGGTATAGCCTGCTACGGTGGGCTATAAGGCTATATTAGAACATTGGAATGTTGAGAGCTCCTTTGAAGACAATGGAGTAGCTCTGGACTTATAATGGCTGGTATAAGCCCAGAGCTCAAACATTCCAATGTTATTCTTCATGTGTCTCCCTTTTTAATTTAGAACATTCTACGCTTAGGCTGTTCTGCCTTGGGCTATACCGGTTGTTAAAGGCACTCTCCCTCATTATAGGCCCTCGCCACCTTTAAAAACCAGTATAGCCCTCGGTAGCGTGCTATAAGGTTATAGTGAACTCACCTACTTATGCCTACTACCCCTCCTGGGGTATAGGCGATCAACCAGGCTTCTTCAGCCATCTGTCCTCTGCTTTTCTTTCAGTTTAACTCCAGGTGTAACCCATTTCCTTGCAGTCTGCCTTGAGGCCTCGACGTGAGGTGTTTCCTGGCCTTCCTCTTTTCGTTTTCCCTTGAGGGTTCCAGGTGAGGGCTTGTCTGGTGGTGTTTGATGCAGGCTTGCAGAGGGAGTGATCTATCCAGCTCCAGCATCTTTTCATGATTTCTTCATGAGCAGGGAGTTGGAAAGTCTGCTAACATCGATCGTTGTTGCTGATGGTGTTTGGCCAACAGATTTGGAGGATTTTCCTCATAGGGAAGATTACGTTTAATATATTTGTGGGAATGTTCCGGTCTCCCTCCCAAAAAAGCAGTTCCCTAGCTAAAATGTATGAACAATATATTTCTTGTAAAAGAGCAATGTTAGCATCCAACCTTGACAAACAACAAATAATGTTCTACCAAAGCACAGTGCAATAAATATCCACCATGCTTGCATTACATGGACGATGGGATACAATTTTATAAATAACAAATGTCACAGATGCTGATAATAAATAAAGTGTATACAAAAGCCCAAAATTAACTAGATATAACAAGACTGGGTGGCTATTGCATGTCACCTGTCTACTGGTCTCAATGTCAATGTAGAATTCACAACACATAATATGCTGGGTACACATTTGAATATACCTCTCTGGAGTGTATCATATGTATAAAAAGCCCACCATAGAATAACTACACTAACAAAAACAAGGAACCGACAAATGTCAACAAAAATTGGTTGAATAATATTCTTAGAGCCAACTACAAATGCATCGATGAGGACCATAATAAATGGTCACCTTGATTCTCCTAAAACGAAGCTTCTTCTGAACAACATAATAAAGTAATACAATAACGGAAGATATATTTATTATTAGTAATAATAATAATAATAATAATAATAATAATAATAAAGATACAATATTAAAGTTATACATGTTGAACTATAATGCATGAGATTCTGCAATCTCCGTATTAAAGCTCATCTATAATTTCCTTATAATGGGTGACTTGTGATACACCCAGTTGCCCATTACAAAGAAAATACAACAGAATTCAATTGTAATAATGTATTACAGTTGAGTTCTGATGTCACAATGCCTGCTGCCAGAGTCAGCCGCCAAGGAGAAAGGAATTTCAGGTCACGGATCATAATTGAACCAGCTGGTTATATAACAAAAGAGAAGCATGGCTTTTCTTTCTTCTGTCCTGTTTTTCTAGCTGAGCAGTGACAACCAGAAAGGAGATATTTATGGCCACATGTTTTTTTTGCACTCCTTTTTGTTTTAAAAAACTGACTTGTACTAAACTGATTTTCCCGCAACAAACATCTAAGAACTTTTTGATGTATTTAATTTTTCACTAGAGATTCTATTTTAATTCTTCATGTTGGCAGACATGCTCTCTCTAGTATGTGAAAGACCGACCAAGGACCTAAGTGGTTTGCGTGAAGGATGCTGGTGTGACCATGCATTTTAATAGAGTACACCCTGCCGTACATAATAAGGATATTGAAAGTCTTCTTGAAGTTTCATAACCTTATAAAGAAACTCCCCCTTCAGCCTTGTTATGGAACTCCTCCGTGGCTTGCAATATCCTTATAATGTACGACAGGGTACTTTATCCCATATATAATGGATTATTATTAAAGAGAACAAATGCAAAATATTAACTTGCACATTCAACAACAATTACACATAACTCATTAAATTATGCTGATTTAATTGGAATGAGAAGCAATAAATATTAGAAACTATAATAGTTTCTATAGTAATTATACTATGTATTTTTGTGGAAAGAAGTTAGAAACTTAATAAAAGTAAAGAAATGAAAAAACATTACTGCAAATTAAAATTAGAGTCCACTTGGCATTTATGTATTCAAGTTAGTAGCATATGTTTGCATCTTTTCACCACTCACTCAGTAGTACATTCGTTTGTGTTTTTTGGACCATCGTTGTTGAAAATTTGGTTTGGTTGAGGGGTGCGAAACCAAAATCGCTGGCAAGGTGAAACACAAGCAAATCCCAAACTAACCTGTGCTTAACCCTCTGGTAGGTTGGCAGAAAAGCAGTCAATTTAAATTAGAGGCAGTGTGTAAAGTATGTATGCAGTACTTCGAACACAAATAAGAACACAACACAAGAAAAATCCCACACCATTTAAGGAAACTAGCGTAAAATGTAATAATATTATTTGACACCAAAACACCAAAAGTCCAATCAGTAGAACTGGAGGTATGCAATTTTAAAGATTTCAGGTAAGTAAGGCCCCTAAAAGCACAAAGCGCCACTCTTATCTTGTCATGCGAGACTGGGTGAAAGTCACAAGTTCAGGCCAACCACGATGGACCGTGGACTGAAAACAGGTACCAGGTTAGTCTTGCTGAAAGAGTTACCTTCTAGGTCTAGCACAAAGAGTTCCGCTCGTGATGGAGAGTCGCGAGGAGCAGGGAGAGCGTCACAGATGGTCCAATTTAGCACAAAGAGCAGGCCAGGCTAACCCTCAACTTGACGTCCAGCATGCTCAGGCAGGTCTTCAATGGCTCCTGTGTCTCTCAGAGCCTCCACCCTTTGCACATTGTTGGTGACCCTCTGTCTATACTTAGTAGTATTGGAAGGCATATGGGCTTTGGGGCACCATCTCTCCATCCCCTAGGGACACTAAGGTAGCCTCTGTCCTCTTCTCCAGCTAACTGGGACCACCTCCTCCGCAAGCACTGCACTCTTAACCCAGGTGCCAGCCCAGCGGTGGGGAGCTTTGACCTCTTGGGACATTTGTGATCTCCCTTGGAGTGTCCATACTTGGAGCATTCAGCACACTGGGGGATGAACCTCCCTGTCTTGTGATCAAAGAATCCCTTCTTCTTCTGATCAGGTTAGGACTGGTTACTACCGTTCCATTGGAAATTGTCTTAAGGGCCTTTAGAGAACTCCTTATGTTTAAGTATTTCTGCCCCTCTTTCTTCTGATGGGAGCCAGACCAACCTTCTGGCGATCCCCCCAGATACCTTTCTGGACACTCTGGTGCTAACACTTAGCAAACGTCCTGGGGTCATTGAGCTTACTATCAGCTCTGTAAAACAGATACTGAATATGTGCTCACTGTATCAGATTAAACAACCCAGTAAAATCACCAACTTTGCTGCCCCCCCCCCCCATTCAGTGCCTTGCTGGCATAATCAAGATAATCTATCCAAGACTGATTCTGCACCTTTGGCTATAGCTGAACCTAAGGCAGTACTTCTCTGGGGTGAGTCCAAATTAAGGTTTTCACTGGGAGGTAATTCATCTGGTCCCTTTCCTCCAGTGCATGTAAGGTACCTCTCCCCTCTGTAGGAATGTGTCTCAGGAGTGATGCACACCAAACCTCTTCTGGGACCCTTTGCATCCTAAGGGTCACCTCATAGGCAGAAAACCACTTGTCTATGTCATCCCTACCACATAGCTAGGCACCATATCTTAGGTATGTAAATTTTCTTGTCACCCTCAGACACTGTGGGTATGCTGCAACCATGGTTTCTGGACTTTGCTTGTCTGGTTTTAAGGTCCAGCTCTTTGAGGCTCCTTTCATGAGCCAATTGCTCAAAAGTTAGTCTCTCCCCCATCTTGAGCTTGTCCATTTGCAGCTGAAATTCTTCCCTCTCTGTGTTCCTCTCCGCCAGCTCCTCTGGGGAGAAGCCATGTGAAGATACACTGCTCCCCGCTCTGGCAGGGAGTTCAGACTCAGTAGAGGAGTTGCCCCCCCCCTTCCGCTGAGTGCTGCATCTCAGGGCTGGTATCCAGACCCTGTTCCTGCTCACTCATATCATCCTCCTCATTCCCATCCTCTGTTCCTGTCAGTAACTGGTGAACCTCCATCCAGGCCCTGTGAGTTATCTGAAGCTCGAACTTCTTGGTGCCCTTCTTGGTTTGTGATAACGCCGATACTGATAACGCCGATTCTTATCTAATTATCTATAAGAACCTTCTGGTCGCCAAGATCTTTTTACCTGTTGAATGGTGTAAAGGAGAGAATCTCATCTGGTTATATAACAGCATTCATTTTTGTCTGAAAGGACCACTGACTCCGAATTCAAGTTTAAGAATTTATTATCGCCAAAAATAACTGAACGTGCAAGCACCTCAACACGAGGTTAAAGAAATAGATGGGCACGAATACAAATAATAACATACGCAGGAATCTCATCCGACTCAAGATAAAGAGAATAGAAAGTTCTAGAAGGATCAACCAGACTGATTGCTCCAAATTCTAAATTGCTCTTCATTGGACTAAACAAGCTTTACATCAATTGCTGTCCCTACACTAACGCTAAGTGACATCCCTGCATAACGATTTTCATAGGCAAGAGTGAATAAAAGGTGTCAGCTGTGAAGACTTCCTCAGAAGTGCAATCACCTAGTACCTATGCTCAGCTCTGTCCTCCTCTCTGGTCTCCCCTACCTCTTCTCTGGCCTCCTCCCTCAGGGCACTATCCCTAATACAAAACCCCAATACAATTGTACACGCCTTTGTCACGCCTCCTTGGCCAGGTCTTCTTTCTTGTACTTTTCCATCGAAACGGTTACTTCATCCTGGACGGTTGCGATGACCTTGAGTCCCAGGCACCTTCTCCGCTGAAAGTATCATCCCTAAATTCCATTTCACTCCCCGTACCATGCCTCCCATCTCTCTAACTTTTGAAAACAAAGAGTTAGTCTTTACTAACGAGACATGTGTCCTTGCACCTACAACAAGAGATACGTTCAACAGAAACTTTCTACTGTGCAAATTAAATCTACCGTTTGTGCCCAGAGAGTCTTACCAAGAGAAACTTTTCTCGGCCTACAACCTAAGCTAACATAAAATAAACCAGGCCTTCCCTAAGCATATATGTAGTCAGGCCCTTACATATGACTTTTAAACACTCGTCTTACGTTCCCTATAAGCATTTTCATTACGATTCATATGCAAACAATGAATTACATGTGCAACTTTAATATGGTACACGTTTAAACTACTGCAATTACATTACACACACGAACTAATTCCTCTATGCATTATGTTCACACAATTCAATAAGCATTACATTACATCGTTATCCTAACACCATTATGCTGCTGAGTTCACTTTGTCTCAACGAACTATTCATTCTTTACTAAACATGCATGAGTATATAACTGAATATAACGAATATGTCTGCATATATGTGGGTGCGGCCTATCAGTGATTATGATGCACCCCTACAATTCACAAGAACATTTCGCTCTATCAGTTGCAGTCCCTTTCCTTACAGAACAGTTTGAGTTCACACACAGTCAGTGGATTTCCTAGACCTTTTGCCAACCATGGCGGTTCCTGAGTTTGCCACCCCGGAACGGCCGCAGGTAAAGGCGGGGGACCGCCCCCAAAACTCGTGCTACCTGGGGCAGAAAGACTCCTGCCGACCCCCCCTTGCTACGCCACTGCCCACAGTGTAACTGTCCAGGTTGGCGAGCTCAAACTCCCTTACTGCAGGTATGGTCACAGGCAATCAGTTAGAGATGAGAGTAGATTCGGAAAAAGCAAAAGAGCCAATCAGAAGAAATTTAAAAACTCAAATAGGAATTATTTACCTTTGATTTTAGTGTAACACACCTTTACAGTGGTTAGTCTGTGGTTGGTGTCATTCAGATGTTAAATCCAACCACTCCAGCATGCATTAAGGGGCATTGTATCGGCTCACTTCAGCCATTGGCTGACTTCAATGTGAGTCCTTTCACAATACTTTTTTGCCCGTAGCACATGATTTATTTTTTAGATTGACGAGGGCCCAGTATATTCCCCAAACAATACAATATTGCAAATACAATGACAAAACAAGAATTGCCAGACGTCTGCCAGCCGATGCCAGATCTTTTGGGTTTGCCAATGCTTATTCACAAATGCGTAAGTGGGGTCAACTCCTAAAGTCTTGTAAAGAAACCCTTTGAGTCTATAAATCTTCAGCAATCTCATTCTCTAAATTTACTCGTGCATGTTTCATTTGAAACTAGTTATCCCAATAATTTCTTGGGAGAGAATCCAGAAACCGTCCGTGAAGATTGCTTTAATTTGATCACGATTATTACAATCTAACTGGCATAATATGCCTTAAAATACAGCACATATCAAACATTTTCCCCACAATTCCCTGGAGAGCCTTCTCACCATGTAAAGTGATCTTAAGGACTCAGCCAGCTTGGTTTGAGCAAGGAAAACATGAGAAATGCATAGGTTTCATTACTGGCAACATAGCCTCCTAGATCCCCATGTTACATGTGACTCCCATCGGACAGTTTTTTTTTTTTTAGTCCAAACGACTTTATATGCTAGTATTTTTATATCCATACTTCCAATCGTAAAAGTAAAACTGTAAAGCCCAGACTGCAAAGTGCTGTTGGCTAAAACGTCAGGAACGGTTGACCGGGTCCCACATGACAATGAGGGGTTTTGGCTGCTACGCCATGAATGCTGACTCTGTCAATTTTTTGGACCTGGAGGCCTCACTGTGCCAAGTTTTTGTACCCATAGATCAGTGGCATAACGAAACTTGAGGGGGCCCCCCCTGCAAAGTTCATGAAGGGGGGCTCCCACGATCTGGACCCAGTCAGGAGCTTTCAGGCCGGGGGCCCATGACTGTGCCGGTGGGGGCCCCATGGTATTTTAATGACAATGGTCACTAACCTGATTAAAAACCAGTAAGAGACGCACGCGTCTGCTCAAAGATTGCAGAGTTGTGTGCTCAAACTCAGGTCAACATGTTTCTTGCCTTTTGTTAAGTTAACGGCAATTCTTCAGGACCGAATCTTAAATAATCTACACTTTATGGTCGGTGGTCTGTTCAGTACACAATATAATGACCACCCATATGTTTGAGCACACAACTCTGCAATCTTTGAGCAGACGCGTGCGTCTCTTACTGGTTTTTAATCAGGTTAGTGACCATTGTCATTAAAATAGTTTTGGATGGATCACTAATTCCTGTTTTAGACAGCACATACTACACACTTTTCACATCTACACTCATTAGGGCCCTCACTCGCACTTCACCCAACGGCTAAGAAAAAAGATCTCCGCAAAGAAGGCCCCATCACGGGTGCCGATCGGGTATTGCAGCGCCGACCCGATAAGGAGCAGACCCAGTGATGAAGCATGACACTTAGCTGGCTGGGTGTGTGAGGGTCTTTTTCTGAAAGGAGAAAAGATTTTCTTCGATCTTTATGAACACCCACCTTATTGTTTTTCACGTATCCAATGTTCTGTAGGATCTCTTTAGGAACAGCATACCTCTTCTTGTTGTAGTTCCGTGGGCCTGTATGCTGGACCTATTCAAGTGGCCCGTAGTCCCTCCTTTTTGTCTTCTTGTAAATCTGCCCCCAGGTGTATGTGCTGTTGTGCACTCTTTAACAACTGCCAGCAGTCTAATTGCTGTGCTGCATAAGCCTGGCAGTGGGAGCATTACTGGAAGCAGCTGGGCAGCAGGCACTGCAGGGCATGCTGAATGTAGATACCCACCTGGCCTGCACAAATTAATTGGAGTACCAACCCAATCAGCACAACGGTGACCCGCTGTGATCAGCCATCACCCCTAACGGACTGGGTAAGTGGAGCAAATCATTGTTGGCACTGGGAGGGCCCTTGCTGGTGTGTGTGTGTGGTGTGGTGTGGCATGGTGTGCATGTGTGTGTGTCTTAAAAAAGAGGACTCTTTTGTAGTGTTTTCTGTTATTGATGCTGGTCATCAGTTCGCACTGTCTGCTGACCTCAGGAGGGGGAAACAGGATTGTAGGGGGAAACAGGATAGCAAGGGTACAAGAACACATTTATTAGAAGAAAAGAAATAGCTGAAAGGAATAGAAGATAAACAACACAACGTAAATTCCTAGGGCAACTCAGAATCAATACCACACTAAATTATAGCAGTTCTAATATAGGGAGAGACAAGGACAAAAATGTGTATATTGAAAAGTACAAAAATAGTTCTTTATTGATAATGTTGTATTCAATATTCAAGAATTCAATCAAAAACAAACCACAAAAACACCACATCTATCTTATCATTCATACTAAGCAATCATGATGTATACATCACGGGCACAATAGACACCTGAAATAGTCATAATTCAAAACATTATGTGCATAGTCAAAAGTTGTATATTGCCATTATGATATTGATTTAGACATTTTCTGTAGGTAAGCCATGGATACAGGCTTTTAGTTCCTAGATTTGTATCTGTGTAATTGAGTGGCTGTAACTCCAGATGGTTTACAGATAGAAGATAAAAACATGAGAAGGCAATTTCTAATGTACAAATTGCTTTTATCTTTACCGAAGTAAAAAGACTGGCTATGGGGTGATGAGAACCATAAACAAAGAAAAGCTTTAAAAAAATGTACCTATCTCCCAGAATGAAATGGATGTGCTTTTTGACTTAAAATGTTACTCCGGTATTGGAACTTTCATAGATTCACATGCTTGAATCATTCCCCGTCTTCGAGGTGGGAGTCCCTGGTATATCAGAATAGCAATGCAAAGCCAACACAAACCAGAAACCAGACCTAGGCCCATTTCAGTTTTGTAACTTATCTCTATTGTTTTGTAAACGAGACCAAAAATTAAGCCTGAATCAATCAGGACCTCTCACCCTCTAGAACACTCCTGAGAGAACCTTAGACCCTCAGATTTTCTACCGCACATTGTGCTAGGGAGTCTCATCTGTGACTGCATTTGATGCCTGTATCCCAACCATAGGGCAAAGGAGTGTGAGGTATGTCGTACTTTTTCAAACAAGACTTTGAGGGATCGTGAGGGGCGCCTTCTAATATGGCTTCAAAAACTAAAAGCCAGCAAGGAATTACTTTCTAGTGAGGACAGTTATGACGCATCTTCATCATCTAAGAGCTCACATAAAAGGGGAGATTACCTCACACTCATTCTTCCAACGAGTGCCCAAAGAAAGCCCTCAGAAAAACCTCTCATAGGTCTCATGGACGCAGTCCCTCTAAATCTTCTCACAAATCTGGAAAGGAGAGAAAATGACATTAATCTGGGGACAGTAAGTCAAAAAAGGCAAGCTCTGAGCCTTCTTCTAAGCCCCCTCAAGGCAGGCACTCTTTTAAAAAGCCTTCCTCTGTACCTCCCGATACAAGACCGTCAACGGAAATTCCATCGTCACCGACGCCGTCGACGAAGAAATCCTCATCGTCGACGATAAGTATGGAGGCCTGCGAGTCTTCAGCATCTAAACCGAAGGCAAGTGCTGCACCGCCATCTACATTATTGCCAGCGATACGATCGTCAATGAAAGCCTCAGGTTCATCGCTGTCATTTATCCCACTGACGACATCATCGTCAATGACACTAGTGGTGACGGTGAAGACTGTATTGATGACGATGGTGGGGACAACGAAGACGACGACGGCTACAAGGACGACATCCAAGGCAATGACAACAATGGTGTCTGAATTACCACTGGTATCTGCCTCACCAAGGGTAGCTTTGTCAGCAGTACCATCGACAAGATCATTGACGACAGAAAAAACACCTGAAAAGAGAGAACCTAGAGCGAGACAAATTACATCAGAAGTTACCTCACCTAGCAAGGTTACACCTTTGCTGCCTTTTCATCTTTTGAGGATGATGACGAGGATGATGATCCATTTGGTTATGCAAATAGCCCATCACAATTGCACGTCAAGTGCCAAGAGGATAATATTGATGAGGAGTATGGGGAGCAACAGTAAAATTATTCCTCAACAGGAATACTATTGTGACTATCAGAAAGATTTGGTCTGCATGCCATCGAGCTTGCAGTTCATGCTGGCAGACTATAGGAAAAGGTTTCCACCAGCATCTATTCCTCCTGAACAGTCCACATTCCCCCTCGTCCACGGCCTATTCCATCTACTCCCCAGATATTTAAAGATTTATAATCAATACTTCCTCCAAAATCACCACTGGTTCGTCAACAAGATCCAGGAACTACAGATGATGAACAAGAAGAGGGGGAGCTTAGTGATCCACACCAGGAGTGGGATGACTACCTCATACTCACACCATCCTCTCCCTCTTCTGTACCCATTGACTCGTCACCAGAGGACATTGATGGTTTCCCCAACCTACTTGAAAGGGCTGCTAAAAGGTTTGATCTACCAATGCCAACATCTCAAAATGACTGTTTTTTAGATGATTTTAAAGAGCCCTTTAGAAAGTCGGTAAGAGCTATACCGATTGTAAGTTACATATTGGAGGAAGGGCTCAAAGTCATGAAAACGCCAGCCACAGTGATGTCAGTGTTATCCAGATTGGAGAAAAAATACATCGCTCCAGAAGATGCTCCTGCCTGCTTTGTTGGTCATCCAAAGCCTGCCTTCGATAATTTCTCAGGCAGCACAGAGAAAATCCAAGAACCCTTGTGCTCCCATCACTACACCTCCAGATAGAGACGGCATGGGGCCTTTCTTCAATGTCAGCTCTGGTAGTCAGAGCAACCAATGCTCTCGCCATTCTGGGTCGATATGATCGCCAAATGTGGTGCGACTCAGCTCCGTATATAGATCAGCTTCCTGAGGACAGTAAATCGGAAGCAATGAAGATCCTCCAGGAAGGAGAAATGGCGTCCGTGGAGGTCATAGACTGTGAGATTGATATCACCACTACAGCATTCAGATCGCTGGGAGGTCTAGTAGTGTTGCACAGTCAAAGATAGCTACAAGCCACGTTGTTTAGGCCAGAAGTACAAAACAAGATCCTTGACCTTCCATTCGACAGAGAGGCATTATTTGGAAAGCACATGGATGATGCGCTGCAGGATATAAAGAAAGACACCGAAACTGCTAAGTCGTTGGGGACGCTTCAGTACCAAAAGGTACTCTTTAGGGGAGCGCAACGAAGAGGCCTTCCATCCTATAGAGGTGGATATCAGCAATATCGGTATCCCTCTTACACTACCTCTTCCCAGCCATATCGCCCGCAGTATGCCCAGCATCTACCACAAACGGGAACATATTCTGGATCTACCCCAGAGGGAGAAAAGGGCATCAGGAAAAGGATTCCTCACATCGCCATCGACGAGCTCCAGGCTCTGTCGATCTCTTTTACGAATCATCCACAGATTTCCTTGGGTGGGGCAAATTTCGTCACAACTTCATCAATGGCAAAAAATTACAATGGGACAGTGGGTTCTCAACCTTATACAATTCGGCCATACTCTGGAGTTCCTTCATATTCCACCTTACACTTCACCAGGTCAGCAAGAAGTAAAACACCTACATCTCCTGCGTTTCGAAATTCTTGCAATGCTCCGAAACGGAGCAATAGAACCGGTTCCAAGGTTCCAGACAGGAAAGGTACGGAAAAATTTCAGACAATGGCATCTGATCCTGGATTTGAGGACTCTCAATACCTACCTCAAAAAACAGTCCTTCCGCATGGTCACGTTACAGGACATTTTGTTACTTCTAAACCCTGGGGATCACATGACCACCCTAGAGTTTCAAGATACATATTTTCAGGTCCCATCCATCCTTTCCACAGACAGTACCTTTAATGTGCCATAGCCGAAAGCCATTATCAATTCAAGGTGCTGCCTTTTGGCCTGAAATCAGCTCCAAGAATGTTCACAATATGTCTGGCTCCAGTGGCAGCCTTTCTAAGGAAACATTGACAGCAAGTGTGGCACTACCTGGAGAACTGGCTGATCGAAGCACCATCAAAGTTGGCAGCTCAGTCATCCATGGAGGCATGTACATGACTGTTCACCAAACTGGGCCTTACCCTGAACGAGCAGAAATCGGCCTTACACCCTTCCACAAACATCACCTTTTAAGGAGCAATACTGGACACCACACTGAACAAGGCATTTCCTTCTCTCGAAAGACAAGAGAAGTTAATATTGCTGGCTCAGTCATTCACAAGAAAAAAGTAACTTTCAGTTTGCAGCTACAAGTCTCGCCTAGGAACAATGTCATCTTGCATCCCTCTTATCCCTTTCCAGCCAGGTCAGTGGCCATTGGCAACAGCAACATCAGCATTTTCACATCAATTTACTGGAGCTCAGGGCAGTACGATTGACATTGCAAGCATTCCTACCGAAGATAAGGAACTCTGCACTGTTAGTCAGAACAGAAAACACAACTGCAATGCATTATGTCAACAAGCAGGGTGGCACCAGATCTCACCTACTCTCTCAGGAGGCTGAGTGCATCTGGAAGTGGGCGATCCAGAACGGAATCTCTCTAAAGGCGGAACATCTTACCAGTGATAAACTCAACAGCAGACACACTAAGCAGGCTCAAATCATCCTGCCACAAATGGGAACTCAATCAGGAGGCATTCAAAAGCATTTTTCTCCAGTGGGGCAGGACAATGGTGGATCTCTTTGCGATGTTGCAGAACAAGAAGTGCCGGTACTTTGCAAGTTGGCATCACCATCCGGGATCCTAGCGGAATGCGTTTTTGGTGGCATGGTCAGGCATCTTTGCCTATGCTTTTCCACCGATTCCCCTCCTGCCAAGACTGCTCATGAGGATCAAGGCAGAACCCTGCAGGATGATCCTAATAGCCCCATCAAGGCCACTTCAACATTGGTTCACAGAACTTCTCCTACTTTCGGAGAGGCAACCTATTCTCCTGCGTCCCATTCCACCTCTTCTGATGATGTCCCAAGGACAAGAGCTATAGCCAGATCCCAAATCACTTCAATTTGCGGCATGGTTCCTAAACACCATGAATTTGAGCATCTAAATTTCTCGTCTGACTGTAAGGATATTCCGTACAATGCCCGGGCACAAAGCACTAATAAAACATACAGAATTAAATGGAAGAGATTCTGTGTTTGGTGTCAGGAAGTTAACACCAATCCTTTATCATCCTCACCCCATGTGATCCTTCCCTACATCCTGCTATTAGCGAAATCCCGGATTAGCACACGCCTCGATTAAAGTCCATCTAGCAGCAATATGCCGATTTAGTAGGACATCTTCAGGACCATCATTATGGTCAGCAAGGACCATTAAACAATTCATGAGAGGTCTGTTCTGGGTCTTTCCACCTGTTAAACCTCTGCCACCTCTCTGGTATTTTAACATACTACTGTCACAACTCATGAAACATCCTTTTGAACCTAACATAAAGCGGATCTTAAGTTCCTGTCATGGAAAATTGCCCTTCTTCTGGCATTGACGTCTGCTAGGCGGGTCAGTGAAATCCAGGCTCTGACTATCTGGATTACCATTTCTGCAATTTAGGGATGACAGAGTAGTCCTTCGTACCAATCCTATGTTTATCCCCAAAATTCCGTCGCACTTTTATTTGAACGAGCCTCTTATCTTCAAAACCTTCATTCCACAACCAACAACTGCAGTGGAAATATCCCTTCATTCATTAGATATTCAGCGTTGTCTTAAATTTTATCTGCAAAGAACCTAAGCCTTTCGAAAATCAACCTAGCTCTTTGTAGTCTTCAGTGCCCCATGGAAGGGCTATCCTCTATCCAAAAGGGGGATTGCATGTTGGATCTCGAGTGCAATCCAATATTGCCATCAATCTGCAGGAAAACCCCTGCAAGCTCAGGTGCATGCCCACGCTACGTCTACTGCTCTTTTTGCCGGAACACCTATCCAGGACATCTGCAGAGCTGCGACCTGGAAGAGTACATTCACCTTTACCAGGCATTACTGCTTGGATGCCGCAGCTCACAGGGATGCAGCAGTGGGCCGGGCAGTGCTGAGGAACATTTTTCTGTGAAGGTGAGCTCTCTTCCACACCTCTTTCCTTTCTACTGTAAGAATACACACATTGTGTATATATATATATATATATATATATAATCTTCTTTCCGCATCAGGTGTGCAGGAATCCTCCTAACAAACACGGACCAAAAGTAAGTGCAAAATATTTATTTCTCCTCTGATGCCGCCATAACGTTTCGGCTCGTCCGAGCCTTGTTCACATGACATTGTACTCATGTCGAGCACCCAAATTTAAAGTGACAGTGCAAATTACAAACAACCACGTGAGCGGAGTGCTCATAGACATAATAAGACATATAGTTTTAGGTTGAGTTATTCACCTTATAATATCATTTTGACGTCAAATCTATTTGCAGGTAAAAAAACACACTAAAATCCATATAAATAACATTATAAAAAAAGAGATAAAATCAATATATTAAAAGAATTGATTGCTTCTTAGTAACAGAGAATAAATGTGTAAATACATTATTAATCTGATGTTACCCTTGTCCAGATTGAAGAACGGCATAATGCTCCTAATCCGTCACACTCTTTTATTAGGGTCAGTGGACTTGACTGCCCTCTATGGAATTCGTATGGAATTTAGTGCAATACTGTTTACGACAATAAATAATACCATTCTGGGTTAAAATCCCTTTATCGACAGTATCCTGCTTCTCGAAGTTATATAATTTATGCCTATGTAGCAACTGCCTGTGCGTGTACGAATATTATAGTTGTGATGTATTGAACCTAAAACCTGTGACTGTTAAAAATAAGTACATTAAAACATTCATCTTAGACAGTTACCATTATAACATTGGCACAATTGCAGTGTAAGAGCCAGCGAGAACCGGTATCGGTTACATTGTCTTGTTGATAGGAAGCCTCCAGAAATGTAATATTTTAAATGCTAAGCGGGTTGGGTGTTCATCATTAAAACATTTGTACATAATATATTATATGAATGAACATGTAAACCCCCCCACATATAAACCGACATTCCGTTGTTCCCATACCTACTCACAAGGTCTGAACCCTAATCAACAAGCATAAACCAGATCACAAGATTGTGACGAACTTCCCACTAATTTAAATATAAATATATAAATAAATATATATATAACAATATATAAATAAATATATGAATACAAATATAAAAGTGCCCATAAAACCAGTTCATAAATACCTCATCTAAGTTAAAAAGGAAGGTAAAAGAGTTCATACTACGTAGTCAGTCAATGTGTATATGCCCATATATGCTCGATTTCAACCCCCTGATGTTATTCTATCCTAAGCATGTGTGTAAGTCCTCCGTGGCATTCAGCCCCCCTGGGGGTTTGGAATCGAACTGGAGAATAAATCTTGTCTCGAGTT
The DNA here is from genome assembly GCA_963921515.1 of Calotriton arnoldi. Taxonomy (NCBI): domain Eukaryota; kingdom Metazoa; phylum Chordata; class Amphibia; order Caudata; family Salamandridae; genus Calotriton; species Calotriton arnoldi. Next base: position 170,574 of record CAWUFW010015158.1, on the reverse strand, counting down.
TACGCAGTTTGGATTCCCTGTCACCACCTCTTCTGCTGGGTGAAATTGCATCTACTACAAAGTATTTGAGCCCCTCGTTGTTACTATTGTGAAACTCCCTAAAATGTCGTGCCACCGGATATGTGTTATCTTGGTTGGATATCGCACGGAGATGTTGCAAAATGCGTTTATGTACAGGTAGCTTAGTGCTACCTACGTACTGAAGCCCACATGGACATATCAGTACGTATATGGCATATTCTGTTTTGCATGTAAGGAGTTTAAGAATCTTGTGTTCTTTATCGCTAAAGGGGTTTTTATATGTTTTGGTGTTAATACCGTGTAGGCAAGCTTTACAAGTCTTACACTTGAAAAACCCACTATTGGTCTGCAGCCATGTGGTTTTTTCCATTGTTTCCGGACTAGTATTTACCAACTTGTCCCTCATGGAGGGCCCCCTTCTATGCGTGATGGACACCTTGGATGGTGATATGGGTCCAACCACTGGATCACTGAGCACTATAGGCCAGTTTTTGTTGATGATTCTGTGGAGGCTGGTATGCTGTCTACTGTAGCCCATGATGATTCTCATCTGGTTGGTTTCGCCACTAGCTCCTCCTCTATTCATCGCCCCTACCTAAGATACGGTGTGGGCCACCTTCCTTTTGTCTATAAGGAGCTCATCCCTACTATGCCTCATGGATTTCATCATTGCGCTGTTGATGATTTTCTCAGAGTATCCCCTGTCTTGAAACCTCCGTTTACTATGCTGTTGTGTCTCCTTTAGATCCAATTCATTACTGCATATTCTTCTAAGGCGTAGCATCTCCCCATATGGGATACTGTTAATGAGGTGTGCCGAGTGTGCGCTACTGGCATGTAAAGTGGAATTACCAGCGGTTTCCTTCCTATAAATCCTAGTCTCCATTCTATTGTTGTGTATAAATACTTCAGTGTCTAGAAACTTTATTGACGTTTGGCTCATTGTTACAGTAAAGTGGAGATTAAGGTCATTGGCATTGATACCACTTATGAATTGCTCTGCCTGCTGTTTGGTGCCATCCCATAATACAAAAAGATCATCAATGTATCGCAACCAAACAATCACATTATTATCCAATACTTTTCCAAAATCGCGCCTGAGGACCAGTTCCTCCCAGCTGCCCATATGGAGACAAGCATAGCTGGGGGAGAAACTGGCCCCCACAGCTACACCCCTTATCTGTTGATAGATGAGATTATTAAACATGAAATTGTTGTTCTTAAGGCAATGCTCCAACATTTCAAGTAACATGTCATTGTGGTCTTTGTATTGAAGTGGCCTCCGGGAAAGGTAATACTGAACCGCTTGTATACCGTCATAATGTCTGATGCTGGTATAGAGGGATGTTACGTCCAGTGCCATCATCCAGTAACCCTCCCTCCAAACCACTTGTTTGATCTTACGCAGAAAATCCCCAGAATCCTGCACATATGATTGTAATGATTTCACAAAGCCTTGTAAAAAATAATCAATGTACACTGATGTTTTTTCTAAAATCCCATCCCTAGCAGATATAATTGGTCTGCCAGGAGGTTTGTTGATGTCCTTATGGATTTTGGGAATAAAGTATATGGACAGGGTTACCGGATTATCTTTTTTCAAATATTTGTATTAGTCTTCGGTAATCAATTGCTTATTTTTCCATGTCATCAATTTCTTATAGTATTCCTTGTGTGCCTCCTTCATGGCCGCAGGGGTATTCCGTAGATAGCATTCCCTGTCATTGAGTTGTGAGTACGCCTCCTTATCATATTCCTCACGGGTCCAAAGTACAATGTTGCCTCCTTTGTCACTACTTCTGATGATAACATTCTTCTCCGATTTCAATTTGAGAATGAGGGCCTCGTATTGTTGATTTTGTTTATTGTATTTGCGCCGTTTGGTTAAAGTTTCTTTATGCAATTTTTTAATTTGTGCTGTAACATTCTCATGGAAGACATCCATTGAATCACGAGGCATTATGGGGTTGAATGTGGACGCTGGCTTGTATGGTGTCGATTGTATTCTCTGTTGTGGATATACGGTGTCCCCACCCGACATATTGTCTTGCTGGTTGAATTCATCATATCCGGCCCCTTCTGTTTCCCATAATTCCTGCATCTCCAAAAGAATAGGGGCATCAGATTGTTTCAGTCCACTTATATTGTCCATGTCTCTCATTTCCGTGGATGTCTTGTTAAGCGCATGGAATTTCATCAATTTCAATTTTCTAACTGCTTTGTAAATGTCCAATCTTGTGGAAGCGTAATCAAAGTCAGTTTCATGGGCAAATGATAAACCTAACTTAAGAATATTTTCTTCATCTTGGGTTCATTTCACTTGTGTTAGGTTTATGACAGTTCTGTTCGTAGCAGATTCAATCCTTATTTCTTTGTCCACTGTCCCCTTCCCCTCTTTTTGTTGTGATTTGGAGCGCCTCCTGCTTGCCTTGCTCCTCTGCCTGCGCTTATAGTTGGCATACTTTCGCTGTAATTTCTTTGTGGTCTGGGGCGGAGAGTTTGTCTTCTTTTGTGGCATAAAAAATTAATCTCCTCCCCGGGTGATGGTTTTGTTGTTTGGCCACTTTCTCCCATATTGCGTAGTTCAGAATCAGAGTCACTGCCCCCCATTGAACTCATATCGGACTGAGATGTTTCCACAGTGTTCGTATTCCTATTGTGGACCTTCGGATTTTCAGTGGCCCTATATTGGGAGACACGTAGGGCGTCGTATTTTTTAGCAAACGTGAAAATTTGCCCCAGCTCGTAATCATTGCGATCCCTCTGGAATTTAAATGCCTTCCTTTCCATGATTTTGGCCTCCTCTTTTTGAGTCTCATTGTCATTTCATTGATTAATGTGGTTTTTTCCTCCGTCACTGCAATTTTGTCCAATTCCTCATTTATTTCTGCAATATCCCTGAGTAGCTGCGCCCGGTCAATATCAGCATATTTTATAAGAATTAAAACTAGTCTCCGAGATGACTCTAGATTACTCTCAGCCCATTTTCATGAGGTCGGGATTAGGATTCTCATAACTGGGGGCCGTTAATATCCTCAGTCCCCTTGGGATCCGGTTGACGTCGATGTACCTCTGGAAGGATCTAGATTCCCACCACTTGCTCTGTTCACCGCGTAACTTTTTTTCTAAAATGTTATATTTTTCTTTTATATATATTTATTACTCTTTTTCTCTCATGACCTCTTACTTTTAATATGTTTAGATTTTGCAAATGTTTTCTGAAGGCAATCATTGTAAATTTTAAGAATAATGTCTTAAAGTATATCATTTTGTTTGCAATATGTATTTGACACACTATGTTTAAAAAAAATGTGTTGCTAACTACTAGCTACTCTGATTCAAGCATGTGAATCTATGAAAGCTCCAATACTGGAGTAAGAAAATAAGTTACTGTGGGAGGGCGGGTCGGATAAACAGACGCGGAGGCCGGATATATGGTCCAAGGACTCGTTTTTTATTTTCATCAGGTGCCACAGACTTAGGTTTCCCTACAGGGATGGGGTGCCCTTCTTTTTGTGCCGGTCTCCCTTTCTGGGGTTGGGATTCGGGATCAGGTCGTTCCTCCTCTTCCTCTTCTTCAACGGGGTGAAGGGGGTTGGATTCTGGCTCCTCCGTCGTGTCGTCACTCACCCGGAGGCTCGTACCGAGGAGAAGAGAAAATGGAGACCGTCAGTGAAGTCTGGGAAGGGGGGTGAGTAGAGAAGCCAAACCCGTCACCTTCACCCGGTGGATTTATTGAGCGTGGTGTGAAAAGGGGACATGCAAAAAGGGGATGGTGTGCCTTAATTCTTGGGGTCAGAAAAGTTACCGAAAGGATAGGGTCGAGCCCGAAATGCCAGCAGAAGATGAACCCCCTTACTGGCTCTTGGTTTGTTGCTCTCACCCCTTGTGTCCCGTTTCCACCCTCCACCCGCCTCCCACGTCTATTCCAACCCGCTATGCCCAATTCCAGCGCCACTCACCGGCTCCGCCGCAACTCTCCTGAGCTGCGGCCGCTCTTCAGCCACCTCCGGTGGACGCCACCACTCTTCGGTCCACTGGTCGTCTGCTTCCTCCTCTTCCTACTCGATGCTGCTTCGTTCGCAGTCCTCTCGTCCCGCTCTTCGTCCTCCGTCCTCCTGTCGTCCCGCTCTCTGTTCCTCGTCCTCCTCTTGCTCCGCTCTCTGTTCTCCGTCCTCCTCTCGCTCTCCGGTCAACAACGCCTCTTCCCGGTTCTTCTCCGTTTTTAAAGGTCCAGCCGCCGTCCATCCGGGGTCAGCTCCTCCCCTCTTCACCTCCTGGCCGCGCTGCGGAAAAACAGGAAAGGTGGGAGTGTCACTCCCCCAGACAACGCCTTCCTCGTGCACGCCCCTAGCATGCCGATCGTTGCCCGCAAGGGAGTCTGGTAGTTGTGGTCCTCCCACCGCCGCCGGCGCTGTAATTCCGGGGCCCGCTTTCTCACATCCCTTTTCCCTTGCCGTCTTATTACAAGGGCTCTGCTCTTGGGGGTATCGTGACAGAAAGTCCACGTTGCCTTGTTCTGTTCCCTTTCGGTGACGGGTTAGGAACCTATAAGGTTGTAGTGCCAGGAACCACCTCAACACCCTCACATTGTTACCTTTGTTTTGCGCCAGCCATTCCAGGGGGGCATGATCGGTATATAGCGTAAACTCTCTGCCTTCCAGGTAGTACCGCAAGGTGTCTATGGCCCATTTGATGGCCAACGCCTCCTTCTCTATGACGGCATAGTGAAGCTCCCTAGGAAACAGTTTCCTACTGATGTACAGTATTGGTTTTTCCCCATGTTGTGCCGTTGCCTGAGACAGTACTGCCCCCAGGCCCCGTTCTGAGGCGTCCGTCTGGAGTATAAAGGGAAGGGCATAATCAGGACTAGCCAACACGGACTCGGACGTAAGGGATGTTTTCAAGGTCTCAAATGCCTGTAGGATCTCCCGTGTAGGTGTCCTCAACCTAACTTCTGTGTTCACTGTTTTTTGTAGTAAGTCGGTGAGGGGGGTTGCAATGTGTGAGAAGTTGGGGATAAACCGTCGATAATAGCCAAGCAGTCCTAGGAAGGCACGGAGATCCTTCTTTGTTTTGGGTAATGGGATTCGGGAGATAGCCGTTACCTTGGAATCTTGGGGTCTGATGGCTCCTTCACCCAGCAGATACCCGAGGTATCGGACTGTTTGGGCTGCAAGACGGCTCTTGGCGGGGTTGATCTTAAGACCATGATGTCTTAGGGCTTCTACCACTCGAGTCAAATGGGACATGTGTTGCTCCCAACTACCGCTATAGATGATGATGTCATCTATATATGCACCGGCATACCTCTCATGTGGCCATAGGATTTGGTTCATAACTCTCTGGAAGGTAGCCGGTGCTCCATGCAGTCCAAAGGGCAATACCTTGAATTGGTACAACCCATCTGGTGTGGAGAACGCTGTTTTTTCCTTGTCTTGTTCGCGCAGGGGTATCTGCCAATACCCTTTACAGAGGTCCAGGGTACTGATATATTTGGCCCTGCCTATTCTCTCGACCATCTCGTCCACCCTAGGGAGGGGATAGGTGTCAAATTCCGATATTTTGTTCACTTCCCTGAAGTCGATACAGAAACGTACCGAGCCATCCGGCTTCGGTACGAGGACAATCGGCGAATTCCATTCACTGATGGACGGTTCGATGATGTCCATCTGCAACATTTTCTGTATTTCCTCTCGGATGGTGTGTCGGCGGGCTTCGGGTACTCGATAGGGTCGGAGACGTACCCGTTTACCGGGGGGGGTTTTGATGGTGTGTTCCACCAGGGACGTCCTCCCAGGGTTCGTGGAAAAGGTGTCATGTAGGGGAAGAAGCACGCCAGCCAAGTCCACCTTCAGATTGGAAGGGAGAGCCGGATCCATACACTGTTCGAACAAAGGAACCGCCACCATCGCGTCGACAGCGAGAGCTGGAATGGGGCCCTCCCATTTCTTCAACAAATTAACGTGGTAGATCTGGGAGGTGCCACGAGCCGGATCCGTCTCGACGCGGTAAGTCACTGGAGTTACCTTTTCCCTCACAGTGTATGGTCCCTGCCATTGTCCTAACAATTTGTGGTCGGAGGAGGCCATCATGAGTAGAACGGCATCGCCTACTGCAAAGGATCTCACCCGGGCTTTTTTGTCATATTGTACTTTCTGTGCCATCTGGGCGCTTTCTAGGTTGATGCGGACGAGGGATCTGATCTGGCCTAAGTGGGTCTTGAGAGCGGAAACATAATCTACCAAAGGCTTGGTGTTATCCGGTTCGGTTTCCCACTTCTCCTGGGCCATGTCCAACAGGGTTCTGGGCTGATGGCCATATAACAATTCGAAAGGTGAGTAACCGGTGCTTTTCTGTACCTTACATCGCAAGGCGAATAGGGCTAGGGGTAACATGTCCTCCCATTTCCTTGTCTCCAAGGCTAAAAGCTTCTTAAGAGTGATCTTTAGAGTAGCGTTATATCGTTCTACGAGGCCGTCCGTTTGGGGGTGATATGCGGCGGTTCGTATTTGATGGACTCCCAACAGGGCACATACCTGCTTCATTACCTTGGATACGAAAGGGGTTCCTTGGTCTGTTAAGATCTCCTTTGGGAACCCCGTTCGTGAGAATACTGTGATCATCGCCTTGGCGATGTTGGTGGCGTCCGGACGGCGTAAGGCCATCGCCTCCGGAAACCGGGTGGCGTAATCAACAAGGACCAAAACGTACCGACACCCACTCCGGGAAGGCAGCAGGGGTCCTATAATGTCCATCCCTACTCTACTGAAGGGTTCTTCAATAATGGGTAAAGGGTGCTCGGGGTGGCTTATACCTACTATTCTTCTGGCAAACGGGACACTCCCTGCAATACCTCTTCACTTGTTGGAATATACAGGGCCAGTAGAACCGTTCCGTTATCTGTTTTTCCGTCTTCTCTGTCCCGAAGTGTCCCCCCAACAAGTGACTGTGGGCTAGGAAGAGAACCTTTTCCCTAAAGGGCCCCGGAACCAATAGCTGGGGGGCCTGGGTAGGATTCCCTTTTCGGTATAGCAACCCGTTCCTGCTGTAAAAGTAAGGACCTACATGTAGGGGGTCTTCTTGCTGTAGAGCGGAGTTCCATGCCTCCTGTAGGACGGGGTCTTCCCGTTGAGCGGCACGGAAGCTTCTATCCGTCGCCCAGGGCGTGTCCTCCTGTATAATTGGCAACACTAAGGGGGGCTTCCCTTTCTCTGCTCTTCTCTGTTTCTTGCTCTTCCGTGTTTTGGGTTGGGTCCACTCTTGATTTTCCGCACGGGAAAAGGGCGCCGTGGTCCACCATTCCTCTTCTTTTGTAGGAGCGCTGTTTATCAAGCGGGGTAGGTTCGGGTAGTCGTCCCCGAGAATGACCTGTTCTGGCAGACTGGGGATAAGGCCCACCTTCAGAGTGGTGCCCGGGTCATTCCGATGTTGTATGTGTACTTCTGTAGTGGGATACTGTTTCGTATCACCATGAACACATCGAATAGCGACAATCCCATCAATAGGTCCGATCCATGGTTCCAAGTCCTGAGGTCTTATGACGCTTTGGCGGCAACCCGTATCGGCCAAGGCAATCGCGGGTTGTCCGTTGACCGTCACCTGGCAGTGGTACTGAGGAGGCCTCCGTTCGGTGGGGGAACAATAATAGTTACAAGCCATCCCTATCTCCATGGGCTCTTCTTTTTGTGGACAGAACCTGGCTATGTGTCCCATGCCTCCACAATGAAAACACTGGGGTCCCGAAAGAGGGGCTCTATTGTCAGGAGGACCATGAGCTCCCGGGATGAAGGTTATGGGTTCCGGTTTTCGTAGGACAGACGGACGTAGGGGTCTGTGAACTCCAGGGCCTCCAGACCTCCAGGAAGGATCGTCCTTTCCCTTTTGGATTTCCTGGGCGCGACTATAGGTGCTGGCTATCTCCACTGCTGTCTCTAAGGTGAGATGGGCCTGTTGTCGGACCCATCTCTGTATGGGGGGGTGAAGGGAGGACAAGTATTGTTCCAGATAGATCTTAGCCATGATTCCATCCTTATCCGTGGTGCCAGGCTTCAGCCACCGATCCGTCATGTCCTTCACCCGGTAATATAATGCTCGAGGGGTTTCCTGGGGTCCTTCTTTTATTTGTCTCAACTTAATCCTATAGGACTCGCTCATCTATTCCCAGGCGCTCCATAATGCACTGCTTAATGTCCATGTATGGGACTGCTCCCTGGACTGTAGCAGCTTGATATGCCGCCTGTAGATCACCCGAAAGGAGGGGCCCCAGATACTGTCCCCACCTGTCAGCAGGCCAGGCCGCCGCGGTGGCTATGCGTTCGAAGTTGTTAAAGAAGAAGTCCGGGTATTCCCCGCTGACGTATCGTTGGAGTACCATGGAAGGGAGGGTGGTTTGACCCCTCTGCTGTCCCAGGGCCTCGGTCAACTTCTCCATGGCCGCCCCGTGGGTTTGGCCTTGCCCCGATAACACCTGCTGTATCTTGCCCCGGTCTTCTTCCACCACCGTAAGGAACCGTTCCATCACTTTGCCCAGGTGTTCCTGGTTCTCCGCCATCTTCGCCATAGCGGCCTCCATGTCTCCGCCAAATCCCTCTTCTGACACCACCTGTGGGAGGGCGGGTCGGATAAACAGACGCGGAGGCCGGATATATGGTCCAAGGACTCGTTTTTTATTTTCGTCAGGTGCCACAGACTTAGGTTTCCCTACAGGGATGGGGTGCTCTTCTTTTTGTGCCTTTCTCCCTCTCTTTGGTTGGGATTCGGGATCAGGTCATTCCTCCTCTTCCTCTTCTTCAACGGGGTGAAGGGGGTTGGATTCTGGCTCCTCCGTCGTGTCGTCACTCACCCGGAGGCTCGTACCGAGGAGAAGAGAAAATGGAGACCGTCAGTGAAGTCTGGGAAGGGGGGTGAGTAGAGAAGCCAAACCCGTCACCTTCACCCGGTGGATTTATTGAGCGTGGTGTGAAAAGGGGACGTGCAAAAAGGGGATGGTGTGCCTTAATTCTTGGGGTCAGAAAAGTTACCGAAAGGATAGGGTCGAGCCCGAAATGCCAGCAGAAGATGAACCCCTTACTGGCTCTTGGTTTGTTGCTCTCACCCCTTGTGTCCCGTTTCCACCCTCCACCCGCCTCCCACGTCTATTCCAAACCGCTATGCCCAATTCCAGCGCCACTCACCGGCTCCGCTGCAACTCTCCTGAGCTGCGGCTGCTCTTCAGCCACCTCCGGTGGACGCCACCACTCTTCGGTCCACTGGTCGTCTGCTTCCTCCTCTTCCTCCTCGATGCTGCTTCGTTCGCCGTCCTCTCGTCCCGCTCTTCGTCCTCCGTCCTCCTGTCGTCCCGCTCTCTGTTCCTCCTCCTCTTGCTCCGCTCTCTGTTCTCCGTCCTCCTCTCGCTCTCCGGTCAACGACGCCTCTTCCCGGTTCTTCTCCGTTTTTAAAGGTCCAGCCGCCGTCCATCCGGGGTCAGCTCCTCCCCTCTTCACCTCCTGGCCGCGCTGCGGAAAAACAGGAAAGGTGGGAGTGTCACTCCCCCAGACAACGCCTTCCTCGTGCACGCCCCTAGCATGCCGATCGTTGCCCGCAAGGGAGTCTGGTAGTTGTGGTCCTCCCACCGCCGCCAGCGCTGTAATTCCGGGGCCCGCTTTCTCACAGTTACTTACCTGTAACTGTTGTTCTCCAGTATTGAAATCTTTCATAGATTCACATGCAACCCTCCCTCCTCCCCTGAGAGGCTCACCTTTCGGATTTTTGCAGGTGTATCTTTTGCAAGCTTGCTGTGAAAATCTGAGGGTCTAAGGTTCTCTCAGGGGTGTTCTAGAGGGTGAGAGATCCCAATTGGTTCAGGCTTAATTTTTGGTCTCTTTTACATAACAGAGATAAGTTACAAACTGAAATGGGCCCAGGCCTGGTTTCTGGCTTGTGTTGGCTTTGCACTGCTATTCTGATATACCGGGGACTCCCATCTCGACGACGAGGAATGATTCAAGCATGTGAATGTATGAAAGATTCCAATACTGGAGAACTACAGTTACAGGGAAGTAACTTATTTTCTTAATGCCAATGAGCTGAAGAAGGTTAGCAAATGGCAATAAAGTGTTTCTGTATATGAATTCCACATGCTTGCTGCATTGTCTCTGCAGATTCAATTCTTTTTATTTGGGAGAAACACAAAATTAAACGATACCAACAAAAACAAGTGCAGTGAATTGCAGCCAAGCCGATAATATAAGTATACAATAAAAGTTAAAGCATTACATTGGGTCTGTAACATAATCAGTAGTTTTGTGGTCGCCATTACTCCATTAAAATTTTACAGCGTTGCATTGTCCAGGGTTAGTGGGGGGGGATCGGTAAAGGGAGTACATAGCAATCCTCTACTCTCATTCCATGGCCCCATATTTTTGTCCATTTGCGCGGGCAACCCCTACTTTTATAGATAACCCTCTCTGCCTGCATACACCAGTCCATGTCGGACTCCCAGCATACACCAGTCCATGTCGGACTCCCAATCAGTGTATCGCAGCTTAATCCCTCCCTTCCATGTTCTGGCAATATTACGTTTTGCCACCATGCAGCCCAACGAGACCCATATTCTGTCAGTTCTAGAAAGGTCCGTAGCGTCCCAGATATTTAGAAGGCTAAGCCGTGGGGAAACTTCGACAGGTATGTGACAGATCCGAGACATGGTTGCTACAACTCGTCCCCAATACTTCTGGAGGATAGGGCATTCCCACCATTGATGTAGATAAGTGCCAGTGAGACCACATCCCCGGGGACAAGCCGAAGAGTCAAGTATACCCATTTTGACCAGTGCTGAACTAGTGTAGTAGACTCTGTGAAGTATTTTCAGTTGTATGAGTTTGAAACAGGAACGGATCGCCACTTCCCGGGGCGATGCCAGGGCCTCCCTCCAATCCTCATCAGTCATGTCCCCAATATCATCTGTCCATTTTGTGCGTATATTGTCAAGGTTGTCAGGTGTGTTATTCAGGATTTTGCGATAAGTTAAGGAGATGGCTTTGTCTGGGAGGTAGTCGTCTAATAACCTATCCTCTAAGGGCGATGATACTGGCAAGTCTGTGCCTCTGGGTATTGCCTTATGTAATGCGCTGCGTGCTTGAAGGTACCGAAAGGTTTCCCCCTCTTGCAATTGGTAATGTAGTTGCAGATCACTAAATGGGACGATCCCGCCCTCTGCCCACAGGTCCCCAACTTTGGAGATGCCAATTAAATCCCATTTGTCGAACCCGGGCTGTTTTGCTAGCATACCCAGTTGACAGGACTCAAGCAGTGGAGCAACCCGTGTGATTTTCACATTCCAGCCCAGAGCTGCTGTTACCGTATGCCATAAGGAAACCGTGGTAGAGGTCGGTGTGTGTTTTGTCCCGCCGTATAACGCCCTCAAATAGTTCCCTGGACGCATATTATGCCGGTCCATCCTATAGGCTGGTTCAGTGAAGGGCCGGTGTGTCCAATGATTAAGGACCACTAATTGTGAGGCCCAATAGTAGGATCTGATAGCGGGCAAGGCGATGCCGCCGTTGTACCATCTTTTAGTGAGCTTGGTGAGGGCGATGCGGGGTGTGCCGTTATTCCATAGCAGAGTGGGTACCTCTGAGTCAATGGAACGAAAATAGTGAGGTGGGACCAAATGTGGCGTATTCTGTAAGGCATAAAGGAAGCGGGGGAGTGCCATCATTTTATAGAGGGCGGCTCTACCCAGTAGTGTGAGAGGTAATGTTTTCCAATGCTGCACGTCAGCTCGGAGGCGTTGTAAAGGGGGAGTAAGATTCCGTTCATGGAAAGTCGCAGGGTCCCTTGTGATATAGATACCGAGATATTTGAATCCGTCTGTAACTACCCTTGCCTCACAGCTGGTGGGAAGAGCAGGGCAGTCCCCACTTAAAACATAGATCAGTGATTTGTCCCAGTTAATGGTATACCCAGAATATTTTTGAATGAGGGAAAAGACACGTAACACCTCGTTGATCGAAAATCGGGGTCTGGCTAGATAAAGTAAAATGTCATCGGCATAGAGGGAAATTTTATCCATCCACTCCGGTGACCAATTGAGTCCCCTAATCATGGGGTCACCCCTAATCCAGAGCGCCAGAGGTTCGAGTGCCAAAGCAAATAACAGAGGCGACAGGGGGCACCCCTGTCTCGTACCTTTTCCCAGTTCAAAGATCACTGACCGTGATCCGGGCCAAGGGTTTGGAATAAAGCAGACGTACCCAGGATAGAAACTTATCTCCAAAACCATACCGTTCAAGTGCGGCGAATAGGAAGGGCCATTCTATCATATCGAAAGCCATCTTAGCGTCTAGCGACATAATCACTGAGTCTTCCTGTATGGTAGAGGCCCTGCCAAGGACGCCAAATAGACGACTGAGGTTCAACACAGTATTCCTAGCGGGCATAAAACCAGACTGGTCCGGGTGTATCAATTTATGGAGATAAGGTGTGAGGCGCAAGGCGAGAAGCTTAGCGAGTATTTTAACCTCCAGGTATAGGAGGGAAATAGGTCTATAGGGGCTGCACTGTTCAGGGGTTTTTCCCCTTTTATGTATGACTACGATGTTCGCCAGTCACTGTGTTGCTGGCAGAGTACCCAAAGCCACGCTCCTCTCGTACATTTGCACGAGGAAGGGGGCAATCGACGAGGCATTAATTTTGTAGAGTTCAATAGGGAGGCCACTGGGGCCCATGGCTTTTCCGGACTGTAGTGCGCCAATCGCTTTAGACACTTCAGCCATCAAGGTGGCGTCTACATCTGCCAGATCTTGGGGATCCAACATGGGCAGGGGCAGGGTGGAGAGCAACTCCATGGCTGCGTCGTATGTGGATGTGGGCGAGGGGGCAAAGATTTGTTCAAAGTAGGTGGCAAAAGCCCCTGCAATCCCGGCTCTGTCCTGTAACCTCGCGCCTCCCTGATCCACGATATCAGCCACCCACCTATTGGCCATATCTCACCTGTCAAGCCATGCCAACAGCTTATTGGCCTTATCACCAATATCATACATGCGGTGTTGAGTGGTTCGATATTGGGTCTTAGCTGCGTCTTCCGCGATGTCTCTATATTCTTTTTGTTTCAGGGCTAGTTTGTGCGAGGTGTCTGGCGTTGCGGTTGCCACTAACTCGCCTTCAAGGATAGCCACCTCCCTCTCTATTTCCTCCAGTTGTTTTTGTTTTTCGTTCCTGTGTCCCACGACCGCCGCCACCCCGCAGCCCCGGATTACCGTATTATATGCCTCCCACAGTGTTATATCTGAATCAACAGAGCCGTCGTTTTCAGCAAAATAATTTTTGGTGGCTACCGTCAGCTTGTCACTTATCGCCGGGACTTTCAGGTACCAGGGATTAAGGACCATTTTGTGGCAAGTGGGGTGTGGAATCCCTCCATAGCACGACACAATTGGGGAATGGTCCGAAATACCCCTGGGGAGGAAGGAGATCTCACCGAACAGGGGGAGTTGGGCGGCTTTGCAAAAAAAATAATCTATACGGGACATACTCCCGTGTACCCCAGAGTGGAAGGTGTATTGTCTTACAGTGGGGTTACATATCCGCCATACGTCTATCAGTCCCAGAGCCTCGAGGAAATCCCTCAGTAGTTTTCCCAGTGATTCCCCTCGTCTGGGGGGCAAGCGATCCAAGTCGGCATTCAAGGCGGCATTACAGTCTCCTCCCACCAGGACATCCCCATCGGGAAGTCTCAGCATGTGTGGGCCCAAGTCAGTCAAGGTAGAGGAATGAAGTCTGGGGGGTATATATAGGGAAGTCACGTTGAGGGACCTACCCTCCCATCGCCCAGAAACCGTGACAAATCTACCAAGGGGGTCACGGGTGATATTGTGTATCTGGAAGGGGAGGGAACTGCGCACCAGGAAACCTACCCCTCCGGATCCCCGAACGTAACCTGCATGGGCTATCAGCTTGTATCCTCGTCTATTGAGTGTGCAATAGGAGGTGCCATGTATATGTGTTTCCTGGAGCAATACAAGGTCGGGGGCGTGTCTCTTTAAGTATTGTAGTACTATTCCCTGCTTGATACGATCACCCAGGCCGTTTACATTCCACAAGAGTAGTTTGAGGCGAACCAGGGGTGGGGGCGCTATCGGTTCAGCACTCATCTATACATATGGCAAGGGGACCGCCCTCCCCTGGGGAGCATAGGAGGGGCAATGAGGATCAATCCTACCCACTCCTGTGGGATCACTGTTGGGGACAATACACTTTCATCCACAATGTAAATATTATACACATTGACGACCCAAATAGCATTAAAGGCGACAGCAATAGTCAGACTGCACAAAAAACACAATATAAAATTATAGTAAAATCCAAAGAAACACCCGAAACCCTCCCCCCACCCTGCCTCCCTGCAACGTGGACTGAAAACTGCCCACCCCCCAATTTTGCAGACCGCCTGTGTACCCAGAACAGGAAAACTGTGTAAAGGGAAACGCCATACAGCCGGACTACCCAGGAATATAGCCTACTTCCCCATAAAATCTATTTGTTTGACCAGGATAGCTGGCAACAGACCCCATAAACTGTGTTCGGGGTGGTGTATTTCTGACCTCACTATGTGACTTCTATCTCCACCCCAACTCGTGAAAGTAGGACCGAACCCCGACACTCATTTGTTTTGACCCTTAAATGTTAAAAGCAATGGAAGGGTGGGAACATCAAACAAACTTACACAGAATATAGTCACCCTTGCCCGGTTGGGGCCAACAGTTACACATAATGCAGCCTTATTCCAGGGGTCTCTTCCATTCGTGAAAAATGGAGCCAGCCCCTATCATAGATTGAAGTTTACTGGTAACCAAGTTCCTCCATTTCAGTCGGTCTTCTCCAGGCGACCCTCTCGTCTTTGCGTACAGTCCGGAGAGGAGTGTTTCTGTGATCCAGAGGAGCGCCATTCTTCCAACCAGTCCCAGGCGTCCTCCGGTGATTGGAAAAACCACGACTTTCCGTCCGATTGGACACGCAGTTTTGCAGGAAAAAGCATTGCGTATTTCAAATTGTGACCTCAGAGCACCAGTTTCACTTCTAAGAAGGACCTACTCTTCTGTTGCACCTTATAAGTGAAGTCCAGAAAGAAGGTAATGGTCGAGTTCTCAAACTTAAGCGGTGGGGCGGTTCTTGCAGTTTGGAGGATTATGTCCCTATCTCGAAAATTAAAGATCCTTGCCAGGAGGGGACGCGGTGGAGCGCCCAGCTTCGGAGGGCCCCCAGGGACTCGATGGGCACGTTCAACTGAAAAATATTTTGAGAGGGTGCGGGCTGTAGCTGATTTTGAATTAAGTCCTCGACAAAGAGGTCCGCGGCCTGCCACTCCGCCCATTCGGGGACTCCCAGGATCCGCACGTTGTTTCTGCGTGCACGACCTTCGTAGTCTTCAAGCTTTGCTTCAATCTCCGATGTTTGGGCCTGCAGTCGTTTGACAGTCGTTTCGAGCTGTGTCGTGGAGTGTTGAAGAGTTGCGACTGAATCCTCGGTCGCCTTGACCCGTTCTCCCATATTTCTCAGGTCGGTGCGTATAAGATTTACATCTATAGACACTGGGTCAATATTGTGTTCCAGTGACGAACGGACCCCATGGATGACCTCCATAACATCCACCAGTGTTGGAGACCCTTCATCAGTTTGTTGTTTAGCCTCAAGTTTGTCCTGTTTCCCAACTGCAGCATCAGATTTCGAGTGAGCGAATTTCGCCAACTTTAGCAGGTGAGTTTGTCTGGAGCCCTTTGCGGTGGCCATTGCGTCCTGCACGGAGACTGAGTGGTGGGGGCCCGGGCACGGGGGTAGCGGGGCCCCAGAGGTCAAAGGCGAGCAGCAGTGCAGCTGAATTAAACCGTGTCGTATCTCCTCTTCAGACACCAAGAGTGCGTAACTTAAGCCAGGGCTTTAGGGGTTTGTATTATGTGGTGGTGTCATGTTCGCCGCAGTCGTGGGCCACAACGACCACCTCCCGGGCCCCGCAGCTCAAATTGTAGCGCCCAAAGACAAGCCAAGCACACAGCTGCCGCGCGGTACCTTGATTTTCAAAAGAGCTCCAGAGCCGAAGATATATGCACCTTCTCCTGGAGTATGTGAGGCTCAGGGGGACTATGAGCCGTCTGCCAACCCCTGTGTTGAATAAAGTCTAAAGGCCTCACTCGAGCCTATTGTTGTTCGTGGGGGGGGCGCAGTGAAGATTAGTTGAATGGGCCTGCACACTGAGGATGCCTCACCCCCCCTGGCGTCAGACGCGCACTGTTCAAAAGCACCCCGGGGGGGAAAAGAAACCCGGCGCAGCAGCTGTCCCTCACCTCTGGCACCGTGACTTGGTCGAGGCCGCAGGAGGAGCCCCAAGGCCGGCCGGCCGCCCGCACCGGAGCCCACAGGGCACGTCCGCCCGATCGCACGCGGCCGGGGGCCCCCCATCAAGGCTCCACGCAGGTTCGCCCGGGTCTCCACCGGATGCCGGGGCCGTGTAATAGTCGGAGGCCGATAGGTGTTTGCAGGGGGGTTGGCTTCCAGGATCAGCGGGCCCACGTCCGAAGCGTCGGTCTCGCGAGTAGGGAGCCATGCGATGTCACGGCCGGGTCCTCCACCACCTCGTGTTCGGCAGCTCCGGAGCCAATTTCCTCGGATCAGGAGGTCGGATTTCTTCCGTACTGGGGTGGGACGGTTCAGGGATTCCAGGAGCCTCAGATCCTTGGATTATGAAGGGCAATACAGATATTTGTGGCGGATATGGGGGAAGATTATTTAGACTGCGAACGGAGATTTATCTCAATGCGGCCATCATGGGTGTTGGCTAGCCACGCCCCCCCTGCAGATTCAATTTTTGTTTAAAATACACAAATGTATATGAGAAAAAGGGTAGGTTTAAATCCCTGGTCTCAGCACCTTGTGAATCTGACAAATGTCCCTTCCCATGAAAAAAAGTATAATGTAGTCTCAATTGTTGAGAAGTGCTTGTATGCTCTCGGTCAAGGATTGCACCATCCAAAACTGCCAAAAATAAAATGTGCATTAAGATTTGATGCCAGAAAGAGATACTCATCTAATCATTTTGACTTAATGGCACAGTGTGAAACTCGAGTACCTGAGGTCAAACCCAGCCTCCCTGCTTCCCCAAAATCTTGAGAAAATAAGTGTCTTATTTCACCGAGCTACCTTTTTGCCAAAATTGTGCTTGAAATGCATTCCGCTTTCCTTTTTTTCCAAACTTTTCTCAGGATTATAACCTCCTATCAAAACTTTACTTTAGCGAGCTCGCTCACAGAAATTCAGATCAGGTATTACACCTGGTTTTCAGCCTGGACAGAGGTGGATGTGAGTGGCCACTGAAGGAAGTGGGTGGAGCCAGGGGAAGTGGGTGTGGCCTCCCAAGGAAAGTTTTAGGCACCTGCGCTTATTGTATGATGTAGCAATGTTCTAGTTAATGTGTCATGTGTTTTATGGAAATCTATTGGCTGTTGTCATTATTACCTCATTTGACACCATTTCATTAGCTTGCCTTTCACTGTTAGAAAGTCTATAAAAGTGTTTTTTCTTGGATGTGTGCTAGACCTCTCTTGCCTTCTAAACTAAACAGTCCGTAAGTCAGTTTGCTATTTAAAATCTGTAATTAGAATATTTTTATTCTAGCCATTCATTTATTTCTAGAGGTCGACCTGATGTTGAAACCTCTCGCTCATTATGAACTACATTGATGCTGACTTAAACTGACTAAGTAACTAGCTTTTTTCTCTCTGCAATGATTCCTACATTTTTAATAAACCTGTCCTGGCACAGGTTGATGGAATTTCAATCTGAGCACTAATAAGCAGTGGTTGAATACTATACTTAAAGCCAATTAAAAAATGGTGTTAGTGAGGACCATACTAATTGATCTGCTTGCTTCTCTCCAAACTCAACTTGTACAGAATAGCATAATATAATAATACAATAACAGCTGATATATTTGATATTAATAATGTATATACAATACAAACGTTCTACATTATTGACCTAGGATGAATTTAAATCAGACAGAATGCACATTCAACAGGAATTCCACTAAGACAGTAAACAAACAAATGGGCATTGATTACATTTGAATGGGAATCAAGATATATTAAAAACAATGATTTTTTTACATAGTAATTGCTAGACCTGGCATCCCGGGCGTGGTTCTCCCCTAACTTTTTTGCCATCAACCCTCCTGTTTTGCTGACTTCCTTTTTGTTGGCTTTAGTATTCTATGCACTTTACCACTTCTATCCAGTGCTAAAGTGCTCACGCTCTCTCCTCTAAACATGGTAAAATTGGCTTATACCCAATTGCCATATTTAACTTACTTGTAAGTCCCTAGAAAAGTGATACTATATGTACCCAGGGCCTTTAAATTAAATGCTACTGGTGGGCCCGAAGCACTGATTGAGCTACCCTCCTAAGTAGGCCTTTCAAACATGTCTCAGGCCTGCCATTGCAGCCCGAGTGTGCAGTTTTAAACTGCCATTTCAATCTAGCAAAACAAACCTTTTACCAGGCCCAAACCTTCCTTTAATACATATAAGTCATCCCTAAGGTAGTCCCTGGGCAGCCCAGTGAGAACAGTGCAGAGTATTTGTTAGAAATGGGGGGCTCTAGTTGGCAGGCTGTTACACTGTCCGAGTAGGGACCCTACTTCCTAGTCAGGATAAGGGGAATACACTACTGAAATAACCCCTGCTCACCCCCTTGGTAGCTTGGCTCGAGCAGTCAGGCTTCTCTCAGAGGCAGTGTGTAAAGCATTTGCGCATAACCAACAGTAATACAGCGAAAACACTACAAAAGGACACCACACCAGTCTTAGATAAATAACCAATATTTTATCTGTGCAAACAAGACCAAAAATGATAAGAATCCACCATACAGTCCTCAGAAATATCAATACTCAAAAATAAACTTGAAATATAGTTCCTTGAAGTCTATAGCTCCGTCCGGGGCTATCATGGCGTTGTGAACATCAAATCCAAACAGTTCTGGCTGACCGCGGGGTAGCGGGTCAGCTACGGTGTCGGGAAGACCCACAAAACAGTACCTTTAGAAATGCAGGTCATTGGCGACCTCTTGTTGAGCCCTGAAGAGCTGGCGTCCCCAGGCATCAATTCTTGAGGTCGGTGCAGGAGTCATTGCGCCCCTGAAGTCACACGCGTTGCAAGTCGAAATCCTTGCGGTTGAAGTTGGGAGCACCGGCATCGGGCTGCAGTGCAAAGTGCAGCAGTGCGACGTGCAGTGCCCTCAGGACGCGGGGCAGGCAGCAGCTCGGTGACGGTCGTCTAGCGGCATCGGTGAGACCTGGGCTGCGGTGCAAAGTGATGAGGTGCTCGTCTCGGTGCTGGCAGGTCACGGTGCAAGCAGCGGCATCGTTGTTGTTGAAGCGCTGTCGTCTGATGACGAACTGGAGTGGATGGCGCAGGCGTCAGTAGGCCAAGGCTGCGGTGTGGAATGAGGGTGGTGTTTCGTGTAATTTACGAGCGGTGCCCTCCAACCACGGAGCAAGCAGTGGTGTCAATGTCGGCGCGGAGCGGCATCGTCCGTGATACCAGGGCGGCGGCGTGAAGCAAGGCAGTGCAGAGTGTGATGCCCAAAGGTCACGGTGCAAGCAGCGGCTCGGTGGCGGAGTCAGGTGCCATCGTCGGTGAGACCAGGCATGCGGTGCAAAGTGTGGCGGTGCCCTCTGCAGTGCCTTCAGGACGCAGAGTCAGCAGCGGCGTTGTTGACAGTGTCGCATTGCTTTTTCTTCTGTTGCAGCACCAAACACACAGTTTCCAGGGCTGGTAGCAGATGAACTTGAAGTCTTTGCTGTTCCTGAGAATTCTTGAACAGGGGGCAAGCTCTACTTCAAGCCCTTGGAGAAACTCACACAAAGAAGTTGCAGTCCAGTCCTTTCACTGTCGAAGACAGAAGCAGCCACTGCAGGCCAACACAGCAAAGCACACAGCAAAGTGGTAGTTCCTTCTCACAGCTTCTCCAGCTCTTCTTCTTGGCAGTCATCTTGGTCCCAAAAGAGTTCTCTGAAGTCTTTTATCTCCCTGAGACTTCCAACAGGAGGCAAGCTCTACTTCAAGCCCTTGGAGAAAACTCTAACAGCAGGATGATGAAAGTACACTCCAGTCCTTTCCCTGCCCAAGACAGAAGCAGCAAGCTGCAGGCCAACACAGCAGAGCATGAGGGGGCAAGGAGGTCTGCAGAGGCCAGCTGCTGAGCAGTAGGGCACTTGACATACTGGGACATGCTAATTACACATAGGCTTTGTCAAGAAAGAGGCTGCACTCTCCCCAGCACCGCACGCTGAGGTGGAATCACTTGCTTTATTCATGTCAGACTCTGCCTTCTATGATGCCATGATTGTGAAACCTAAGGCTACCATGCCCCTGCCGCAGTACTCACTCACAGCACTGTCTTCCTTTACACCCTCAGACTGTACCACAGAATACTTGCTCAGGTCTGACCACCGCAAGCTAACAGACAAAGTGAATTAGACGGAATCTTCCTTGACCACTCTGGGACCCGTGGTGCAGGACCTGCAGGATCGACTGAAGGTACTCAGCGCAGAGGTGATCTTGCTACACCGCAGAGTGGAGGTCTCTGAAGGGTGCTCAAGACTCAATAATATCTGCCTGCTGCGTTTCCCCGAGTGAATCGGAGGGCCCCAATGCGGACCTCTTTGTGGAAACCTAGATGATGGACATGATATTGCCGGGCAAAGTCCCTAAGATCTTCTCCGTGGAGAAAGCACATCGTATACCCGGGAGATCTCCCATCCCGGGAGCCCCACCATTAACTATTATTGCTCGTCTGCTTAATTTACGAGACCGTGATCTCGTGCTAGAACAGTTTCGCGCAAGAGGTCCTTGGAAACAAGAGGGCTCTGTGATAACTGCTTATCCTGACTTTACTGTGGAGGTACAATGGTTGTAGGCTCCTTTCTCAAAATCAAGCAACGCCTTCGGAAAGTGAACTTTAAGCATGCCCTCCTGTTCCCGGCGAAGTTGCGTGCTGTGGATGGGGAGAAGTCCCATGTTTTCTCTTCAACTGAGGATTCTGGACATGGCTCCACGCCAAAGATTTGGCTCATGTTGCTCCTGAGGAAGCTAATCCTGGAGACTGGTTGACACCTCGCCCCTGCCAACACAGGAAAAGGCCAACCAAGACCTGTCCTTTGCAATATCACGTGGCAGAGGAACAGGCTAAAGGAGTGAGGGAGGTCTCGCTACACAGCTTGAATCCTCTCAATTTGTCATAGGCTGACCAACTGTCAGATGCTAACTCCGACCCAGGGGTCTCTGGATCCACCATGGCCTGAGAGTTACTCAATGATCTGCAGATGACCTGTAATACATACCCGCGGGAGCACGGTAGGTGAGCTGGGGCGACCTGAGTCTCAGGCCGTGGCGACATATTGCTGAGTTGAGCCCTTATACAATGGAATGGCAGGGGGGCAAAGTTCCTCCGAACCGGGCCTACACCACCGACCTGATGCAGAAGTGCTAGGTGATGTTTTCCCCCATTTTATTGGAGGATTCTGAGTCTGTTCTTAGATCCTGTAAGTCAGGAACCCCCGATGACCCTTGTCCTCCCTAAATCTTGGGTGCTAATGCAGAGGCCATAAACCCCACCCTGAAAGTGCTGATCAACAACTCATTGCACCAGGCTTGTTTTTTCATTTACTTGAAGAAAGCGAGGCTGATCTCACTGCTCAAAAAACCTTCAGCAGATAAGTCCGTCCTGGCCAACTACAGGCCGATTTCCCTGTTACCAGCCTCTGCTAAGATCCTCAAAAAATGTGTCAATTTCCAACTTTCCAGCTATCTCGACATTAATCAGTTGCTGCATCCTTCCCAATCTGGTTTTCGCCCTGGACACTGCACTGAGTCTGGTTTGGTTGAGATCTCAGACACTATGAAAACTGCTGTGGACAAAGGGAAGAAAGTGGCCTTGGCCTTGGGTGGGACCTTCCTGGTCTGGCTGTGTTCCTTTTTATCAAACAGAGATTATTCGGTGTGGATGCCACCATTTGTGTTAGACTCTAAGTCCATTACATTTGGGGTTTCTCAGGGTTCTGCCTTGAGATCAACATTGTTCAATGTTTATATGTCCCCTTTGGCAACTCTGGTGGAATCCTTTGGAGTGCAGATCATCTCCTACGCTGACGACACACAGATTATTCTAACTTGGGACTGGAATATCTCTGGTGCCCAATGCAGAGTTGAGGCGTGTCTGTCAGCAGTGTTTCAGTGGATGTGCCAGAGTAATCTCCAGTGCAACACAAGCACAACAGAGGTACCGGTTTTTGGTTCTCCCCCGTTGTGGGGTGGTGAGGTTTAGCCTAGTTCTGCTCCCTCTCCTCCAACTCCAACTATAATGGTTAAGAACCTGGGAGTGAAGTTAGATAGCAACTTGTTCTTCAAACCGACAAGTGGAGAGCACAGTTGAGATACGTTTTGGGCTTCTCTGGTTTTTGAGGAAGTTCTTGTTTTTTTTTTCCAGCTTGTTGTCGGAAGATGCCCTCATAACATCTTGGCTGGACTACACTAATGCACTTTACTGGGGCCTCCCTTTGTATCAGCTTACGACATTCCAGTTGGTGCAGAACGCTGCTGCTAGGCTCCTGCTCAACATTCCTAGGAACGTTTCTGTTAAGCGCCATCTTAAGGAGCTACATTGGCTTCCCATACGGGCTAGAGTGAAGTTTAAGGGATTGGTGCTTGCCCATAGAGCTTTCTCTGGTATAGGCCCTAAATATTTATCCAAGTGTCTCACCCATTACCATCCTTCCAGAACCCTTCGTTCTGCAGACGCTTTGTTGGCTATTGTGCTGAGGTGGAAGAGATGGGGAGGCACTTCCTTCTCGGCGCTAGCTGCTGCAAGTTAGAATGCCCTTCCCTTGCATCTTCGTGCGGCCAGCGATGTGGGCTCTATGAAATGTAGCTAGAAAACGTTTTTTTTTTAAGGATGCCTTTTAGATTTTGTTCCTCTTGTGGCAAGACCTGGTGTATTGGACCTGTAGTGCCAGGACACTCTTTTGTATCTGCATGCTTTACAAGTACTGTTTGATTTGATTTGATGTGCTGTGCCTGGCCCTCCCACCCTGGAGCATACCGATGGGGCATGATTGTGTTGCAGGCATTTGTCAAGCGCCAAGTGAACTGTTTGGGGGGATATGGCATGGGGCTGAAAAGTGCTCAGATCAGGGGTAGGTGAGTTGTTTATCAAACTTGTTTGATTGTTCTTCATTTTCTGGCTGGTTGGTTTTGCGGCCCATCTAGGGACAGGGCATCTTTGCGGATTCTGTGATAATTAGTATGTGAATATGGCTACCACCTACAGTGCTTTAACCTGGAACAGTCGTGGCACGGTGACCCATGCCAGGGGAAATAGACTATATAAGCCAATGACAGAGGTGGAGCAATAGGGTGGGGGAGACAATACAAACATAAAGAAAATGCAGGATCAAAGAGAGTACAGAAGAACACTGTTAAAACTAACACAGGGATCTCCAAATTTCCCTTTATTAGTGGAGTCCCTGGTTAGATTAAAAAGGTTTTATTGAACCAGTGGATGGTGGTACGCTGGTCTATAATGGACCCTCCACCCCTCCAGTCTGCAAGCTGTCGACATGTTTCAGCCGGACGCTGTGTCTTCCCCGGCTTTCATCAGGACTAAAAGTGGATCCCTTAGTAACTCTTCCTATCTCCTACCTTAAGGAGTAGATCGTAGTCACAGCCTGTGTCAATGCGCAGGTCATGCAGTTCTCGTGAACATCCTGAAAATATTCTGTAATCAAGAGAATATTTTACATGTAAACACATAACACACAGTGAATATAGTAGTGCATGATCGTGAAAATAAAATAAAGGTGAACAAGTGGTCTCGTCCCTCTTAACATGTTCAGTGCGACACGGTGTCTACTCATGATTCTTTACAAACACCCCGTTTTGTAGGACCCATGTCCTAGATGAGCGTGTGAACATCACTCAATTAACAATTTAAGAATTAAAAACATCGGGTAATCATTAATCGGGTCCCTCCCATAAGCGTACTCTCGGTACATCTTACCGAGATTCACTGGTAATCATGTTCGAACTGGCGGGGGAGTGAGGACAGCTCCCTGTAGTCACACACTATATTGGTAGAGATAAAATAATGATGTATATGGTGGTTAAAACAAGGTTAGATCAGTGAACTCAGCCGATCGCTCACCATACTCCGTCAACCACCTCTGTCAAAGTAAACCCACGTGCACCTCCACATTATGCAGTGTCGCGTCATGCCATGCTTGATATCGTGATTATGAGAGAACGGGCATACGGTCAACTCACTGGTTCCTGGGCCCAAAACCTCCCGTACTCCCTACTTACTTCGTGAAGGTGAGCCCGTCACGGACATTGTGTCCCTCCCAGCGCCGCATAGGTACTGAGAGCAGCTCCTCGCTACTGGGTTATTACAACAGGCGCGTCCCGTCACGTGACCACCCTAGGGACAGCTAGTGCGCTGACCCGTGCCACCATGTTGAAGTGGCGCGAGTGGGAAATTGTCCCAGCACCCTGCGTCTGTCAAAGATGCTGACACAATCTCTCAAAAGGCGCCTGATGAAAAAGGGGCAGATTAATGTTGTATATTATTATTAAGCATGTATTATCGAACATGTTGATCACAAGTACTCCGCATGGGCAAGCAAAAGTAGTAGGGGAGTGTGCAACAAGTGGTTGCTCACATATCTGTCACCACTCCCGGCCTCCTGATATTAACAAACGTTTCAGCCCACTCTTCTACGGAGAGCAAACGATGCGGTTCATGCTCGTCCTAGTGTTAATATAAAAGATCTCATCTAGGTTGTTGGTCGTTCTTATTCGGCTCTGGCGAGCAAAAAGAGTCCCGTGGTTAGTGCAGAGGCGGCTACTCAGGGGAGAATGTACGGTACTCTGATCTGAGGTGTAAGGCCCTTTAACCTGAGTGTTAAAAGTAGGTAAAGTACTGAACAGACCAGTATAGCTTCTCTATTGGTAAGAGAGAAAAGTGTACTTTAAAAATTCACCATCAGGTTCCTGCTGTCTCAGTGAATCTATGTCAACAAAAAGGTCATATCTCCACAAAAGTGCAACGTCACTGCCACAAGTTATCAGGAAGGTTATCAGCAATGGGGGTTAGTTACATTCTATTGAGGGTATTCCAGGGAATGTCGTCGTTCAAGCCAATTTCATGGCTCTGTACTCTGTATATCCATTTCTGTTCCCTCAAAAATAAGGTTCTCTCTGGATTCTGGGAAGTTGGTGGGACGTCTGGTTTATCCAACACTTTCCAAAAGAGATCACTAGCTGAATGCTTCTTCTCCACATAGTGCGTGGTGAGGTGTGTTATTGTTTTTTGGCATCTAATGGTCGATCTGTGTTCCATGATTCTTATTTTGACTTTGCAAGCCGTCATCCCAATATACATTAGACCAGAGGGGCATCTGATCATGTAATTGATATTGCTGGAGTTACAATTAGTATGCCTACGCTCTTCCCCGGGGTAGGCAAGTCCTATGTGTATACTCTTTGGGGCATATTCTCAAGGACTCATCGCCGATTTAACGGCACTTTAGCGCCGCAAAAGTGGCGATAGATTTATCGCCCTATTCCCAAGCTGGTGCAAACTCCCCACATCACCAGAATATCAGCGATAGCTGCCGCAAAAAACATTGCCACTGATGAGAGAGACAACTAACGCTAATGATATGCAGAGTAGGCTTTCCCGTGTTAAAACACACGAAAACACCACTCCGCAATATTCTCAATGACCAGCCAGATCTGCGATGCGACCCAAAAACAGGCGATAAGGCGCATTAGCAGCAGGGATTTAACACCTGCCTTCTGTTGGTGCTAAGCAGGACGACTACCTGCAGTATGTAAGGGAGCCCAGCCCAGAGCCACATCTGAAGACCCACAGATGCCATGGAGACAATGAACATGCAGCCCGGAGACCCAAGAGGGCCACAACACCCACCGCCACCACCCCCAGGACCACCCTCCCCCCCTCCGGACCCCCCTCCCCGGACTACCACCGAGGCAGTGCAGGACAAGACAGCGGACCTTCCGAAAACGGCATGGCCCCTCAGCCACACAAGTGCAGAATGTGGGGAGAGGTTGGAACCAAGTATGTGTGAAGAAGGCAACTCACCCATGAAGAAGAATGTACACAATGCCAAGTGTGGCAGTGATGTGCTGGACAGACCACAGAATGCAGAGCACAGACATGTCCACGTGGACATATACTGATGGTGTGTGTAGTGTTGTGGACAGTGGACGAAACCATGTCACCACAGGCAGTGGGAAGACCTTGGACATGTAGCTGTGCCGTCCCCCCCTGTAAGCGTAAGCGCAGTGGGCTGGGCCGGCGTATGCCACTCCAGCGTAGGAGTGCCGATAAAAAGGCCGGGGCCCTGGGCGTGGTTCTCTTCCGTGATAGGCAACGCGTCTGCCAGGGCGGCGCACCTCACCCTGCCACGAGTCCACCGCCGTGACCTCCAGACTCCGTGACACAGGCCCCCAGCGCATCCAGCAGCACAGCAACACGGAGTCATGTGTGTGCCAGATACTGCCTGAGTCCTACACTGCGGTCAGCAGGTCCCACAATTCAAATCGTGCCACATTTCTGTTAATGGAGGAAACCACTAGTCAACAGACATTGCCCCCAGTGCGGCCCGTACTGACGGTGCATCGTCGTTGGCTGTGCACCTGCTGAGCGCTCCAGGTGCCACTGACCGTGTGCAACTCAAGCCGACGCCACGTGGCAATATTGAGGCAGAATTCAGTAGGCGAAAAACATTGCCCCCAGTGCGGCCCGCATGGACGGTGCATCGTCATTGGCTGTGCACCTGCTGAGCGCTCCAGGTGCCACTGACCCTGTGCAACACAAGCCAACGCCACGTGGCTGTGTGCCCTTGCTGACCGCTGCCTCCGGCCTACACTGCGGTCAGCAGTGCTCGCAAAACAAATCCAATCCTGACCTGCAAGGGCACGCCATCATCGCTGCCTGCACACCCGCCACCACCGCAAGGACCACCTCCAACCAACAACTGCCAGAGTCGGAGGAGTCTCACAGCCAGCCTATCTAAGTTGCTCACATCTGTCATGGATGCCATCATCAGCTTGATACCCTGCTCAGCTCTTCAGGTGCCACTAACTCAGTGCACCACAACACATGGATCCTTCATGATTGAGTTTTGTGCTGTGGACAGCGGACGCAACAATGTCACCTCAGGCAGTGGGGAAGACCTGGGACGATGATGATGAAGATGAGGCAGGTGTACCACACCCCACTGCAGCTGCAGCAGGAATAGCCCGAAGGGACCAAATCATTAACAATTCTTTCACATGAGCACGCTCAGCTCTGGTGCCCCTACCACAGTGCACTGCAAGTCATGGACCCTTTATGATTGAATCTGTGTGTGTGATCCGATGATCACTCTTCTGGTTGTTGCCAGCACCAACCACTCCCTGAGGGCTGGCTGGCTCACTCACCCCACACCCATCCAGCACAGGCGTCACTGGACATGTGACCCTGGTAATAAAAAGTGGCCGGGCGCACGTGCCCGTAGCCAGTTCAACTATCTATCTAAGTGTGTCCGTGTGGTCATTATCTATGCATGATGGGCCAGGGCCCTACCACATTACATTGTGCTGTGGACAGCGGACGCAACCATGTCACCTCAAGCAGTGGGTACGACCTTGGACACGTAGCTTTGTCGTCCCCCTGTAAGCGTAAGCGGAGTGGGCTTGGCAGGCGTACGCCAAGCCAGCATAGGGGTGTGAAGGATTTCGCCGGGGCTCTGGGCGTGGTTCAGTTCTGGCCTGGACAAGGAAGTAACTAATGAGTGTGTCACTGTTGTAGTGTCGGCGCCACCCAGTCCGCAATCGACAATGTTGTAATGTACCATGCACCCGGAGGACGGGCTCGCATGAACGGGGAAATGAAGGAGCACAAGACCGCTCGGGCTCTTGGCTCATACATGCCAAGTGTTGTGTGTATCTGTATTGCTGCAGCATGAGCCAAATGCCTAGCCTTAATCGCAGCGCGAGTCCAGCCAGGCATGAACTCTACATCTGTGTCCGCCCTATCCTTCCCACAGGCCTACACTCACGTGGCCCCCACCTTCAACTGCCAATATCAGTGTCGTTGTCAGGCTTGTGGACATGCGCAGACATGCATGACAATGGTGTGCCGTAGGAGTGCCAGTGATGCAACCGCGCAGCGCACACAAGTAAATAGGCTCAGGGGGAGGGAGGAGCAGCTGTGAGGCAACGTTACACACAGTGATGCCGCTCATTTGCCACATGCAAGACATTTCGAACATGAATCCCAAAGTCGCACACATCCCACCCCACCCCCAACAAGCCACTTCACAGTTCCTGAATGCAAGCAGATGAGAAACTAACATTAGGGATGAATGCTCCTTTGTCTGAGCTATCAGGTGGAAGCACATCTGCACCTCCGACCTCGGAATTGCATGTGCCCGGCACCCCCTGACAGATACTATAGCAGCTGATGACGACTCCCACACTACGAACAGCCTGACGAAAGACCAACGTATACACACCCCACACACAGAAGTCCTTGCTCGAAGTTATCTTGCATGGAATGGCCTTCACACTTACTCCCACATTAACCCAGGCGTACAACTGTTGCACACTAAAACAACTCATTGCTCCAAGCTGTGCCATTTCATCCACAGAACTGGCGCAGGTCAGAACAGTGCCGCTTCAACCAGAGCTACCGATGCAATGGCAGACCATCCCGGACACTTGCACAACCCCTGTCACGTGGAACTGTACCGTGCATGTATGCTGCATTTACTGGAGGCACTGCCATTGGTAGTGCTGCAGATCAGTTACCGGCTGAGCTTCCACCTTGCCAACGTCACCTGCGTGCAGCCTGTGTTGCATTGTCACTCGTGCCTATTCGAGTGGTCCATGGATGTCTGCCTCTCCAACAGGGCGGTAGCCGAACTGGATTTCGACATGTGTGTGCGCCCCCTGTTGGCCCACGACCATGAGTCACCGTGACACCTGTCTATGGGATGCCTGGATACTTGGCATACATGTTGGCAGTTGGACCTGGGAGATTGCAGAACTCCTCGTGTGCAGTGAGCAAATTGAGCCGCTCCCCTATTGGGCTTTAGTGCTAATTGGTAAAAGGGGGTGGACGCAGCACATCTGTCCGGACCTGCTAATGGTTAGCCTCGCCGTCCTGTTCGATGAAGTCGACGACGACCTCATGTTGGAAATGATTGCCTACGAAGCTGCACTAGCTTTCATGGACGTGTAACTACGTACCTGCAGGCACAACAGTTTGGGACACATTGCACATGTCCTGACCCCTTGTTGGAACTTGGGCTTCTGGTCACATCTCCCACGACGACAGTGGACATGGCTGCATTCGCCTGGACTCCGAATACATGAGCAGACAACAATGCGGGTAAACACACACCTGTGAATGGTGCGGCACTCCCCCGGAGTGGACAGCGGCGCTTGGCAACGTTCCACGTTCTGTCATACTGCTGCATTGGTCTGCATGTTGTGGCACTTATCTTGGCTGTACTGACACGCATATGCTAATAAAGTCTACGCACCTTCACTTGTATTCAGCTGTGATGAGTGTTGATTTGCATGACAATGTGTGTCTCACTGCCTATCTGAGTCACGGCCATACATGCATTACTACACCATCAGGGATGTGGGGTTGTACTGGTACATTATCATCTCACAGTTTCCTGCTATGCCACATGCGAATGGCCATTTTCCACACACAGGCGGCAGCAGTTGTATCCTCTGTTCTGTTGTGCTGGTGTTGCTGTTCGTTCGACATTGTTGTACATGTTGAGGTGCTCTGATTCTTGTGTGTGTGCTGCATTGTAGGTGAGTTGCCCCTTCAGCTCTGATTTGGCTGGCCCTTATCCCTTTCAGGCTGTGTGGCTTTCAGTTCTGTGCTTCTGCAGTGCTGTGATGTTGCAGACTTGGGTAACTTGGACTCTTGGTTGGTGTTGTGACTCTTGGGCATGGTTTGTCCGCAGATGTGCTCTACTTAATTGTGCATGTGTGCCATTGTGTCCATCTCCCCCCATCCCCCCAGTCCCTGGTTGTTACTCACCCTGTTGCTGTTGTGTCGGGTCATGTTGAGCAGTGTCCGGTCCCCCAACTCCTGCCACCGTCTCCACACTGATGACTGTGGTCACCATTTCCTCCATCTCATCCAGCTCCTCCTGTGGCGCTGGACTCCCACCTTCAGTCTGCATTGCTGCCTTCTGGTTGTCTGCAAGTTTCTGCTTGGTCTTGCGCTTCACATCATTCCAGCGCCTCTTGACCTCGTCCATTGTCCTCCTCAGCACTCCGACTGCATTCTTCTTGTCCAGGATGGACTGCCATATTGTAATTTTTGTTGCCAATGATACAGTGGAGGTGACGTACAGTTGTTGATGGTGTTCTATCACCTCCGTGATCAGGATCCTGTTTTCCTGCGGACTGAACCGCCTCTTCCTCTTCTTCTTCTCCTTGCCCTTCCCTGACCCCGAGGTCCCAGGCTAGTCCTCCGGGGGCTTGTGGGGTTCTGGTTGTCCTCTGTGCTTGCTCCGGCTACCTCCATGGTGCTTCGCAGTTGTTTGTGTTTTGTTTGTGTTTTGTGTTGCCGCTTTTGTTGTTCTTTTTGCAGCCTGACATGTGGGACTTGCAAGCCTGGCGCTGCTTCTCGCTGGATTTTTTATCGCGGTTGGGCACATCGCAACTTTTTCACGTTCGGGTTGAGATTTTTATTGCCGTCCTGGTAGTGTTATTGCGGACATTTGCCACGTTATCGGGGTACTATCACATGTTACCGCCGTGTTGTGAATGCCACGTTGATACAGGGTTATTTTCCCGCGATAGACGGTGATATGGTAACTTGCGTTAACCTATTTTGGCGATGATTATCGCACGTTCTTGAGAATATCCCCCTATGTGTTCTCGGTGAGATTACACACATCACATGACCCGCACCTCGTGTGCCCGAACACCGGAGGTAGGTTCCACAGGTTCTCTTGGTGTCTCTGAAAGTTTAGTCTGGGTCTAGTGAGCACCAGTGGGTCCCTTATGTTCTGGCATCTTTTGAAGGAGAAGAGTGGCTGCCCCAGATGCAGTCCATTAGAGTTTAGGATCCTCCAGTTGTGCATAATAATGTGATTGAGGCTGTTGGATATGGTGTTGAAAGGCGTGGCACAAATGGCACTATTGGTGGGTGTTCTATCCAGCGTTTCCAGGAGGGCCTCCCGATTGCAATTAAGAGCCCTCTTCTGTGCTCTTTGGATGATTCTCCGTGGATACTTTCTATTTTGTAATTTCCCTGCCAGGGTGTTTGCTTCCTCTCTGAAGTCCCCTGTATCCAAACATTTTCTCCGGAGGCGCAGGAACTGTCCTACCGGAAGGTTTTCCCTCAGAGATTTAGGGTGGAAGCTGTCGAACAACAGGAGGCTATTCCTGTCTGTTTGTCTATGAAAAAGAGATGTCTGCAGTTTTCAATCACTCGGGACAATTTCCAGATCCAAGAAAGGTAGGCGGTCCGTAGTCACTGTGGATGTAAAGTGTAGGAGTGGGTTGTGGCTGTTGAGCCAGTGTAAAATATCAATGATGGACTGTGCATCGCCTTCCCATATCAGGAGCACGTCGTCGATGAATCGTCTCCACAGTTTGATGTTGTTACTCCAGGAGCTGGTGGGGGCGAAGATAAATTGCTCTTCAAAAGATGCCACGTAGAGTCCCGCTAGACTGGGAGCAAAGGCACTACCCATGGATGTACCATGGGTCTGTAAGTAGTATGTGCCTTGAAATTCAAAGAAATGTCTGGTTAGTGCAATCTCTGCAAGTTGTAGAGGAGATTCTGTTTGACCAGGACTGGTCGTATTGTACACCGAGGTCATTCATTTTGCACCCAGGGAGCTGAATAGGGTTAATAGGCTCTTGAGTGGGCAAGTATACGGAACCAGATATTAGGCATACGCCTGGGGGTCCGTGGGTTGCCCTAGAGAATGCATTTGTGAAGACTAGAGCCCTTATCGACAGGTAGGACTGTTAGTCGCTTTGGAGGAAACATTGGACGGGCGCCCTTTCTCAGTGTTGTCTCTTTATGCGCCCAATACCCTGAAGGGTGCGTTCCTGGATTCTCTCTCCCTAACCTCAGGACCCGGGTTGGGAGACAGACATTAACTTCATATATGACATGGACCTGGATCAATCAGTCCCCCCCTACCGGGCACACCGGGTATGCAAGCCACAAAACTTTCAGCAATAGTCCAGGGTATCCAGTTTACATGATGTTTGGTGTTTGAGGCACCCTGGGGAGGCGGAGTACTCATTCCAGGACATCTGGTTCACACTAGGCTGAATTATTTCTTCTGCAACACAGATTTCTGGCCCCTCATGCACAGTTCAGAATATCTGGACAGGATCCTATCAGATCACAATCCGCTTCAGGTCACGTTCCAGTGGGGAGGGACACAGGCTCCTGTTCTGACCTGGTGGCTTTGGACGGAAGCCTTGCAGGACACAGTCTATAGAGACACTATCGCCACACACATCTTGCTGTTACTTTGAGGACCACGTGGGGTCGGTGGGCTCACGCTTCGTAGAGTGGGATGCCGTGGAGTTGGTCATGAAGGGACACTGCATCAGCAAGACATGGGGAGTTAAATCATCTCTCACTCGTAGCGTGATGAACTTGGAAATGCGCATGCAGACCATGGTGCTCGAGATGGTGACGACTCTCACTGCGCCCCCGCTTAGTGGCTTTGAGACGCAAATACCATGAGGAGGTGAATCTCCTCTGTGATCTGGATAATAAATCCTTCCTGGCCTGCCAGCATGTTGATGTGACAAGCCAGGCCAAACACTGGCATCCAGCTCCAAAGGGAGACCCCCAGGACCCTGAGAGAGGCTGTACATGATAATGCGGGTCATGTGATAAATACTCAGACGGACATTAATAAGATGTGTTCACTCAGTATTATGAACGGTTGTATTCTTCTCCCCAGGAGCCCTCTTTGGCACAGGTGTGAGTTTACTTGCGAACAGTGGCACTACCTAGCTTGACTCCGTTGCAATTGATGGAATTGGAGCAACCTCTCTAGATAGAGGAGATTAACCTAGCAATTTGTCAGATGGCATGTGGCAAGAGTCCTGGCATTGACAGGTTTTGTAGAGATTTATGAAACATTTGGGGCGGCCCTGGCTCCCCGGTGCTGGAGGTATTTCAAGAAGAGCATCACCAGGGCATTCTTCCAGGAACTCTTCATGAGGCCCTTATAGTTAAGCTTCCGAAGTCAGGTAGGGACCCACTTGAAGTGAGTTATTATCGCCCATTGTCGATATTAACCATTGACTATAAAATATTAAGTAAGGTCCTTGCTAATAGGCTACTCCCGATGCTTCACTCACTTGTTAATTCGGACCAGTATGGGTTTGTATCTCAAAGGGTAACACACTCCAATATACTGCATCTGTGCCACATTATGGATGCAATGACCGGGGAGGCCAGCCCACCCGCGGCAGTCTCTTTGGACTTTGAAAAATCATTTGATATTGCTGAGTTGGTCCTATTTGCTACAGGTGCTGAAGGTAATGGGGATAAGTCCCATCTTCCATGGTTGGTACAAGCTTTTATATACTGCCCCACAGGTGAGGGTCCGCACTGGCCATCGGATATCACAGTCTTTTTCTATAAGTAGAGGAACCCGGCAGGGATGCTCTCTCTTCCCGGTAATTTTCGGGCTTGCTATGGAACCGCTTACTGCCATGCTGCACATTAAGGGCCCTGCTTGGGGTATCAGGGTGGGACCGGATTGGCACGTCATGTCAATATACGTGGATGATGCGTTAGGATATCTCAGTGACCGTACTCTCAGTCTTCCAGCCCTCTACGCCTTACTTGATCTATTTGAGAAGATGGTGGGCCTTAAGGTAAACTGGGACAAGTCCTGTATCTTCCCGTTGCGCCGGATCGAACCAGAGAACCGGGCGGTGCAGGTGAATGGGTGCCTCCCCTAGAGTTTCTTTGTCTTTTGTTAGTTCAGTGTGAACGTTTACCACAGGGACAGGGACTTACTGGATGGTAATCACAGTAGGCGCTGACCTCAATTCACTAATCCATGCGCTTCTGGACCCAGCTCCCCCATCGCCCAACTATTGGTAGAAAAGATGCTGCTTTTTCCAAGGCTCTTATATTTCTTTGCTGCTCTCCCAGTGGTACCAGCCAGATCCTTTTTCAGGACTTTACGGAGCCTGGAGTCAGAAATTGTATGGCGGACTGCTCGGAAGCGGGTCTCGATTGTCTTGCTGCAGCACCCCATGACTGAGGGGGATTTGGGGTCCCGGATCTGGAATTGTATTTCGCAGTGGCTCAATTGTAGTGGCCTATGTGCTGGCTCACTAAGGTGGGAAATGCGGAGGGTTGCCTGGTTAGGGTGGACCAAGGAGACATGTACATAATTAAATGTCTGCACTCGTCAGGACGACCAGCTAGAGGACTGGGTATGCCTTACGCATGTGGCCAAACTCGCCTGGAACTGATATATACAGCCCCGGTGAGCGCCGACCCCCTATGCACCACAGCTCCCCCTGTGGAGTGTGCTGGCTATGAAAGTGCTACTAGGGATATATGATCCTACTCCTTGGCGGGAGGCCGGAATTACCCAGCTGAACGTCCTTTACAGTGACGGTGCTCCGTTATCCTTTCAGGGCATGCAGGAACTTTACGACCTAGGAGCCTGTTTTTTCCTAGCGCGCAATACAGTAATGGCAGCCATTGGGGACACTTAGATGCCGGGGCAAACCAATCCCATGCCACACTTGGGTCTGCAGTGCCTCTTGACGCACGGGTCGGGTCACCAGTCGGTCTGCACATTGTTCACGGCACTGCAAGGTGGTTATAGGGATTTTTTGCTTTGGGCCAAGCCCAAATGGGATGAGATCCTGGGAACGGACCTGACCACCAAACAGAAGACCATGGCCTTGGAGCGGGTGAAGTGCATATCACGCAATGCCAGCTTAAAATTCACCCCACTTCAATTACTTACACCAAACTTACCTTACCCCACACCGCCTTCACAGCATATTTCCGATGGTGTCTCAGGCGTGTCCGAGATGTGGTCATGCTTATGCCACGTTCCTACACATGGTCTGGGATGCCCGCCACTGAAAAACACGTGGACCCAGGTAATGGATGGCGGTGCGAGCCCGAGACAAGATGGCCGCAGGATAGTGAGGCTCTCCCGACCGGGCTAATGATCTGTTAAAAATCTGCGGATCTGCTGAAGATTATGCCCCACAAATGACAGCGCATTGCAGCGGAACCCCTCGGGAATTACCCGGTATGTGGCAGTGCTGGGTTCCATAACTGACAAGCCGGCAACGCAGCATACGTGTTTTTCTCCCCCCCGGCCTCGCAGGCATGCAAAATGGCGGCTGGGACGAGCCGCAACTTACCCTGAGGCGGAGGAAGTCAGAGCGCGCTCTGTGATTGAGGCGGTGCTGCCCCCCCTAAACATCGGTATCCTGAGGTTGAGCTGGCGTGAGAGCGGCACCCCGCGCTCCCAGAGGGTGCCTGCTATCGGAGCTCTGCGGCGAGGGTTTGCGGTTGGAGTTTCACACGGCGGCGGATGACGGAGGTATACTCATGCCGAACTGTGTGGAGGTGCTGTCCCCAGGCGCTGCAACAAGTGAGGTGCGTGTCCGGCTGCGCTGGGAGTGTACGGGGCTGTGACGGATCAGCGCTCCTGGCTCATATGGCGGGGTGAGTGAGACGCGCATCATGCTAATTAGCAAACGGACCGGACTAGCGGATGACTGTGGAGCGTTATTATTGTGGTGCTAACCCCGAGAATAGTAGCAGAGCTGATCTCCTTGATGTGGAGTCTGGACATATTGCTTAAAATTGGCTGGGAGCATTGCGGGGCATGTAGGCAGGTGGTACCATGGTCTCCCTCAGTGACTGTTTGTGACATAGCTGCAGCTCCGGTTGCCAAGTGCTGGAGTCAACACTGGAATGATAGTGTGCATAGCTGCTGATTACCACCTATGGGCTTACATATTGGCGCTAGTCTGAATCCGCCAGCATGACGGGGCCAGTTGGTGACGGAGTGGGTCCGGGCACAGGTTTGAACAGTGTCATTGCAAAGCCGACCTCATCACCACGGCGATCTTCATGCGAGCAGAGCCTGACCCTAAGATGGCGCCCGTGACTCAGATTTCGGCTCATCCATTCAGTGATATCGCCGTCGGACACTGCTGCAAGGTAGTGATCGGTTCAACCCTGTTCTGTTACACCATGCTGGGGGGCATTTCACCAACATTACCAGTTTCTTATCAGATGCCCTCTACAACTCTCATGGAGCTCAGCCCTTTAATGTGTCATTCTCCTTCTGCCAAAGCGTCAAGCTAACCTTACTGACAGCCACCCAAACATTTGTGGGACTTCATTGTTTAACACTGGGATAAAACAACATTGTGGAGACCGTAGAGACCTAGCTTTTTGTCCAATGCCCGGTGGAGCTACTTGATAGCTAGAGAGGAGATGGGCTGTGGACTACCCCTTCGGCCGTCACCTACCCAGCCGGACATTGGGCAGACCTCACTTCATCTCTCCGTTGTACTCTCCCTCCTACCCCTTTACTCCACCCACTTTCCCCTTTGCACTCCATTTATCCCTTCTCTTTGCTCTCTTATTGTTTTTCTCTTTGAGACCTAGCCGCTTGACTGATGCCCGGTGGAGCTACCTGATCGCTATAGAGGAGATGGCCTGTGGACTTCCCCCTCAGCCGTCACCTACCCAGCCGGACTTTGGGCAGACTCTCCTTTGTCTCTTTCTCCATCCTTTCTCCCTCCTACACCTTTACCCCACCCCCTTACCCTTCTAAGCTCCATTTCTTCCGTCTTCCGACGCTCTTGAAATGTTTTCTATTAACTGATGTAACTTGTAACTGATGTAATTTTGTAACTTTGTGGAACCTTATGTAAAGTGCTCTGATAGCTCCGGGTCTAGCCATCGCTATATAAAACTCAAATAAATAAATAAATGGAATATGTGTCCTTGGTGATAGATATCCGGCTGCCTCTAGACCCACTTCTGTGTCTCCTGGGGATAACGAAATACATTAAGCTAAGCAAACACTTACTGAAACTAGTAGATCTGGCATTGATTTTTTCGAAGCGTTTAATTGCCATGGCCTGGAAAGCCCCCTATCTGCCTACAATCAGGTGCTGGCTACAGGTGACTCACAGGTGGGCTCTAGCGAAGGCGGATACCATGGCACATGATCATGTGTTACGAGGGGGAGGAGGGACAGGCACGCTTTGGGACACCTATATCGTCAAATTATCCAACAGTCTGAACCTGCGCCCCCCCTGCAGGCGGTGGAGCTTGATGGGATGTGCCATGGAGATAGCCGAACTGAGCCTTTGGGTGGCCCACTCCCTTGCATACACACGCTTTCTGGCTATCACAGGGGGCCAGGAATTCAGAGGGGATGGATTACTGCGGCGCTACCCTTGCCCATCCTGTTTGTCTCAGTGCCCCATGCCTCTGTACGACCACTCGCCTATATTGCCATGTCGTCAGTGTAGTCCTCCATTTATGAGGCTGCAGTCTTATGAGGCTGCACATAGTAGCAACAGCCAGAGGGTTCCTACAGTTACTGTTTAATTTTTGCTATTTCTGATGTACACATTGGCTACTCCTCTATGGTAAAGGGTGTATTATGTAGACCTGGGTAGGCATCCTATTCTCTCCATGCACCCGTCACTCTACATATTATTGCAGTTCCTGCCTCTGCACTGTTGTTCATGTATGCATGATGGTATGTATCTATTTGCCCACTTGATAGACATTGGTCATTTTTGCATCCTGTACCATTTGTGAAGGTTTATGACAAACTGCCAATAAAGAAATTTAAAGAAAAAAACAAATGGAACATCTTGCCTCTTGCTAAAACCTGGCTCGGTATTCACCAGCCCACTATAAAGCAGACCATCGCCCCTGCCAACACAGGGGCTGATTAACAAAGGTAAACGTACACGTTTGTGTGAGTTTAAGCTTTTTCAGTATTCACAAAACAGCATTTTAATGGTGAGTTTATGAGTGCAGAGACTCCATGGTCAAGGCGGAGAACTCTGCACATAAAAAGATAGGGCTGTCCTCTCTTTTTATGTTCGGAGTTCTCCACCATGACTGCGGAGTCTCCACACTTGTAAACTTATTATTTACACTCTGACCTGTTTGCCATGTTTCCTTCTCTAGTGCGAGCAGTGAAGATCGTCTGGGGAGGGCACCAATGGCACAACCTACTGCCCAAAGTCTCTGCCTTTTTAGTCACTCATATCTGTACATCACATGTTTTAACAGAGCCTGTTTGGTAATCAGTTGATTGCCAGTCAGACTGACATCTCTGTAAGGCTGGTGGAGTTAGTACTGAGTGAATGCCAGCATGATACCCTCAGACTCTGACTTGGCCCTCCTGCCTTTCAAAGTTACCTGACTGGCTGGTGGGGGGCATCACCTAGTTTCCTAGTGGGCCATCCTGTCTTTTTTACATTGGAAATTAGTACCAATGGGCAAAGGCTGAAAGAATTTGTGCACTGTATATCCTTCCTCCAGAACCTGCTTCTTACAACCATACCCACCTGTCATTTTGGTGCAGTCCATGTGCTTTCCTTTATAACTTATGTTCCACTGTCTTTTGCAAAACATTAATGGGCCAAGGACTTTCATTTCTGCTTCTCAACACTTTTAAACTAGTGCAGGGATCGCCCTGTGCACTGTGTGCTCATTGCTCCAATCACCACTAATCAGTGCTTAATTTGAGCCAGTGGTTTCCGGTGCTCGGCACTGGCAGTTAATTGTCAGCACCGGCTCTAGTGACCGTCCACCAAATGGTGGTGCTGTCTGAGATGAGCACAACAACTGTGAATATTAAGTCAAATGGCATTGAAAATGAATAATGCCAACTTCTCACAACATTATTATAACTTTGTGCGGCTAGAAATAGTCTGAATTGTCACACTTGTAGGAGTGTGATGGTTAGGTGTTATGTTGGTACTGTCATTGGCAGCGCTGGCAGGGGCATTGCATGGTGCAGGCTGCAGTGGCCTCATGACGAAGGCCCTGGCACTTCATTTGTTCACAAATTAAGAACTGCCACTAATATTTTTGATCCAGGGACAGTGGAGGTGTAGTTTAATGCTATCATCTATGCCTCTTGCCCTTGAGGCTCTCCTTCCAGAGTGTTCACAGATTTGGGACACGGGTGTTCCATTGAATTCAGTGGATGTGAATTATTCTTGCGAGACTGATTGGCAAGGGTGTTATTCAATTGTAGTCACTAGACTTGAACCATTGTTGAAGGATGAATGTTTGCTGTAAAGATGAAGGCCCTGCAATCAATGGAGGTGCCATCTTGGAGAGTGACAAAGGTTTGCTGAAATGCTGCTTCAATTGATTTCAGTGGAGGTGAACATCCTTACAATAAAAATTCTGGCCGCATTGCTATGCTGTTTCATCTGTTTCCACTCTTTACACATTCAACGCTACTTCATTTACCCTCAGATTTGTGCACTGAAGTGGATTATATACTATTGTCCTGCTTTACTTACTAAGTGCAGCACTTTTTATAAGAATACCACTGTCTTTCAATACACACATGTGAGGAAATGAGGTTTAATATACGGTGTGGTTGAGCAACTTCACAGTGTAACACACTCATAAACCTGCTGTGGGTGCAGCCTTGCTTGTTTGTAAAACCTTAGCTCAACGCTGTGTAGCTGTGGCTTCGAGCAGTCAGGCTTTAACAAAAGAACTAGTATAGAGCATTTAGAAGTACTAATACAATTGTAGAAGAAAAAAAACACAAAAGGAATCTGACACCAATTTATAAGAATTGTCAAGTACCAAAACCTGAACCTTGATTTTCCACTGGAGCAGATGGTAA
This sequence comes from Calotriton arnoldi, assembly GCA_963921515.1. Classification (NCBI taxonomy): domain Eukaryota; kingdom Metazoa; phylum Chordata; class Amphibia; order Caudata; family Salamandridae; genus Calotriton; species Calotriton arnoldi. The sequence continues at coordinate 130,541 of CAWUFW010015158.1, read as the reverse complement.
TTCCTCAATCCCCTACTCCACTACCGCGAGATTCTAAGCTCACGAGCAGCGAAGAGGGGGAAAGGGGAGTTGGAAGAAAAGAGAGACTGCCACTGCTTCACTTCTTCTGGACTGGTTTCGAGTCGTGCTCCTCAAGATATCCTGCAAACAAAGACAACATGTAACACCTACAAATGCTCTCTGACAACCCACTTCTAGCACCTTTCTTAATTACCTGTCCTTCTACAGTGGTTTGCTGCTCTCTATGTGTGTTTATTTGAAATAAGGATCTTGTTCTGCACCTTCCTTACGGTTGCGCATTTACTGTATTCTCCTGTAACGAAAAGCACACATGTAATTCTAAAACTAACCCAAATTAAACTACCTCTCTTACTAAAGTCCTGTTATCTGAATTTCAAAAACGCAAGCTTTATGTCTGTCTTATGGTTAAACTCTTCACGTCCTTTGAATAGAATCTTAATCTTCTTCTTCTTGTCTTTCAGAATACAGAGCGTTTCTCCAGATGGTAAGTACTATTATAAGTATATATATATATATAATATAACCATACCTACGTGCATGTATTCTTATTTAAATGAAATGTATATATGGAATCTCCAGTAGTTATGTCTCGCTCTTGCAAACTTGTCGTGCACTAGACTTTCACGCCTAAGCAGCCTGATACTGAGAGTGGCTTCTCTTCCAGTCTTTCCTCTAAGTACTCTGTAAGCTCTAATAGTTGGTTTCCTCTGAGAGTTCTTATAAACCTAGTACTAGAGGCATAGTTGAATATACTGTCCTTGTAGATTATAAATAGCAAGCTACTAGCAAGTTATGTAAAGTCCTGAGAGAACTTACTTGCTATTCTCCAGAAACGAACTTCTCTCTCTGAACCTCCACTGTCTGTACTCACGAAATAGATGTGGGAAATTCGGAGGTTCACTTTATACTTCTAGCGTCTCCTTCCTCGAGCCTTCTCCGGGGCTGGAGTGTCAGTCAAGACCTCCAGAGAATGTCGCCTTAGTGTTCAAGAATCCAAAGAAAGCAGCAAAATCAAGAAATGCTGCCTTTCCCAACTGAAACTACAGTTGAAGTGCGCAGCACTATTAGATAGCGCGCGCCAAGCAGCCGTGGAGAATAAACTTGCCGATACACTAGACCGGCAACCGCTCAACCTCTAGAGCGGCCATCTTGGAATTCCGCATCCTGAACGAGGCTAGCGAACGAAGCAGAACAGCCTCCTGCCTCACAGGAATTGCTCTGCGCAATCGAGAATACAGGTAACAGGGGATCTTACACCCTGCCATGCGATCCCCTAAATGTTTCCTAACGCTAAACGGGCCAGTCCTGACAAGAATAGATTGTATTTTTATGAATTTTTAATCACCAAAATGAACAAAATCCACTGGAGAGTTCCATAGATATGAAATTTACTCAGAATGTAAACAAACATTGGCAATTACTGTGGTTAGCAGTTACTTTGGTAACATTTGGAAAACTCTTGTAAAGTTGTGTTTGGCTACTCTGGCCCCACTTTGGGCAACCAACTCCGGCAGGGAGCAAGTTAGGGGGCAGGTAGGGCCGAGCAGGACAGTTACCTTGCAGTCAAAGTGGAGTCCAGTCCAGTTTCATACTCTATTGGCAGCCTGCCATGAACATCAATGGAGTGGTCCTGATACAAGAGATACAGGAAGCTGAGGATGCTGAGGATGCTGATCTAGTTGGCAGGAGTCTTCTGGGGGCCATGCTTCAGTCAATAAACACGATGAGGTAACTTTACCCACAGAGCCCCTCGAAGTCCAGATGAAGTCCAGCCAAAAAACTGTTGGCACTGGTCTACTGGCAGCACACATGCAAAGTGGGAAAAGCTTTTAAACTGGTCTAGGCATGGTATTTGTATCTGTACGAAGCCTATGCTAGACTCAAACACACACCCTAGCGCTATGGCACTAAGGTGTGTGCATGGCGCTCGGCAGCTGAAATCAGTGCTGGCGCTAGGGAGAGGGGAGGAGAGAGCCATATCTCTGTAGATATGGCGCTCTCCTCAGGTGGGCCCTCAGGCAATGGGCGATGGGGCAGTATCTGAGTTGTAGCTGTGGGCCAATTTTTTGGGTTAGCGTGGTGGCCGATTTGAGATCTGTTTGTGCTGTTCAGATCCCGCCAGCAGCCAAGCGGGGGCCTGAGCGGCCTTTCTAGAGGCAAATGGGCCACTGTTGCCCCCTTTAACCAAGGGGCCTGAGGTGTCATTGCCAGTCCCCCACTGGGCAGCCCAAATGATATAAAAAGCTGACGTGGGCTGGCTACGGACACATTTATGTATGCAGCTTGAGCAAGGGCAGGGGGCCTGAGCAGAAGTGGCCTCACTTATATTCAGGTGTGATTCACCAGTGTGAACTAACCCGTGCACAAAGAGTACTAGAAATATTTGCATTTTTTTAAAAATCTCAGTGAAGTTTAGAAAAAATGCCTCTTTTAGGGAACCCCCACTCGTATACTACTTAAAACACTGAAGAGGTGTTTTGCGAAAAGGCGCAAATTTAGACCACTTTTCCTTGGGGTGCCTCGGTCTATTTCTGATCTCAGTCCAACCGCGGCTCTCCTGCTCCCTCCCTGTCATGCAAAGCAGCGCAGCCTCTTTGGGTGCTGCGCTGTGTTGCGTGTAATTTTTAAAAATCTGGGGGCAGATTTACAAGCCCCTTGCGCCACTTTTGCGTCACTTTTCCCATGTTAAAAGTGACGCAAAAGTGGCACAAGGGGCTTGTAAATCTGCCCCCTGGGGGCTTATTTACAAGCCCCTAGCGCCATCGGTGCGTCACTTTTCCCCATATTAAAAGTGACGCACCGGCGGCGCAGGGGGCTTGTAAATAAGCCCCCTGGTCCATAGTTCTTTAATGTTGGCATCGAACTGAACAGCCGACTCAAATTCCACGCACCCCAAAGGACCCTACGATCAGCCCAGCTCTCCTACGCCGTGGTCCCCCGCACCAGAAAGACCAGATCGGGAGGCCGCTCCTTCTCCTTCCTCGCAGCCAAAGCATGGAACGCCCTTCCGCTCCACCTCAGACAGACAACATCGCTCCCCATCTTCGCAAGAAACCTCAAAACCTGGCTCTTCGACAGACTCCCTCCTTGATGGAATGGAACCTGCACCCCCCCCCCCCCCAGCGCCTTGAGACCCTTACGGGTGAGTAGTCGCGCTTTAACAAACTCCTGATTGATTGATTGAACTTTGGGCCTCGTATTTCTCAACAAAAAAAATAGTCCTTCTTTTTATGTCAGTTGCGTGCCCCGGTTTGTGGCTTTCAAAGTCTGGTCAACCTAAACATAAGTGAAGTAACCATGCAAAACAAACTCTGAGAAAATGGAGGAAAATGCTTGTTTGCACATGATGGCAAATGCTCGGAACGTCTTCAAGTTTACCTTGAATTTGTAAACTGATGAATATTGTGAGGAAACTTCTCTGAAACATTCAATGAACATGATAGGTAAATACACACCGCGTAATGCAAATTTGGCAAAAAACACTTTTGTGAACTTTGAATGAAGTCGCTTCTGAGAACTGGGTGTGTGCGCGGGTTTCGTAACTGAAGGCATTCTTGTCACGGACACGGTCCTAACTGAGCTGAGGGAAACCACGCTGTTACTGCTGAAATCTAGACTAGATGCTCCCTCTGTAGGACAGAGCTGTGCACTGCACCGAAAATGATGTTTTTCCTTGGAAAATTAAAGGAGTATTTAAGACCTTGCATAGTGAAGGACAGTATCCCTTCACAAGCGGAAATAACAGAATGTATTCTTGATCCTGTAGGGAAGAGAAGTGCACAGGTATGCGCTTAATGACGCATTTCTGATAATTAAAAAACTTGAGCAACAAAGTGATATCACAAACTCAGTTTTTGCACGTTGACCCCAGAAGATGATACTATGTGTCTGTGTTTGTTTCAATAATGTTCATTTTTAGACCCTTTGCTCAGGAGGCATGTTAATGGTAGCTTCCCAAAACATTTGTGAAGTTTCACATGCTCCTGCGCAGTGGCAGGCTTAAGGAGAAGGATACATGCCAACACTAACGAGATGAGTGGGAGACCACTGATTATTTTCAAGCCAAAAATGACTTAATTTTAGCTTTTTCTGGCTTAGAAATTCTCCACTTCAGTAGAAGTAAATGGAGAAAATAATCCTCGATTTGTTGGAAATCTTCATCTTCTCTGCTCCCAAATGATGGCATGAGGGCCGGCTTTAGCGCTGGTGGCGCCCGGTGCAACAGTCTATTCTGCCCCCCATGACCTCTTACCTCCACGGATTCCCTCACTACCAGCCACAAAAGTGCCCCTCATCTCTCCATAGCCCCTCTCACATTCATTTCATTAGCTTTAAAGCTCTGGTAAAGGCTGGCTTTACTAATCCACTCAGCTATCCACATAAAATACAGATCTGTTCTTTGCAGCAGGCATTTTAACCCTCTGCACTACTTTATGGCGAGTCAAAACTCGCACCAGACAAAACTCCAATCTCTTTTCGAGGAACATTAATCACAATAGTTATCTTGACATTTTTAGTGCTTCCTGAAAGATGTAATCCAGGAACTCTGCAGCAGGTGCTTTTAAATCGTAAGTTATTGCTAAACACAGCGCCCTTCCCCTGAGGTCCGCGCCCCCCCCCTCCAGGTCAGCGCCTAGTGCAGCCGCACCAGTCGCACTGCCCTGAAACCGGCTAGGATGGCATGCATGTATGACCTGAACACAGCAACAGCCTCCCCAAAGCCATCAAGATTTTCAACAATAGGATCACCTCCTGCGCCAACTCCCTTGTTCCTCTCAAACACAGCAATACAACAAAATCCATACCCCAGGCCAGTTGGTGCACAGAGAAAATCAGACAAACGCCACTGCAATTAACGGGAGCAAAAATAGAGAATGAGCCAGGACAACGCAGACAGGAGCACGTTCAAATCCGCCCTATGGCGCTACTACCAAATGACCCGGACCACCAAACGCACCGCTGTGGCAGACCGCGTTGATGCCAGCACCAACAAAAGCAAATAAATCTTTGCCATTGTGAAAGATTTCACCTCACTATTGGCCACATCCAACTCAATCATCCCCTCCAGGACCGCTGCAACAATCTCTCACAATTCTTCAGCAACAAAATCACCACTAGTTATAGCAACTTCAGCCCTCAACCAAACCCGACAGACCTCGCTAAATGCCTAACGATCTTATCCAAAGAACCAATGCTAACCACTTGGGCCATCATCACCCCAGAAGAAGCTGCTGGGGCCATGAAGTCCATCCACTCAGGGCCCCATCTGACCCCTGCCCCTACCACGCCTACTCCAGAGGACTGAAGGCCATCAGCGCCATGCTCACACCCATTCTGAATGCCTCCACCCAGATGCTTGGAAATGCCAACTGTCCTCCCTTTGCTAAGGAAATCTTCTGTGGACCCTTCAATGCTCCCCAATAATAGACCAATCTCCATTTTAATATTCCCACCAAGGTCTTAGAGAAAATCATCAACAGACACCTCACAGAATACCTCAGTGATGAACATCTACTTGACACCACTCAGTCTGGTTTTGGCCCAACCACAGCATGGAAACTACCCTCATTGCTGCCACGTATGACATCTGCATGTCTCTGGACAGAGGAGATACTGCGGCCCTCATCCTCCAGGACCTCTTAGCAACAATTGACACAGTCTCCCACCCCATCGTCATTCAACACCAACATGACATCGGAATTTAAAGACAAGCACTTCAATGCATCTGCTCCTTCCTGAATGGAAGGACCCAGACAGTAAGCCTGGCATCATACACCTCGGACACCTGCGACCTCATCTATGACGTTCTACAAGGATCCTCCCTGAGCCCGACCCTCTTCAATGCATACAAGATCCCTCTAGCCAGTGTCATCACCTCTCCCGACCTCTCCTATGACGATGAAATGCAACTCATTCTCTCCCTCACACAAAACACCCATTACCCGGAACAAGTTCAATGCCTGCATGATTGAACTCACTCACTGGATGAAGATCAAGGGCCATATTTATCATCTTATCACACAGCGCAGCAAGGCACCTTGCTGGGCTGCACGGCATGATAGGGAAAGGGCAGGTGTTGAGTCCAGTGAAGCCATTAATGATGGTTGTTAGCATTGATTATCAGGTCTGGTGAGACTGTCAGTTAGGAAGGGAGGAGTGGATCCTGACCACAGCCAAAGGTCTGGGACATTGGGGACATTATTTCTGGCTCATGACTCACTCTCACAAAGCTCATCAGAGGAGACCAGGCAAGGCACCGTTGAGACTGGTCAGCAGGAAAACAGGAAGAGGCTCCTGGAAGCTTGATGTAGCTCTGTAGCTCAAACTGGAGGTCAGCCAACTGACCCTTGGAGTCACTTCTGGGGTTCTGGGTTCAATACAAGCAGGTCCATTCTTCCTTCTGTTTCATCAGCAGGGCATTCCTCCTTCTGATTCTTTGCAGGTCTAAGAGTGTTCTCAGGAGACTTCTGGGGATGAAACGTTTATGACCAATGCCAGCCTGTGGGCGCGAGGCAATCCTTAGTCCACCCCTATCCTTCTAGTTTGGAAGTCAGCCTGACTAGAAAGTGAGGCAGGCCTAGGTGTGAGCTTCATCTGGCACTGACAGGGTAGTCATTCTTTGAAGCCCAGGTAGGAGCTGGGCACAGTCCCCCAGGAGATACTTTCAAGGAGGGAAACTCACTCCCCCACACCCAGGGCGCTGTCACAACTGTGGTGCACTGGAAAGAGATTGTTGGCCTGATCCGGATGCGCACCCTACTGGCATACCCAGAGTAGGTTGTGCAATAACATTGGCCCCTCCAGCATTTCTGGGGCCTGAAGTCCTCCTCGACGAGATGGGTCTTCTGTATGAAGACAATGTGCACCTGATCCAGCGCGATGTGGCCGAGGTTGGATATTTTATACACAATAAACTGAATTTTTCACTGGGCCCATATACTTTTATCCAACTACGATCATTTGCATTTCCCTTGGCCAATTTCCCGCTGGAATGGGGGTCAAGTTTTTATAATTCAATTAAGTTCAGATTAGTTAGTTTCCTGTAACCATAAATCAATTACAATATAATTTCAATGTCTAACTAATCTTCACGAATCAACACTCTTCCTCTGGTCGATGGACCATTAGTTGAGTTAGTTGATGGTGATATTAACAACTTCTTAACTAAACTCTTAATGAAATAACCACAGACTCTGAATAATAATAATAAGTTTATCTAAAATTTCAGTCATTAAGTTGAATGCTTATCAATTACAAGTACACAGTGCAAACTCCATCTTTCTTAATGTGGGAGAGAGAACAATCATATAGCATAATACATTCAATTACACAAGTTCATTCAACAAAATCAAACGCACAAGAGTGGATAGACGTAGATACAAAAGGCACATAATAATAATAATAACATTTGCAAATAAATATGCAAATTTTGGATAGAATGACATTTACCTAATGAAGAAATCTGGGAAAACCACTCCTCTGGCCAAAGGACTGGTGGGGGTCCCCTGACTTAGAATCAGGAGACAAAGATTATAGGATAGGTTTAGGACAGATCTAATACTTACTAGACTTTTCTACAACCCGACGCACCATGGCGATTCCCTCTCTTACACTCTCTCCCTCCTCGATACTCTTCCGCAATCTTCCAATCTAATCAGTCAGTAGTCTGGATCTTCCAAGTCTGCTCTCGTCTCGCTTTCTCTCTCTCTCTCCAGCTCCCAGCAGCAGCAGTTCCCTCACAGCTCCATCGAATCACCTCTCTATTAGCAGCGATGAGCTCAAATATCTCTCTTCTTAATTCCAGTCACTTTAGTTATAGTCTTTATTTCTTCATGTCCCACCCTCAAGTGTTGCAAATTTGCTAAACTGCTGAATATGATTGGACGGGGTTAGTGGTGTCTTCATCATAACAGGCTGACGTATTCACTTTTATTAGTAAACCCTATTGTTTGTTAACCCTGTCCCTTCTACTCATTCATATAATTTGTTTGAAACATGCATATTTTGTTGCAAATGCCATAACTCATTTAATACAGGCTTCATAGATGACTGATGCATCTTCTTCTTTTCCCATCCTTTCTGTCCTTGGATTTTGGCACTCATTCAGTTCCCTCTCGGTCACCGGGTCATTCCATGGGCTCATTGAGCATGCGTAGCCTTCACCATTTTCTTTTCCGGTCATGGATTAACAGGCCCAAATGTACACTATTAATAAAGGAATCATAAACAGATGTTATTTTCTTAAACATGTAATTCTCACTGTTCACCACCCACTTCTACTCTATCCCATGTAATTATTATTACTCTTGGGCAAAAGCGTTAATAGCAGCAGCTTTCGTTTAAATCAAGCAAGCATATGCCGAGCATGTGGTACCTCAAGACCGCGTTCTGGACTTTCTTGCGCATGCGTGAGATTTTTCCCTCTCAAAGCGAGTTAGTCATGTTACTTATGCGTATTTCAAGTTTGCACATGCGCAAAGCGTTTTTGCAAGTTAAAGAGGGTTTTATTTGTGCTGCATTTTATTTCTCATTAATCCAAGCATACGTAAGCTTTTCTCCCCATGTATCGGGGTTGGGTGTATGTTAGTTCCGTCTTATTTACTAAATTAATGATTAGTGAAAGTTAAAGGAGGATTTAATTGAGCAAGTTTCACTTTTCTCAAATCCTTGCTCTATCACACCCACAACACATAAGGGATAAATGTGTGGAGTAGTGCTTCCTTGCAGTACTCATGCCACTGGAGTTCCATGTCACTATCAATAGTTTAACCATTTTTTATAATGATGGCTTGGGGGGAGGGGGGGGCAGCAGAGAGAAGAATCAGGCATGTCAAACCTTGCGACCCAGGGACATCCTGCACTACACAGTAAAGATCAGGCTCAGCTACTAAAACTAATCAATTCCAAAACCCAAGGTGGCAGAGAAATGTCTGGCTTCACAAACAATAAAACAATGTAGTATAACTGGTAGTTTGAGGAGCTGTGGGTCTCAGGGGCTCCACAAGGAAAGGTTGAACCATCAGCACTGGGCGGATGAGCACCAACACAGCAGGTCATTGGGGGCACACTGTAGGAGCATGTGGTGTAGGTGAGACCAACCGGGCTCACACTTATCTAATTATGACTTATATGACCGGGGGACACAAGAACAAAAAAGGGTCTAAATGAGGGCCACGTGACCCCTCCTATTTATAGTAAAGTAGGGGCACCACTCCTATTGGCTGCTCACCCCCGTCTCGTAGTGGGTATTCAGTGGGGGTGCAATTGAATGGAGCATTATGTAGGGGAATGACTAGTGCCTCCCTGAGCCAACATAGCAGTGTGTGTCTCCCTTTTGTTGATTATATTATGTCCTAGTCTGTATGGAGCATTATTGAAGGAGGGAGGATTGAAGCAGTGCTGATCTGCGAGGTCCCTGATTCCCTGTCAGAAGAGGCATCATCCGAGGTGTCTGCAATGAGGCTCTGGTCCATTGTCCAGAGATGGGGACACTGTGGCTAGGGCCAACATCCTTTTATGCAGAGCCTGCAGGTGTGAAGGAACTCTGGGTATGGACCTACGTTAAGCTGGCTCCCGGCAATTGGAATGTATTATGGTTTGGTGGGTTATGGGGTGCTTCTCCCATGTATTCAGTCACCCCCACCATGCCTGGCACCAGAGGAGGAAGCCTCCCAGTCTAGACTTCTCCCCATTACCCCCTCATATGTCCTCCTCGTCCCAGTCCTTACACAAGTGAGGCAATCCTGCCTCTCAACCGGCTAGTCTGAAACACTAGAATGTTTCTATGTCTATTATATAAACCCCTCCCACCCACCGCCATGCCTGTTTTTTTTCCCTGTCCGACGTGCTGTCGGAGCGCTGGTTTTTCTCCTTCCGTATCGGGGCTGCGATACGGTGAGTGTTTCTATTTCATTGTTTTATTATACTTATGTGTAATTTTATGACGTTGGCCTTACCGATGTTCCGGTCGGTGGCGTCCCTGCTCTGTTTTCCGAACGCGCGCCCCGCTCATGTGCTTGGCTGGGGCGGGGAGATTTTTGTGCGTTCGGTTGATGGGCCGTTCCGGTGCTGGGGGCTTCCAGCAGCAACCAGCTCCTGCGGCCATGTCTTCTGTGTATGTGGCTGTGGGGGAGGCGGCGGGGCTGTCTTTTTGGCAATTCAAATCTTGTGGTTTTTGAGACTTGATTGCGGAGAGGCGGTATTTAGGGGGAGTTGCTGGGCACTTCCTTTTTCTCTGTTGGTTCCTGTTGGTGCTGGTGAAGGAAGTGGCCCAACTAGGGTCACCCGGGTCACTCTCGACCTCCTCTTGCCTTCCAATAATGAAGAGTCGATGACGCAGTAGAGAATGCAAGCAAACTGGTTTATTCACAAGATACACTGCAGTGGAGTCCAGTCTGACCAGCCTCCTATGATGGCTGACAAGGGACTGACTCTAGTAAGCATAAAGTTACATTATGTAGGTTGCGGAGCCCACAAAGACCCGCCTATTATGGAAAAATACTGGTAGCTGTCGTAATACAATGGGGGCACAGAACATAAGTTTTGATTCCGCAGCCTGGTACAAGCTATCTACTATCCAAGGTGGTCTGGCCTAACCTCCCTTCTAGACAGGTGGGAGAAGGCCTCTATGTAACAGAAAAGGCATGCGTTAATGAGCAAGTTTCAGCATTGGAGAAACGAAACTTACCAAGGACCATTTCTCGTAAATGAGCAAGTAAGTTTCGATAGCAATAGAAAATGGCGTCTTCGGTGACTAAAATGGCGACACCGATGTCAACCTAACTAACGCAACATCTGTATTTACTGAGTACGTCTACACACAATATGCAAATATAATGTATTAGCCATATAAATGCTAACATAGTATTAGGTAAAACACGAGTAAGATGACAATATTACGTTTCAACTCTATCAGACCCTCCTTTTAGCATTTTATGCTTATACGGATAACCTTTATTCTTGCTATCAGGTAAGGGTCTTTACAATTCTAACAGAGGAAAGGAAAAGATAGCTATACAAACAATAGTATATTAGATACGAATATGTATATAGACATAGCCAATGTAAAGAAAAATATAGCACTAAACATTAGCAGAATAAGTAGCATCAGGAACAAAACCTGCAAAGGAAGTAGTTGAACCAAAAACTCCCTCATCCAGCTGCATGATGATATCAAGCTCTTTCTGAAGCATTATGGTTGCATTGGTATCATGAATCGAAACTCTTTTGGGAGTGAGATAAGTAATACAATATGAGCAACATAAGGGGAGACACTGAATCAAAACACAGCAGCATATTAAAAGGACAATGAAGTATATCACCTTTTCTAAAATCCAACCCCAACCACCGAACAAAGACCAGCTCCAGTTTCCGCTCTCCATCCCTTTAACATTTTCCAAAATGTCTAAAATATGCTGTGTAATATTCTTTTCCATATTTGTGATACCGACCACACACTGCTCTCCTATTATTGCGCATGCACCACCATTTTTGGCTAAAATAAAATCGACTGCATATCTTGTTTGTTCGGAGTATATGCGCATACTTTCCAACTGACTGGTGGTGTCCCGTAAAGCCGCTACTGTAGAGTTAGATACAATTTGCAACTTACACCCAAAATACTCTCTAGCTCATTCACCCCTGGCCATGGCGGTACCACCAAACATAATAATAGAGGAAAGGATGTATCCAAAGGTGATACCATTACTATAATTATTAACTTTCAAATCGGTGACTCCCACACAGAATTCCTTACTCAATGTTCTTTTTACCCATCTTATATTTGGTCTGCTATACCTACAAGGTACCCCAAGAAGTAAAACCATTCCCAAAGCCACGTCCTCTGTACCATTGTACATATTAGAATATGTACCATTTGATAAAAAATAAAAACCGAGATGTGCATAGAGTGGACCTTGATAATCTAATGGAGCATATCTAGTATTCATTCCCTTCATACTAGGATCATCCTTTTTCCCTAAACGCATTACATCTTTATACACTACTTATCCAGAAAAATTTAGATACAAATAAGTGTCTGTACTGTTTATTTCAGGGCAACACGCAGGATAAATACCTGCCTCTTGGGTAACAGTCAGATCTTGATAATGCCAACCTGTCAGGGTGATATTCCTTTTACCAAGGTACAGATCACCACAATACATTTCGGGCACGCATCCAGGGTACCCTGTTCCTCTCGGCTTTCTGTAATATAGGCAAGGTCCAGGATATCCCAGGCCGAATTCACCTTTTACCTCTACGAATTGGGGAGGACGAACATATGTGTAATTCACCAATAAGGGGTAGGCGGTCCATAAACTTGTAACAGAATCAGTGGGATAACAAGCTGTGTTATCCCCAAAGAATTTTTGATGCGTGTCTAAGAAGACATTGCTATATAGGGCTCTTCTATTACAATGTGAGGAAACAACTTGATATAGGGCACACAATGATGTTTCAGAGCACTCCAATATCCAGAACAACCCCCCTCCCACCAATAGAAACAACAATGCAACTACAACCCAAAATATTTTCTTCCTGAGCAACCATTCAAAACCAACCTGCCCCAGGCGCGGGGCAATAAGAAACTGTTCATCTTCTGCAAGAGGGCGACCAAACATATACATGTTTACCACAATTTTACAAATCAAATCACCAGAGAAAGAGACATCATATGAGGGAGCCAATGATGGAAAGGACACAAAAAACCAAAAGGAAAAACGCCAAGAAAAAAAGGAATTAAAGAATCAGGGTCCGGTCCAAGCCTCTCTGGCAGGCTTCTATTGTCCAATCCTCGATGGTGCTATTGAGCACGCCGCGGTGGAGCCACACTGTTGTAGCCCATCTGCAAATGTTCAATGTTCTCAGGATAGGGCACTTTCCCTCCTTGGGAAATACCCTCAACTTATCCTGTCCTGCGTCACAAGCAATGCACCAAATCTTCCAATCCCTAGACTAATGGGAAAAATGCAGGAACAAAGGGCATTGGTACTAATCTTATCCAATAAAGTCCATCCCTGTCTACACTCACTTCTCTTTCGGTGCACTACCCTTCCGTCGAGGACGCAAATTGTACCGTTCTACTCCAGGCACTGTCTCATCTCGGAGAAGAATCTGAAATTCAGGGGATGCCGAAGGCTGAGACTAAGGTTCCTGCAGATCAGATGAAGTGGAAACCTGAGCATCTCTAATTTCTGGGGGAACTGCAGCATTCAAAACGGCATTGTTTTCTTTCTCTGTCTGCGTCCAAACTAGTTGGGCATCGGAGAACGGAAGAAATCTTGGGACTTTCTCGGTCTCATGGTCTCTAATGCCATCACGCACCCAGGCGTCGTAAGGAAGGGGTAGCGGCACCCGTCTGCAGTGGGAAGTATGAATCCAATGCTTCCGACCTTCCACTCTCACCGCTGTCCTCGTAGTGATGAGGACCAGATAGGGTCCCTTCCATCTAGGCTCCAAACTGTCTCTTCTCTGGAAGCTCTTTACCAAGATATAATCGCCAGGCTGAATGGTGTGCCCAGGCCCCTCAGGTGCTGGAGGTAACACCTTGTGTATCTGTTGCTGAATAGAACGCAAGCTTTTAGTGAGTTCATACAAATAATCAACCAATAAAAGATAACCTATTTCAGAAAACTTCTTCGGTCTAGGGACACCCACACATTTGCTGGACGACCAAAGATCACCTCATAGGGTGATAATCCTGTTCTAGAATGGGTTGGCATTCTGGTGGACAATAGGGCAAGAGGTAAGGCATCTGGCCATTGTAACCCAGTACTTTCCTTAATTTTTGCCAATTTTAGTTTGAGAGTACCATTGTACTTCTCAACTAAACCTGCTGACTGAGGGTGATTGGCTGCATGGAATTTTTGCTAGATGTGCAAACCATCGCATACCAGTTAGATCACCCTTGCATTGAAGTGACTTCCATTGTCACTCCAAATCAAACAGGGCAAGCCGTAGAGCAGGAAAAACTCCTTAATAAGAGCCTTTGCCGTTGCCATGGCAGTGTTTTCCTTTGTTGGGTAAGCCTCAATCCATTTACTAAATGCACAAACTACCACTAACACATATTTCAAATCATTAACTCGCTGTAGCATTATGTAGTCCATCTGGAGCACTTCAAAAGGGAAAGAAGGAGGTGCAAAATTACCAGAAGGTGTAGGGGTACCCTTCCCAGGATTGTGTTTTAGACAAATCATACAGTGCTTCACTAAATGAGCAGCAACTTTTGGAATATTGTCATTTTGCCACACACACACAGGTTCTAGCAGTTTACAAATACCTTTGGCACTAATATGAGCTGGACCATGTGCCATGGTAACTACGGGAAGTACATATGCATCTGGTAACATCCATCTCTGTTTTTCGGATTTGTCAGTCCAGCATCCTTCATCATCTAGACGCCCTCTACTCTCCTGCCACACTGCCAACTCCTCTACTGTTGCCTCACTCTGTATCTCTCGAACGCTCTCCAGTGAATTCTCAAACATACCAACATCTGGTACCCATCTAGCAGGACCTGCCACAAACCTTGTCATCGTTCTCGACCTTGCTGTCTCTTTCGCTATCTGATCTGCAAACTCATTTCCCCTCCCCGCATCATCCGTAATTGCTTTATGAGCACTACATTTAACTATTGCCAATCGTTTGGGAAGAGGCAAAGCTGTCAGGAGTCTCTCTATCAAACGACCATGTTGAATTTTGGTCCCATGTGAAGTCAAGAATCCTCTCTGCCCAGAGCCGTCCAAAATTATGGGCCACCCCGAAGGCATACTGGTTGTCAGTATAAATATTGACAGCCAGTCCTTTACTTAATTCACATGCTCGCAAAAGAGCTATCAGCTCCGCAGCTTGCGCTGATTGATGAGGAACGCGTGACGTCTCAACTACAGTGCGCAGGGTGGAAATAGCATACGCCGCTGTAGTGGTGCCATCTGACAATTTGAAACACGAGCCATCAACATATAGTTCCCCTTGAGGGTCAGATAAGGGAACATCAGTCAAGTCTACCCATCCCTTCGTCTCCTCCTCTGTCCAAAACAGACAATCATGGACGTCCTTGTCCTCTTCTTCCAAAGGGAGGGGTAGTAATGTGGCAGGATTCAGTGTGGCACATCTTTTGATAGTAATATGAGGTGCAAACAATGTTAATTTGTACCCAGTCAGACGAGCACTGGTAAGGTGCTGCGTCTTTGTTTTGTTCAAAAGTACATCCACAGCATGCGGTACCATTACTGTGAGATCATAATTGAGAACGAGCCCTGCCGATTGTCGGATAGAGACCGCCGCAGCCACGGTGGCTCTTAAACAGCTCGGGAGGGCTCTGGCGACAGGGTCAAGCGTAGCAGAAAAATAAGCACACGGCCTCTGCTTACCTCCAACGGCTTGTGTTAACACAGAGAGTGTACATCCAGCCGCTTCGTGTACGTACAACACGAAGGGCTTCTCATAATCAGGCGTGCCAAGCACAGGTGCAGAACAAAGCGCAACTTTTAATTGTTCAAAAGCATGCTGACATTAATGCTTCCAAGGCAAAGGTTCATGCACATCTTTAGGTATCAAATGAAGCAGAGGCTGTGTTAATAAAGAATAAGCAGGTATCCAGTGCCTACAATATGAGGTGATGCCTATGAAAGCACGCACGTCCCTCTGAGTTACAGGGACAGGCATCTTAACAATGCATCAATTCACTCAGGTGTTAGCCTCCGACCCTCCTTCAACAGCAGGTGACCTAAATAGGTGACGTGCTGTTGACAATATTGGAATTTGGAAAGGGACACTTTATGTCCTGTGTTTGCCAAATGCTTTAACAATTTGACCGTGGCTTCCCGACAACCCTCTTCGGTATCGGAGGCTATCAAGATGTCATTCACATACTGCAATAATACATTACCTGCGGGAAGAGAGAGAGAGTCGAATTGACTTTCCAAAGCTTGGCTATAAATACTAGGACTTTCAATATACTCCTGAGGAACCCTACAGAATTGAAAACTTTTACCAGCTAATGCGAAACTGAATAAATATCGGCTTTCTGGATGGACTGGAATGCTAAAGAAAGCATTTTTCAAACCAAAAAAAAACAGAAAAGAATTTAGCCATGGAAGGAATCATTGTTAAAAGGACGGTAATATCAGGGACCACCGGAAACTGAGGAACAACTATTTTGTTTATTTCTCGCAAATCAATCACAAAACGATAGACATCAGGATGTGCATCAGGGGAATCCACAGGTGCCTGATTAAGAATAGGGAGAATGGGGCTATTGCACACGTTCGCTACTGTCTCCTCTACCACCCCCGATTTGATCAGGTCCTGTATAACCTGCATCAAAGCCTGTTCCCCAGCCTGTGATATTTTGTATTGAGGAATACGAGGAAGCACAACATTATCTTTGACCTTTATCGAAACTGGTGGTATCTGTAACAACCCTACATCCGTATCCCCTGTGGCCCACAATGAGGACGGCACATCCTTAAATTTGACAGGGAGCAGTGCATCTTTCGCCAAACACTGGTTTGCACTCACCACATTAGGTCCAAAAATCAGATAAACACCATCCGGGGAACAATAAGTGGTGGCATATAACTTCTTTAGCAAATCCAGTCCTAATAAATTTTCCCCACAATTTTCCGTCAATAAAAATGGGGAGTCCACAGTAAAAGGACCAACTGTAAAAGCAAGAGGTCGGGATATGGGGCATACAACCGGTACGCCTGAAAAACCTACCGAGACATTATTACGGCCAGACAGGGCTGCCCCGGGAACCAGCGAATGAGAAACAGAGCTATTCATTGCACCTGTATCCACCAAAACTTTCTGTGCCGAACCATGCAAATCTGCCTTGACATAAGGACCACGCTGATCTACAGGAATTTGGACTGGTGCCTCACCCTGTCCCTTGCTGTCCTAGCTACAGGACATCCCTGTAACTTCATCCATATCATAATTGTCATGATAGTACTGCCTTCCTCGGGGGTCATCGAAATAATTCTGATCTGAACGACCACCTGAAGATGTACCAACTTGGTCCTCATCCCGATCAATCTGTCCATGGCCCCTTCCACCTGGACCCCGTCCTCTGGGTACTGCAAGTTTCTGTAACTGATCCGGACACTCACTTCGCCAATGTCCCTCCTTTTTACAATAAGCACACTGATTGAGCCCCAAGGGCGCACCACCTCTTCCCACACTCCATGACCTTTGAACCGGACCAGTGCCGCGACCCCTTCCAGACCCCCTTGCAATCTGCTGTAGCAACACCTTCCTCTTCAAATCCTTACTCTTTTTCTCCACTTTATCCTTTTCCTCATTTTTTCGATGCTCATAATATTGAGCCATACTCAATATCACTGAAGGGGAGGAAGTAGTCCAAGTACTCTCAGAAGCTTGCAGCCGAGCCGTCATTTCAGGAAGTAAATTCGTAACAAACCTATTAACAAACAAACGAACACCGCCTTCAACTGACAAATCCTGCCCACTGAAATCAAGAAACACCCCTTCAAAACGGGCAAAAAAATCTGACACACTCTCCTCTTTCTTCTGACAACATGCCGTTAACTTGTCCCAATCCACCCGTCTAGGTGGGATAAGAGAATGCATATAGGTGATAATGCGGCTTGGCAAGGCCAAAATTTCAGCTTTGGGCTTTTCACCAGCCTTTCTCTCCTTATCCCATGCCCTAATCTCATTCCAAGTACCACCCAACTCCGCCGCATGATCCTGTGTATGCACTTGCCGCCAAATGTCCACTGGCACCAAAAGTCCAAAAAACATCTCAATATCTGCTAAGGGC
Organism: Calotriton arnoldi; assembly: GCA_963921515.1. NCBI lineage: Eukaryota > Metazoa > Chordata > Amphibia > Caudata > Salamandridae > Calotriton > Calotriton arnoldi. The sequence continues at coordinate 112,729 of CAWUFW010015158.1, read as the reverse complement.
ATAACTGATGAGGAGGCAGCCTCTGTTAATTCTGTATAGTATGCGGTAGGATTTGTCCTAGGGTTCGGTAACTGACTTTTGAGAGCAAGCACCTCACTTCTCTTCCATGGGGTATAGACCAATTGTTCCCAAAAATGAGCCTCTACCTGCTGCTGAACCACATCTCCATTCTGGTTACGCTGTTCTGGAATCTCAGGATAAAAAACATGTGCACCTCTCTCATCGGAAATTGGGACACTGTAGTTTGAGTTCTATTATGCAATCTTTCTCGATAACCGAAAAGCGTCCCAACATTACTAAAAACTTCTGCAGGGGCCATACCAACTGAGTATACACAATCTCGAATATCATAAATAACTTGAGGAGCTGTGCCTCCAATACACTGTTCCCACAAACTAATCAACGTAGCCGACATATGCTGAAGGGCATGCTGCTGTACAAACGGGTCAATCTTTCATCACACTCCATATATCTTCCACACTATAAATCGGACTCCGAGCCCATTGTGCTGCCTGATTTGCAACCATCCTTTTCTCCTCTTCTCCCACATCAGACCGAATCAATACCCGCCCCATTCGCTCTCGTGTCGCCGCCCAATCCCTCCATCTGACCCTCGCCCTGGTGTCCCAACACCACCCAACAGCACGGATGAAATGCCTGGAAAAGACACAAGAGGTACAGACGCAGGTGACAATGTCAACAATGACTGTGTGGTGGGTGTAACAGAAGGAGGAGAAACATGAGGGGGAGCAGCAGAGACTGTGGGGGTGCCTGCAGTCAACACACTCACATGTTGCAAAACTGGAGGGGAGACAGATAGTACTGGAGCCAAAGCTGTTGAATCTGTTGAAAGACTAGAAGGGGGCGGTGAGGCAACGGAGGACTGAGACGATGGAACAACAGGATATATTCTGTGGGGCATAGGGAATTGGGGGATGAGTGTCCAACAGATCCTCCACAAAAGGATCCTCATCCTCTCGAACAACATAAGACTTATTACATTGTAATCGAAACTTCCTATCTGCACACTCAATACCCTTTTCCGTTTGCTCCTTATCATAAGCCACAGCTTTCTGAACCACTGTTTGCATTACCTTTTTCCTAGACTCCTTCTCGGCACGTATACGCCTCTGCTTAGCTTCCTTCTGCCATACCTGCAAAGAATCAAACATTGACTGCCTACTTCTTCTAGCAAATAATTTGTCCTGTAAATAATTCAGTTTTTGTTCATCAAAGGTACCTTCCAGTGGCCACTGAAGCTCAGTATTGTCCCTCGTATACTTTTGCCACAATGTACGAAACATAATAGGGCCAATACCGTGCTTTACATACATCTCAAAACTCGGAGTGCCTTCCGGAGGCGCAGGCTGCCTTTCCTCCAGCCGATGCTCAGCAGAACTACAGCAGCACCCCAAGCACAACCCTTTACTCCAACAAGGCATGCTAGCATCAGACGCATTCACTCTCCACCTAAATCAACACACACACAATAAGAACGCACAAACCAAAGAGCTCTCCAAGTCAGTCTACAGACTGCACCAAGACAAGATAGGGTCTAGCCCCAGGCCTTTTCAATATTTAACCAAATTCAGCAAGTGGCCTGGCAGAACGTTCAAAGCACTCCGTATCGCAAGGGTCCGCAGACCCACCAAGTTAATCAAGACGGCGCCGCACTTACCAAAACTCACCCGGTGCACACAGGTCAGACAAGATTATTCTCCACTGCCGACTCTTTGGACCAAAATGGTCAGATCCAAGGGTTTCGCCTTTTCAGGACCCCAGCCGAGATGACCACTAGACGAGGAGCCGCCTGATCAGACAGGCGGGGCAGCCGCAAGAACCAAACTCTATCATATGGGGATCCCCGATCCGCCCATCCGACCAGACGCAACCCCGGCCCCCTCAACCCGATTACGGGCGGGATGGGTCACCTGGTGGAGTCCCTGTTCGGGCGCCAACTGAAAAAAGTGGCCCAACTAGGGTCACCCGGGTCACTCTTGACCTCCTCTTGCCTTCCAATAATGAAGAGTCGATGACGCAGTAGAGAATGCAAGCAAACTAGTTTATTCACAAGATACACTGCAGTGGAGTCCAGTCTGACCAGCCTCGTATGATGGCTGACGAGGGACTTACTCTAGCAAGCATAAAGTTACATTATGTAGGTTGCGGAGCCCACAAAGACCCGTCTATTATGGAAAAATACTGGTAGCTGTCATAATACAATGGGGGCACAGAACATAAGTTTCGATTCCGCAGCCTGGTACAAGCTATCTACTATCCAAGGTCGTCTGGCCTATCCTCCCTTCTAGACAGGTGGGAGGAGGCCTCTATGTAACAGAAAAGGCATGCGTTAATGAGCAAGTTTCAGTATTGGAGAAACGAAACTTACCAAGGACCATTTCTCGTAAATGAGCAAGTAACAGTTTCGATAGCAATAGAAAATGGCGTCTTCGAGAACTAAAATGGCGACACCGATGTCAACCTAACTAATGCAACATCTGTATTTACTGAGTATGTCTAGACACAATATACAAATATAATGTATTAGCCATATAAATGCTAACCTAGTATTAGATAAAACACGAGTAAGATGACAATATTACGTTTCAACTCTATCACTGGTACTTTCTGCCCTAGCAAGGGGGGGATGAGGATTCGGCCCCGGTGCCTGCCAAGTCTCTTTCCAAGCGGAATAATGAGCAGGACCTGCAGGAGGATGACCTGTTGCAGATTTCCAGGTCGGATTTGCCTGATTTGATTAACTCTGCTGTTCAAACTGCGTGCTAGAGCCTTCTGCCAAGAAATCTAAAGGGGAGGAGGATGAGGACATGGACAATTCCCCTAAGGGGAAATATATCCAGGGTAAAGTTTTTTTGGACATGTTGGCCCATATTCGTGAGGTCCAGGGTTTTGAACCTAAGTCTTTGGTGAATGATGGGTTTTACTCCCAGTATAGTACCTCAGTGGTGGATGACTTGCCCTTACATGATGTCATTAAGGATATTCTGGCTAAGCAATGGCTTGAGGTCGGCAAGCAGGGGATTCCTTGCTTTTTGGGCAAGAGGTATCGCTTGGCGGTGTTTGATGTCCAGTTTCCTCAGGTTCCTAAGGTAAATTCAATTTTGTCCTCAATGGCTTCTTCCTTTCCTTTGTCTCCTGAGGAGGCTTGCCTTGCTGATCCAGTTGAACGGAAGGTGGAGACAGACTTGAAGCGTTGTTATGCTGCATCTCATTTTGGGATTCGGGCTAGAACTTACTCCTATGCCTCCCAGGTCCTTATCAAGGATTTCGAGAAGGTGTTTGACTGTCTTCAGGATGAAGGGGATCCTACTCCTATCTTGGCGCAGATGGAGGTCTTGGCGCAGTTTCTGTCTGATGCCACTTTTGATATGCTGTGGGCCTTCTCCTCCGCTGCCGGGGCAGCGGTGGCTGGTCGGCGGTCTCTGTGGACAAAGCCTAGGCGTTGTGAGGCTGCTTAGAAGACCTTGATTCATAAACTGCCTTTTGAGGGTCCCTGGCTTTTTGGGGACGATTTGAACACGATAGTGCAGTGGTCTGCGGAGGAGAAGACGTTGTTGAAGCCTTTTCGATGTGTGCAGAAGAAGAAATCCTTTTTCCATAAGCAGGGCTTTCAGGGTGTTCTCTCCTCTTCTCAGCCCTTTTGTGGATGGGTCTGTGGTCAAGGGGGGTGCGTTCCATTACAAGTCCCGGCCTCAGCAGCAGTTTCAGGGTGCTGGGCAAAAGTGACCATACCGGGGGGCGTGGCCAAGATGGCGGAGTGAGCGGACGTGTTCTCTGTGAGCTCCGTTCCCGCCGGGCCTCTAGCACTGACAAAAGCTATCCAAACTGAGCGATCCCTCTCGCGCCGGCGGTGAATGGGCTGGAGACTGCGGTGGCTGATGGCACTCACCTGCGGCGGCTCCCTTGGACGATCCTGACACGTCCTACGGCCCTGGCACTTGAAGGTTGGTGTGCCCAGGCCTGCTTCACTGCGGATGGCCTGCCTGCGGGCTCTGTCGTTGCCGCGTGGGTCCTGCTGTGAGGCCCCGACCGGCGATCGTCTACTGCATCGGATTAAGGATCCAGTGGGCTCCTCAGTGACTGCGGCCTGCCCCTGGCGCTCCAACGGGAGCAGTAGCGAGGCCCTTGCACCGGGCCGTGGGTGAGGCGGAGTAGGCCTTCCCGCCGTTTGGGCCCGAAGTCCTACCGTAGATGATTGCTTCGGCCGGTGGAGGTGGCAAGGTACGGACCCGACGAGGGCACGGTGGGCGCCCGTAGAGTGCGGCAGATTCCGGGCCCTGTCCATTGAACAGCGGGAGCACTAAGCGGATCGGCGGCAGGCTGAGGCCCGTCTGGGTCGGCGGAGCGGAGGTGAGCTCCGTGTGGTGCTGCAGAGATGGCCGGGGCTGGAGAGGAGTGCCCTGGGGATGAGCGGTGGCCAGCAGGATCGGTGGTGCGGCAGGCGGCGACGACAGCGTGGGAGCTGTTGAGGGCCCGGTGCCTGACCAGTGAGGAGAGTCATGCGCTATCGTCTACAAAGGTAGCGGGAGTACCCTCCTGAGCCCTGGAGCTGGGCCAGCGGGAGGCACGTGAATACGGCAGTCTGCGAGGGAAGCGAGAGGGCCCCACGGGCCTGGTCTATAGCCACGCGTGAGGAGGTTGGATTGGTGCCCCCCCCCCCCCGGGAGGAAGCAGGTACCGGTGGAGCTGCGTGGGGGCAAGGCTACGGGGTGAGCTTACAGAGGCAGGGTTTGGTTGGCACTTTCTGCCCTGGGCTGACCCTCCCTTGAATGCTGCAAAAGTAACAATTGATGGACGGAATGCTGGACAATGCAAACATTCACCCCCAGTCACAAGGATCTGGGTTTAATCCATCATTCTTTTGCTCACCACACCACCCCAGTTTGGACCCAGCCATATGCAAATCAGTCTTGACCCTGTTCCTTGTGGGAACAGTCCAGCCCGAACTGCCAAGCCAGGCCCTCCCTGGAAAGGAAACAAGCATCCTAGGACCGGTTTCAGGGCATCACCCTTCTTCAGCCAGGCTAGCTTGAATCCAGTGGTGCAGTGAGCACGGGACCCACGTCTGGGCATACCCTTCCCACTTAGGGCGAAATATGCAAAAGTAACAATTGATGGACGGAATGCTGGACAATGCAAACATTCACCCCCAGTCACAAGGATCTGGGTTTAATCCATCATTCTTTTGCTCACCACACCACCCCAGTTTGGACCCAGCCATATGCAAATCAGTCTTGACCCTGTTCCTTGTGGGAACAGTCCAGCCCGAACTGCCAAGCCAGGCCCTCCCTGGAAAGGAAACAAGCATCCTAGGACCGGTTTCAGGGCATCACCCTTCTTCAGCCAGGCTAGCTTGAATCCAGTGGTGCAGTGAGCACGGGACCCACGTCTGGGCATACCCTTCCCACTTAGGGCGAAATATGCAAAAGTAACAATTGATGGACGGAATGCTGGACAATGCAAACATTCACCCCCAGTCACAAGGATCTGGGTTTAATCCATCATTCTTTTGCTCACCACACCACCCCAGTTTGGACCCAGCCATATGCAAATCAGTCTTGACCCTGTTCCTTGTGGGAACAGTCCAGCCCGAACTGCCAAGCCAGGCCCTCCCTGGAAAGGAAACAAGCAAACCGGTCCTAGGATGCTTGTTTCCAGTCCAGGGAGGACCTGGCTTGGCAGTTCGGGCTGGACTGTTCCCATGGGGCACAGGGTCAAGACTGATTTGCATATGGCTGGGTTCAAACTGGAATGGCATGGTGAGCAAAAAAACGATGGATTTAGGCCCAGGTCTCTGTACTGGGGTGAATGTATGACATTGTTCTGCATTCTGTCCATCAATTGTTGTTTTTGCACCTCCCTTGAATGCTGTCCTGAATGCCCTGGTCGGTGCCCTGGCCACGGGCGAGTCGCTGTTGGTGGAGTGGGCTGCCTGGCCGGTTCTGTCCGCAAACTGGTGCAGGGGGCGCTGAACGGGCAGACTGAACTGTTGTGCTGGGGTCCAGCGTAGTCCTCCTCCTTCAACGACGTGGTGCAGGCCGCACTGAGGGAGTACACGGAGGAGGCTGGTCCCCTTCGCTGCGCACTGCAGATACTGCGGAGCAGAGCCTCTTTGGAGCAGGGGTGAAGCGGGGCCTACGCACCTCGACGAAACGGAGTCCACCCCCCCGGAGACCGGCATGCTCGCCCCCCTGCTGATCCCACGACGCTGGTGCACTCTCCTCCGGTGGCCCGCGCGTTGTCTGGTGTCCCCGGCCAGTTCGTCCCAAGATGGCCAAGGCCAAAAACAAGGACAGATCGGTAAAAGACTTGCTGCTGTAGGCCGCTGGAGGCTCTCAGTGCCATGGCACATCGACCGCGGGGGATGGTCCAGAAAACGCTGTCACCAGGGAGTTTTTGGAGTCTCTGTTCGCCTCACAAAGGGAGGACATCTTGGCCATCAAAACTGACCTGCAGGCGGATCTATGCGAGGTCCGGAGAGATGTGGATGCGGTGGGGGAGCGGGTCGCTGCCCTGGAGGAGACCGCAGCTGCAAGAGACGAGGAAATTGTGATGCTCCAGCAGGAGGTCCTGCGCCTGCGGGATCAACAGCTGGACCTCCAGACACACTCCGAAGACCTGGAGAGCAGATCGCAGAGGAACAACATCCACGTCAGATCGGTCCCAACGGGTGCAGAGGGAGAAGACCTTCTTGGCTATGTCTAGGACCTCTTCCGCACGATTCTGGGATCTCCGGTGGAATCTGCGGTGAAGATAGACCGCTGCCACCGCGTGGGTCCGCCCCGTCAGCCTAATCGTCCCCCAGCCGACATTTTGATACGTGTGCATAACTACATGGTGAAGGAGGAGATACTTAAGGTGGCGCGCCCTCCAGCCTCTCCGCTTCAGGGACCATGCTCCTCAACTTTTTCAAGATCACTCCAGAAGAGTCGAGAGTTTCGCCCCATCACTGATCACCTGCGATCACAGAACATTTCCTATGCTTGGGGTCACCCCTTTCGCCTCATCTTCCGTCTTGACGGGAAGCTGCTTCAGATCCCCTCCTTGCCCGAAGCTTGCAAAGTGCTGAAGCTGTCACCCGATGAACTACCTCCTCGCCCGCCGACTCGACGAATGGTACTCAGAGGCCTCGGAGACGTGGGCCTCGAGGCAGCCAAAACCTGGAAAGCCTTCGCCCTGACCAAGTTACCATTAGCAAGGAGCGGTCTGCTGTGATTAGGTCTCTGGCGGGCGCAGATGAGGGATCACTGGATGCAAATGACTGAAAGATGCTCGCCTATTGGCGTGCAGCGTCCTGAGGGGTCCGGCGGGAGCGGAGGGACTGCCTCGCTTTCTTCTAGAGCTGTCCAGGCACTCCCTTGGCTTCCCCTTTTTGTTAACTGACCATTCTCGGCGGTGGGCTGCAGGCCATGCGCAGCTCTCGTGATGGACATGGTGTTTCTTTCCTTGTTATCCTTTATTTGTTATGGAGCTCGCTCCTTTTGTTTATGGGGTGGGTGGGTCCTCTCTCCAGTGAAGCTTACTATCCAGGGTCCCTTGGTCGTGGGGACCCCACATACACGTGCGCATGCGTCCCCAGGGGGGGCTTGCTCCCCGCAGCAGGGTACCCGGCATCATCATTGGCCATGAGCGACCATCCTTTTTCTGATGGCTTTCCAGTTGGCTAGCCTCAATGTTAGAGGTCTTAACAACCCCACCAAATGGAAGGCTGTGCTCTCCCTGCTTGAGCATACGAACAGGGAGGTGTACTTGCTTCAGGAGACGCACCTCCTCCACAGCGACACACACCGCATGCAAAATAGAGGGTTCCCCTTGCAGTTCTGGTCCTCGGGAAAGAACAAGAAAGGGGGGGTGGCCATCCTGCTTTCTAAGCGATTCCGTGGCGCAGTTATAGGCACTGTGGCAGAGATTAAAGGGCGCCTTTTGGCGCTCCGATTGCACGTAGGCTCCTCCAATATAACAATAGCTTCATACTACGGCCCTAATGAGCACCAGGAGAAATTCTTGCTGATGCGTTAGCTGAAGTTCTCTGGACGCCTGACTCCCTGGTGGTTGTGGGGGATCTGAATTTGGTCATGGACGGGGGTTGGACCCCTCCTGCGCATGGTGGAGCGGTGCGGGCTCCATCTCGGAGCACGGGAAGGGTTGGCTTGACGACGGCGGCATTAGAGACGCCTGGCGCTGCTTGCATCCCGGCGAGCGGGACTATTCCTACTACTCAGCTGCTCGCAAGTCGTATGCCCGCCTGGATCACTTCCTGGTTACTCCCGCAGCGTGGGCCTGTACGCAGGCCTCAACCATAGAGGCCCGCTCCCTCTCGGACCATGCTCCTATCACCCTGTCCCTTCACCTCCCTCTTGGGCCCAAGTCTCTTCCCCAATGGCGCCTTAGGGACTCCCTACTACGATCTCCTCAAGTGGTGGAGGTCCTCCGTCGCACGCTAATTGATTACCTAGCGACGAACGATAATGGCACCTCGGCCTTGGCCTCTGTATGGGAGGCGCTCAAGGTAGTCACGAGGGGGGCTCTCATCGCGCAAGCGGCCTTCGATAATAAGGAAAGGAAGACTAAGAGGCAGGATCTTGAGAGCTGGGTCAAAGAACTTGAAGCCATACACAAACGCACAGGTGCTCCCCGAGTATGGCGTCAGCTAGAAAAAGAGCGGCTCCAACTAAATTGATTGGACCTCGATAGGGCTGAGTACGCGGTTTTGCGTCTGAAGCACAAATATTACGTAGGCTCCAACAAGGGCGGCCGCATGCTGGCACACTGCCTTTGCAGTCAACAACAGGCGCAGGCGGTTAAAGCATTGTGTGGGCCTCAGGGATCAGAGGTCACCGATGACCCAGGCATAGGAGCGGCCTTCCAGTGCTTCTACTCGACCCTTTACGCTGCTGAGTCTTCAACCCTTGCGGATCCCTATGAGTATCTACGGGGTGCGGGGATTACTCCTCTACCAGCCCATGAAGCGGATGGGCTGGAAGCACCCATCCGGATCGAAGAAGTGATCTCCGCCATCGCCCGTCTGAAACTCTTGAAGGCACCCGGCCCGATGGTTTTAGTGCACTTTTTTACAGGACGTTCTGTGCGGAACTAGCCCCACTACTCACCCGCTTATTTAATTCCTTTGCTGACACGGGAACACTCCCAGCCTCCATGCTCCAGGCGACAATTTGTCATCCCCAAGCCGGGGAATGATCCAATGTCCTGCGGTTCCTATCGACCGATCGCCCTGCTGAATATAGACCGAAGCTCTTCTCGAGCATCTTAGCCCACAGACTCAATCCCCTTATGCCGGGTTTGGTAGACCCAGACCAATCGGGCTTCATACCGAGTCGGCAGTGTGGAGACAATACCAAACGGCTGTGCCACCTGATCGACAAAGTGCACAGGTCGAAGGAAGAAGCTCTACTGCTGGCAGTGGATGCTGAAAAGGCCTTCGACTGGGCGCATTGGCGTTACCTGTTCGCTACGATGGAGCACTTCAGAATGGGGCCAAAGTTTCGTAGTTGGGTGGCTAGTATCTATAGTGCCCCTACTGCAGCAGTCAGGGTCAATGGCATTCTCTCGGGGGCCTTTGCGGTGGAGAGGGGTACTAGACAGGGTTGTCCTCTCTCCCCGCTGCTTTTTGCCTTATATATGGAGCCCTTTGCTCAACGGCTCAGGGATGATCAGTGGGCACAAGGCATCCTCTTTGGGGCCAATCACCACCTAATCAGCCTCTACGCAGATGATGTCATATTCTCGATGGCGCATCCTTTGACCTCTATGCCGGCCATAGTGGCAGCAATGCAGACTTTCAGTCGGGTCTCCGGCTTCAAAATAAACCTGCAGAAATCTCAAATCCTAAACCTCACCGCGAAGCAAACCACCGTGGACGCACTGCGAGCCCAATTCGGTTTTGACTGGGTGACTGGGGGTATCACGTATCTGGGACTAGTTCTTTACGACAACCTGGGCAAGACTGCGGAAACGAACTATACCACCCTACTTACGTGCATCCGGAAGGACCTCGCCCGATGGCGTTGTCTGCCCCTTTCCTGGCTTGGGAGACTGCCTGCGGTGAAAATGAACGTTTTGCCACGGGCGCTCTCTTTTCCAGACCCTCCCTCTGTCACCCCCACCGCGGATGCTATTGCACATCCAAACGGAGATTGAGCGTTTCATTTGGGGCACGATATCGCCCAGACTGCAGAAAGCGATGCTTCGCCGCCCTAAGAAGGAGTGGGGCTTGGCCGTGCCCGATTTCAATCGCTACTTTCAGGCTTCTCTGCTGCGCTATTTGGTAGAATGGAATCGCCCCATGACAGAAAAACACTGGGTGTTCATGGACCAGACGGTGGCTGGTCGACACATCTGGTGGGAGGTCTGGCTGCCTCGTTCGGCGCGCTCCTGGGGTCTATATTCCTCGCCTGTCACTCGCCCCACTTTGACTGTTTGGGATAGGGTGGCCAAAAGAGCTAACCTCACCACGTTTCCCTCCCCCCATGTCTCCAATTTTCTCAAACCCGACTTCCCTCCTGGGATGGGCATGGGAGTGGGTGCACAATGGGTTGAGGGCGGGTGTAAGCGTCTAGGGCACTTATTTGACCCACAGGGTCATATCCCCTTTGAGGAGCTCCGGAGGGAGTACGGCCTAGAGGATTCAGACCTCTTTTTCTATACTCAGCTATCACATTGGACATCTGGTCCTCTGGTCCGCCCCTTGGATGGCAGGCCGTTCCTCCCGTTTGAAAGATGGCTTGTCCAGAAGAAGGATGACCGCAAACTCATCTCTGAACTCTACACCTTCCTTACGAAAAGTACCCAGGGGGCCCGCTCGGCAGGACAGAGGTGGTGGGAAGCTGAAATAGGACGAACCCTTTCGGACAAGGAATAGGAGGACATTTTTTATAGGTCGCACCATTTCGCACACTCCATGGGCCACACGGAGACCGCATATAAAATTGTATCCTACTGGTACTATACCCCAGCGCGCTTGGCCAAGTGGAGCTCGCAGAACGATGGCCTCTGCTGGCGGGGCTGTGGGAATCCTGGCACCCTCTTGCACCTGTTGTGGAATTGCCCAAAGCTCACAAGGTACTGGGAGGGAATTCTCGATGAAATAGACAGGGCTTTCGACACCACTATCCCGCGATTCCCCGCTTACACAATCCTGGGACTGCCCAACGCCTTGACATTTCCCTTGCGCTCGGTCAGGGGTAGGCAGATCGCCCTGGCCTTGAATGCTGCGCATCGAGTCCTCCTGGCAGGATGGAAAACAGATTTCGGACCACTCCCAATGGCTGTACCAACTGTGGTCCCTTCTGGGCATGGAGCGCCTGTCCATGGCTGCCATGGGGGACAAGTTTGAATATCCCAGGGTCTGGGCTCCCTTTATCTCCATCTTATCCTCGGAGTTCCGAGAACTATCATGCCCTGCCTACCTAAGGTTACTGAAGCTGATTCCTGAGAGCGGGGGGGAGGTTAGTGGCCTGGAACTTTTGGAAATATCAACTGTCCACCCGGGGGTTGGGCGGCCTTCACGGGGATCTTTTGCGACTTCCGTGTATAATGCTGGCTTACTGTGAGAGAGGAAGTGAGGGAGGCAGGGGGAGGAAGGGTTTAGGGAAGGGGTTTTAGGAATGGTTCCTTCTTTTTCATTTTTGGTTTTCTTAAAAAGCAGATGCACCCGTACCACGAGGACCTCTGGAGGCCTGGTTACATCGCTGGGGAGGCAGGTATGGGGACATGCTCCTGCCAATGCCCCCCTCCCTCGGGTGGAGTTGGTTTATCCGCTATGCCTTTTGAACGCGGCCGGCCCGTCACGGGTTGTAGGCGGCATGCTGTGTTAACTACTAACTTGGCATATTTCTGCCTGGCAGGTGTTGCTCCCTCTCTCTATTGTGTCACGGCTGGCCCGGAGGGTTGTAGGCACTAACGCGATGTATCTTCATGACTTGTGCTATGCTAATAAAAACGATTTAATTCTAAAAGTAACCATGCCAAGGTGGGGGCTCGGCTCCGTTGGTCCTGGATCGATGGTCAACTCTGATTTCCTACCAGTGGGTATTGTCGGTCATCGGTCAGGGGTACCAGATTCTGTTGCGGGACCCTCCCCCTCTGACCTGTTATCGGGTTACCCCATTGTCAAGAGGCCTCATGGAGAGGTCTGCTGTGTTTTCACGAGTGGGCATGTTGCTGGTGAAGGGCGCGGTTCTCCTGGTTCCAGAGGCGGAACAAGGCCTGGGTTTCTATTCCACGCTCTTCTTGGTCCCAAAACCCGATGGTTCGTACCGCCTGATTTTGAATCTGAAGACTCTGAACAAATTGGTGTGGCTGGATAATTTTCAGGATGACCACCTTGCAGTCCATCATTCCCCTCATCCAAGAGGGTGATTTTGTGGCTTCTCTGGACTTAGAAGACGCCTATTTTCATGTCCCTGTCCTTCCTGGGAGCCAGCAGTTCCTGAGGTTTGCAGTGAGCGGGGTCCATTACCAGTTTCAGGTGTTGCCTTTTGGCCTCTCTACTGCTCCTCCGACTTTTACCAAGGTATTGGCTCCTGTTGTGGGGGTTTTGCAGCTTTAGGGTTTCTCTGTATATCTGTTTCCCTATATTGATTGTTTGATCTCTGCTTCCTCCCTTCCTAAGGCTCTTCTGGCAGTGGAGGTGACCATGGCCATGTTCCAGGGTCGGGGTTCAAGCTGAGTCTGGCAAAGTCTCATCTGGTACCTGTTGAGAGACTGCAGTTTATTGGGGGACTTTTCGACACCTTGTTGGGGGCGGTTTTTCTCCCTCCTGCTCATATCTCTTCCCTACAGCTTCTTCTGCGGGATCTGCTGAGTCAGCTGCCTGCTCCGGCTTGGTTGTGGGTCCAGGGGTTGATGGCTGCGACCACGGCTGTGGTTCCCTGGGCTCGCCTGCTCCTCAAGCTTTTGGTGAATCATCTGTTGTCTCGGTGTGACCCCTCCTGTGCAGGTTATGACTCTCTGGTTCTTCTCTCCCCTGTTCTGGTTCGGTACTTGGGTTGGTGGCTTTGCACTCCCAATCTGGAAATGAGGGTCCGTTTTCAGCTTCCTCCTCCCCTGTTGATGACGGACGCCAGTCTTTGTGGTTTGGGTCTTTGGAGGCCAAGGGACAGTGGTCTCAGGTGGACAGTGCCCGTTACTCTAATTGGCAGGAGTTGGTGGCCATTTGGCAGGTGATACTGTTCTTTCAGGTTCCCATCCAGGGGGCGAATCTGTTGGTTCGTACCGACAATCAGGTAGCTCGCTGTTGCTTGACCAGCCAAGGGGGGACCCGGTGCGACTCTGATTCTGCTGGCTTCCATGATTTGTGCCTGGGAGGAGTCACACTTGTTGCTTTGTGGGCTGTTTACATTCAGGGTCACAGGAACTTTCATGCGGACAGCTTGAGCCGCAACCTTCTAGCTTCGGTTCTGTCCCATCTGTCTGTTCCCCTATTCCGGGACCTTTGTCTTCGGTTCGGAATGCCTTGGATCGACCTTTTTGCTTCTTCGCACAACTCCCTTCTCCCTCGGTTCTGTTCCGAGCTGGTTTGTCGTAAGGCGTTGTAGTGTAGTTCCTATTTCCCTAATAGGCTCTGCGCATTGGAGTAATATACCCTATAGATTTGACATAGGACTGAGGTCAGTATGTCCCTATCGAGTATATTAAACTTAATTACTTTGTGCCAGCTAACTCAGAGGCCACTAGAAACTCCTTGTAAACAAGACGGGAGTAGTTTCTGGCAACCGCATAAACATGACAACTTTGTTTCCCTTTAGTATCAGAACACTCTCAGAATCGTGGAAACAACAGATAACAGTTTCACTCAGCTAATCGTGCATGCTTAGTTTCTTCAGAGTTACACAGAAAGAATAGACGGGCGTTTCAATAAAAGGATTTATTGAACAGTCTTGTTTCTCGTGTAAGAGATATGAGCTGTTATGATCACAAGACAGTATGCAAGATATATAATGTACAGCGTAAGCAGTAGAAAGAAATAATACTGCGCTAGCATTATCTTTTAGCTATGACACATATATTCATATACATAAATAACATAAGCTAAAAATGCGAGTACTCATAAGATGCTTCTCTAACTAGTTCTACCCCAGTGTACCTAACCTAAGTGCAGTGCAAGGTAAGAAGTAGGTGATGTATTTTATAGTGTGGTATGCTATAGTATGCCAAGTCTCTGGTATGCCAAGAGTCTGGTATGCCAAGAGTCCCTCTAGGTTCTAGTCAGCTCCATACCTTAAGAATGAGAGAGGTGGGAATCTCTTTCCGGGTCTCGAATTCTAACACCCCGCGAAGGGAGTCAGAACACTGGAAGCTGGATTCTCTGCGAGCAGGGATGACAGCGTCTCTTGTTAGTGCGTCAGGCCGGGACACGGGCTCCTCTAAAGTCGAGGTCTCCTCCTACTTGCTTGGGCAAGGGAAGGTAAATTTATACCCGGTAGGTGTCTTGGAATGTTAGCATTGACATAAAGTCGGGCAGAGGAAGACTTCAGGAATGAACCCTTAAGGAATAGCGGTTCATGCATAATAAATGATTTCTTGGAGAAATCAATAATCCTGGGCTAGGGGAACTCCCAAGAGCTTAAGGGTCTGGTTTCTAAGACCTCATTGTGACGTTGAAGTGGACGGATGTAGGGGACCATGCCTGTATTTGGATAGCATGGCTAATGCCTAAATAAGGTCTGGGAACTTATGCCTATATAAGGACAATGCGAATTGTGCCTATATAAGGACATGTATCAGGAAAACCTATATACGGACACCTAAAGCGGAATACAACACCCACTCCACTTTCGAATGAATGATAGTACTAAATGCTAAACATTAAATGCTAAACATTAAACTGAGTACCACATGTTGCTAAAAACATTTCTAAAAGCATATTAAAAGAAGTTTTTTAAAAGAAACTGTTGTTAAACATGTAATACATTAGGTACTGTACATTTTAAAGCATTTTTTTCATTCTAAGCATATATTGGAATTAAATGCAACATGAATGATAAAACAGAAATATATACATATGACGAAATGGTTAACAAGTATTCAAAAATCAAAAGCCATTTCATATCATATTAAATGAAATTGTGGTAAATAAGGTGACAATGTGTCCCTGGAAGTATTCAAAGAAGTCCGTTCTATATGAATAGTTCTACTGTAAGCAGATTGAATTGCCATGTATCTTCAAAAATAGAGAAAAAAAAAATTTCAATTTTTAGGAAGAGTTCCAAGCTTTGTTCTGTTTTGAAAATATGGAGGCCAAATTCATTGCTTCCCTGGTACACTGTGAGCCGAATCAAAGTCAGCGTATGGGTCTGGTGTAAACATGAAATCATCTATTCCTGTAGACAAAAGATCGTCTACCGATGTCGGTGACAGTTGGAACACCTCGTTTAGAAGGTTAACTGCACAGAGATGTGAAGCATCACCTTCAGCATGGGATGCCGCAGCAATGTTCGCGTCCGTTGTTACCTGTGTGCCTGTTGATCCATCTCGTACCTCAGCAGCAGCAGGAAGCATCTGTGAGATCTCAACGAATGCCGTCATCAGGATTGGTAGCCTCTGGGGACAACACAGAGCATGGGCCGTTATCGGGTCCAGCAGAGTATCGATATCCATTGGCATGACTGTTGGGAGTGTTAGACAGATGTCTAGCACGCATTCTTCACCGCAAAGCAGGCAGCGTAGAACAGGTAAGATGCAATCTTGCCAGATTGGTCTAAATGACAGAAACCATGTTGTATTAAGTTCCCGTAGACGATGTATGCCCAAAAGTTGCACTATGCGCTCACGGCACTTCCGTTCTAGGAGAGCTTTCTCCAAATTGCTGGGAGTGACGTCGGTTGATAGGCTTGCCATAGCGTAGTAGTAGGAATAAAAACAGGATTCCTGCAACAAGTGCTAGAATTAATGGCAGACCACCAAACACCGAATGTGCGAAGTTTGGAATGATTCCGAGGACTGCCTGAAAAGGTGTTAACAGTCCTGAACAGATGGTCTTAAATACATGCACAATCCCGCTCGTATTAGACATGTTTAAGATACGTCCCATCATTTCTACGAAATGTATAGGGCAGTTTGTACGAATTAAAGCCTGTATCTCAGCCGAAGTCCTTGCAATTTGTAGATCATAGATTTCTTTGGCCGAGGTCAAAGGCACGGTCTGTTGTAAAAGCATGGCTTTCATTCTGCTTAAAGTATCAAAACGTATAAAAGAAACATTCAATGAAGGACATAGAGGCGACTCCCTGACTGTCTCTATTTGGGGGAACAATACTTGCATACAACAAGTAACCCTGGAGCCAACCGTTACCAGATATGGGATTCCTGGCAACATGCCACAGCAACTCTGATCATTCAACATGAGGTAACTCCCATTAGAAAGTTGGCCAAACGCTGGATTAATCACAGCAGCTGGTGTACCCTGCAGGTGGCAGGACAAGTTTGCCACAGAACCATTACAAGCCCCATGTAAAGAAATGTCCTGACATATGAGGGATCCGCTCAGTGCACTTTCACAGTGTGTACCGCTTAGAAACACTTCACGATCCCCACTCCAACATCTGTATTCGTAAGGTAAATCCCAGGATGTCTTAACCCCTTCGGTGCTTATGACGAGACCAGCTCGTCATGAGTCACAGTGGAGCTGTGCTCATGACGAGCTGGTCTCGTCATAACAGGTGCGCACCGCCCACGCTGGATTAATTCCCCACCTGTGCGGGAGAATTAATGAGTGGGCGGGTTTGTGACGAGACCAGCTCGTCATGAGCACAGCTCCACTGTGACTCATGACGAGCTGGTCTCGTCACGAGCACCGCGGCGCCGCGCTCACCCCCCCCGCCCCCCGCACCCGTGGGGGAATTACCCCCACAGGGAAGGGGTTAATGTATTCTTTACCCAACCTTTCATATTTGCCTGCTTGCATTTGTTTGAGGCAATACTGAAAATGAAAAGTAGTGACAGGCAGAGTTATTTTGCCATGGATAAGCCATTCTGTAGCTGGTTTTTCTGCTACCGTAAATGGTAATTTTTCCAGTTTTTCAATGCTCAGCACTGTATACTTTGCTCCCCTTTGTGCCAGTTCGATCTGTTTATCCATTAGATTGTATTCTGCAAACAGAAACGATGTGTTGATAAAACGCCAAGGCACATAGCCTGCACGCAAAGATTGCAGCGTCCAGCCTAATAACATAATAGAACGTAACTGAGATTGGCCTTGTTGTAACGTGGCTAAATCTTGTTCCAGTATGTCAATAGCAGAGGATACAATGTTGTCCAGTGAATAAATTCTGGATGACAAAGTTGTTAACCCATTGTCGACCACAGTGAGAGATTTCTCTAAGTTAATACGATCAAGCTCACGTATTCTTTCTGCGGCCTCTGCCTGTGAAACCTTCCATATTTCATTATAAGCAGCATAAATGCCGGCATATATGAAATGTTTTTGACTTAGTTTTCTTGGTCCTAGCAAGAAATCCCTACGGTCTGCGTCTTCTTTAAGTAAAGATAAGTGTTGTTTCACATCCTCGAGTGTAGATTTTTGTAACCAGTCGAGGCACAATTTTCCTACACTGTATGTTGTTACTACCCCCCGGATGATGTTGTTGAACATAACGTGGGTCTGGCCTATGGATAGTAAAGCCCTGTATTCTATTCAGGAATCTTTCTTGACAGATGTTTGTGTCTGTGGGCCAGAGCAACCATTTTTTCCAATCAGGATCTGATCTGTTGTTTTGTAGTATTGTGTCTACTGTGACCGCTCCCTGTGTAGTGCTATTACTTGCAGGTCTTGGTACAGAAGGTGTGTTCATGTCTTTGATCTTGGCTAAACCAAGGCAAGACGTTTGTTGCACAGTGTCATTCAAAAACATGATTTGCTGTGGGATGATACAGGCTCTAAACAAAGCTTCTATCCCCTGCACTTGCCAATCTTTAGAACCCCAGACAGATTTTGTGTTGATTGTGTCTTTCCAAAAGTCAAATGCTTATCTAGACAGTTGGGTAATAAGGGCTGCAGAATAAATCTGTTGTGTATTAGTTAACATAGATTTCTGTCCTGTTTTGTTTACATTCTTATAGTAAAACGTTTCTGGATCAGATGTATTGTACCCTGAAAAATATGGAAACTTATTTGCAAACGTTTTTGAACTACCCTTTGGTGGTGTAGGACAATGTTCCCATTGGTTAAACATAAAAACATTTCTAGGTGTTGCAGATTTATGCAAGAAATGATGACCATATTGGTTGTAACAATAAAGCTGTTCGTAGTCTGATGAGCCCTCTAAGTATTCATTGTTAGAGAACGCAGCAGACCTTTCTAGATCAGACATCATATCATTAACAGTCTCAAAGTCCCAATCATCAGAATAGGTACTGGAGGTAATAAAGTCACTTAATGAAATTTTAAATAAATGTGGAATCTTCAAAAGTTCCGTCGGGCCGAATATGTCGAAATCGGTTTTGTCCCAAACTATACCATCCTGTATAGTAATGGCTGTGATGTTCACTGCTGACAAGTCTCTTGCTTCACGATGGGAAGATTTGTGTGGTTTTAAAAGTAAGTTCACATTTTTACTTTCAGTGTCCATACGAATGTATCTGCCATTGATAAGCATGCTAAGAGTCATAACCAAAGCTAGCCAAAACAGAAAGAAAAGTATTCCAGAAATAATCCATATTTCAATCCATGTTGAAACCAGATAAGTCTCTTTCAGAAAATGAAAAAGGTCTTGTACTTGTTGTTTGAAAGTTTTTAAGGCTGGCGTTGTTTCAGGCTCACTTGAATCCTCAGAAAACGTATCAAAGTTAATGAAATAGCCAGAAGCAGTTCGGTCAATTGTTGAGATTGCATCAGGATTCATAGAAATCGCTGGAACCAGTTGATCACGTGTTACGTTGGTGTAGACAGGTGTATCTGGACGAACTGTTACTTGAGTTTCAAGAGGGACGAGTTCCATAGCATTGTTGCTTAGTCTCATCTTTTACTGCTGAATTCTCGATGGTTATGAGTCTTTCAGTCTGAACCTCTTGGATAGTAGCGAGAGGAGTGCGTCTGCTACTAGGTCGGAGTCCACGAGGCCTACTATTTAGTATTGGCCACATACTGTGGTTTGATGAGGTCGATTGACACAAATCTTTTCTCCTTTTTTCCAGCAAGGGGCGACAGAAGTACTGTTCTTGTTCCGTGGACGGCTAGGACAGTTACTGGTTGTCTGTAAGAAGGTCCAAATTCCTTCTAGTCCGCAATCTTCTCTCGGACTAGATCCCCAACTTTTGGGATCCAGACAGGCCTTGCTGGGACTGCCGGTTTTTCCCCAGTGGTGGTTGGCTTCAGGAACACGTTGCTTTGTTTCAATCTTAGTTCATTTAGATCCTGTAAAACAGCCAAACGATCTTTGATATCAAAGGATTTCTTTTCCACCACTGTACCTTTACATTCGAGATCAGGAACCCACATTCTTGTCCCAAATAGGACCTCATATGGAGTGACCCCCCTAGAGAACTTCTTGGCAAATTATTTAATGAGCGTTGGACCCCATAAAGATGTTTGACCCACCCATCACCCGAACCTAATACTCTAGCTGTTATAGACTGCTTTATGTCCCGGTTTTTCCTTTCCACAACAGAATTTCCCTCAGGATCAAACGGAGAGGAGTACCGCAATGCTACACTCTCAGAATCGTGGAAACAACAGATAACCGTTTCACTCAGCTAATCGTGCATGCTTAGTATCTTCAGAGTTACACAGAAAGAATAGACGGGCGTTTCAATAAAAGGATTTATTGAACAGTCTTGTTTCTCGTGTAAGAGATTTGAGCTGTAATGATCACAAGACAGAATGCGAGATATATTATGTACAGCGTAAGCAGTAGAAAGAAATAATACTGCGCTAGCATTATCTTTTAGCTATGACACATATATTCATATACATAAATAACATAAGCTAAAAATGCGAGTACTCATAAGATGCTTCTCTAACTAGTTCTACCCCAGTGTACCTAACCTAAGTGTAGTGCAAGGTAAGAAGTAGGTGATGTATTCTATAGTGTGGTATGCTATAGTATGCCAAGTCTCTGGTATGCCAAGAGTCTGGTATGCCAAGAGTCCCTCTAGGTTCTAGTCAGCTCCATACTTTGAGAATGAGAGAGGTGGGAATCTCTTTTCGGGTCTCGAATTCTAACACCCCGCGAAGGGAGTCAGAACATTGGAAGCTGGATTCTGCGAGCAGGGATGACCGCGTCTCTTGTCAGTGCGTCAGGCCGGGACACGGGCTCCTCTAAAGTCGGTCTCCTCCTACTTGCTTGGGCAAGGGAAGGTATATTTATACCCGGTAGGTGCCTTGGAATGTTAGCATTGACGTAAAGTCGGGCAGAGGAAGACGTCAGGAATGAACCCTTAAGGAATAGCGGTTCATGCATAATAAATGAGTTCTTGGAGAAATCAATAATCCTGTGCTAGGGGAACTCCCAAGAGCTTAAGGGTCTGGTTTCTAAGATCTCGTTGTGATGTTGGAGTGGACGGATGTAGGTGACCATGCCTGTATTTGGATAGCATGGCTAATGCCTAAATAAGGACTGGGATCTTATGCCTATATAAGGGCAATGCGAATTGTGCCTATATAAGGACATGTATCAGGAAAACCTATATACGGACACCTAAAGCGGAATACAACAGCGTGGGCGGTGGATGCCCTCTCGATTCCTTGGCCCCCGGGCCTTCTTAATTCCTTCCCTCCGATTCCCCTCCTCCCGAGGGTGCTGCAGAAGATTCGGGTGGAGAAGGTGTCTGTTCTCATGATTGCTCCTTTTTGGCCTCATCGCCTTTGGTTCCCACTGTTAATGTGGCTGTCTGGGGGCAGGTTTGCCTGGCTTCCCGTAATCCTGTCTCCGCTTCAGTTCCCACTTCTGTCCTTGCCTTGTCTTCGGCAGTCAAAACTGATGGCCCTTGAACTTTTGACGTTGGAGTCTTTGGGCTGTTCTTCCTTGGTGGCCTGTGAAATCCAGCGTTCCCTTAGGCCTTCTACCCTTAAGAGTTACAGTAAGCATTGGGGTTCTTTTGTCACTTGGTGTACCTCTCATGGCATGGATCCTGTGGTTGGTGATCTACCCTCTATTCTTGAGTTACTCAGGGATGGTTTTTTGAAAGATCTTTCCCCTTCTTCTTTGTCTGCTCAGTGGGTTGCTGTTCGGGCGTGTAGAGGTTCGGGTGCCTCCTTGGAGGGTATTGCTCCTTTCGTGAGTCGGCTCCTGTCGAGTTTTCAGCTTCGTCGTCCGGTCACTCCTGTGATTGTGCCCTCTTGGGATTTGCAGACTGTTTTGAGGGGTCTCCAGTTGCCCCCTTTTGAGCCTTTGTTGGAGGCAGATTTGCTGTGGTTGTCTGCTAAATTGGCTTTTCTGTTGGCCATCACCTCTGCTCGGCAGTTGGGTGAGTTGGGTGCTTTGCTTGTTTCTTTTCTGTATTTGCAGTTCTTGCAGGACAGGGTGGTGTTGCCGCTTGACCCGGCTTTTCTCCCTAAAGTTTCCTCCAAGTTCCATTTGCAGCAGGAGGTGGTTATTCCTGATTTTCCTGGGGATGGGGATGCACTTGTTCCTTCTACCTTGGATGTTCGCAGAGCCCTTCAGGTTTACCTCCAGCTTACCCAGAGTTTTCGTCTTTCTCTTGCCCTGTTTGTCTCCTGTGGTGGTGTTGCCAAGGGGAAGAAGGTGTCTACTTCCACCATCAGTCGGTGGGTGCGTTTGGTGGTTTGCCTCTCCTATAAGTCTGTGGGTTTGCCTCCTCCGGCTCAGGTTCAGAGGCGTTTGACGCGGTCTGTGTCCGCTTCCTGGGCTGAGGCAGCTGGGGTTTCTATCCAGGAGATTTGTAGAGCGGCTACCTGACAGTCCCATCATACTTTTGGCCGGCATTATCGCCTTGATGTCTTGCATGCCTCTGTGGACAATTTCGCTGTTGGCGTTAGGAACGCTGTTGTGTCTTAATCATGTATTAGATTAAAATTTTGTATTTTTGCATGAATCCCTGGTGTAATGCGTTTTTCTTAATGTTTTTTTGCTTGTAAGGTCCTCACTTGTGTAAGGACTGGGCAGAGGAGGACATATGAGAGGGTAATGTTTCGTTACTTACCAGTAATCTTAATTACCCCGATTAAGGACCTCCTCGTCCGTCCTGTTCCCTCCCTCCCGCAGTGGTTGTGTCTGGTGTTGTTGATTACAGGCATGGCGGAGAATGCGCGTGCGCTCGACGTGTGGGGAAGTTCAGAGGAAGCGACACGCAGGCGCTGAGCCAAGCCAAGCCAAGGGATCTTCCTGCCCTTCGCCTCCGATTCCGGGCGCTCTCTTTTGGGCTAACCGCGCTCACGGCTGTACCGCTGTGCCGCCATCCGGCTTCCACCACCCGGCTCCTTATCCGGCCACGGTCCGTTATAAGGCGGCGGCAAGGAGATAAGGAGGCACTTGGAGGGCGGCGAGTGCTGCCGCCAATAGCAGGCTGCGGCAGAGTGTGAGCCCGGCAGACCCGCGGCAGCGGCCCAACTAGGTTGGGTGCGGCTTGCGGATCTGTCTCAGAGCCCTACTCGCCTAGCCCCCCCCTTAGTGACTGCATATCCCTAGCGACATCAGCACCCCAGCCGCTCCCCAGCCGCAGGTGAAGCAGGTCGGCAGCAGGGCGAGAGCAGTAGGAGGGCACTGCAAGAGGGCGGTTTGCCCCCTGGGAGCTCCTCGGCATGGGAGGAGGGGCCGGGGGGCGCTCGGGTGCCAGGGAGAAGCATAGCTTGGCATCCCCCTCTCTTTCTGTCCCAGCCATAAGGTCTAGCAGTACTGTTAGAACCGGGTCCCCAATAGTGAAGAGCCTCCAGGACGCCCGCTAGTAACCACCAGGCTGCGGCCGGGCTCCAGTAGAATCCAGCACTCTCGCAGAGAGCAAGCTCCTAGCAAGCGGCAACTGGTTATCTCTGGAGAAGGAAGGGGCAGGGGAAGCAATAGCTCCTCAAACAGAATGCAGAGAGAACGTAATAAGAACCAAAAAAGAATTAAAAACAGATGGGGGAAACAGCTACATTTTAGGCAATCAGCAGACGCACCTACCTAAAAAACCCAAAACACTCAAGGCTACCCAAACTTAAGGAGGCATACGGATCGCAAAGGATATGAGACCCGGAAAAGAGAGACGGTCGGTTACATCTATACTCAGCAAGAGGAATAAGAAGAGCAAAGGCCTCAGTGAGATCTCCAGCAACGAGGAGCAGTTAATGGAAGAAAGCACACCGCACCACCAGAGACTGGTGGTAGTGGACGAAGCCCAAACTCAGATCTCTGGAAGAGTTAGAGGCAGCCTCCAGCCCAAGATCTACACGAAATTTTCATTCCTAAAAGACGCAGGGGCAGTGCTAAGCCTCAGTAACGAAAGCCTGAGCGACCTCCCTTTCCCCCTTTGCCCAGTGACAGTACATCATTTAAGCCACAACACAGAGAAGATAGAACCTGACGAGGGCGAAAAAGGGGGAATGACTGTTCCATGCGCAAACGGCTCCCAAGAAGGGTCAATTCCAAAAACAATGAAGGTTGGTGCACTTAATGAAGACCACACAGCACCTTTAATATCCCCTTCAAGTGACGCACGCCTTGGTTCAAATCAGGTACCATCAGGAGTCCATGGCGTTCCATCTGAGCCAAGAATAGGCCTACCACTCAAACCTTCTGTTACAGTATTGTCAAGAAGAGAAGAAATAACTCCTAGAGATATGCAAAATCCTAACAAAGGGTATACGACTACCACCACGGCCATCCTCTCCTCAACAACTAACAAGGAGGCCATCAAAGTGCCACTAGAAACCATAGTTCAGTGCACTACGATAAGAGAAGAAAAAAATTCAATGATCAAAGAGCCTATTCACTCGTCAGTGGCACCGGTAGCTTCAGAACAAAGTCACCCCACTTTGGGGTCAGACCAGGTCGCCCTGCCGGCCTCAAGCAGTCCCAGAGGAGTGGGGGAAGGACGAGGCGAAGTCAACAGAGGAACCCAGCGTTATAAGCCGGATGCTACAACATATCTTAACATTGAGTCTTCAGGCATAGAGCCAAACGGACTTCCCAACAGCCCAACAGGAAGCACCTTGGTGCAAGATTAGGGAGAAACAGAGGTGTCAAGCCCAGACCCAGCTAACAGTGGGTTTGAAACAAGGTTCAAACCCGAGTGGCACATCCCCTTAAACACTCCTAGCATTAGGCAGCCCGAGACCTCCAGCTGGCATCGAAGCCAACCCAAGGTAACGGACTGGTCAGACACAGGTAGACTCTGGTCGTCCCTATTGGACTCTATGCAGTTATCCATCAAGGCAATGCAGTTTCACTCTGACAAAATGGACATTCAATTAACCATTCTTAATTCAGTCACCACTCATGTCGCACACATTGATCACAGACTCACGGACATGACCAAACTGATCTACAGGGTTCAGGAAGAAACACAATTAACGCAAACACACTGCACCTGCTTCGCCACAGTAGACAAACTGTCCACACTTCCGGCAGCAATGGTGGAAATGGTGAGTGATATCAGGAATTTAACGAATAAAGCCAGTACAAACACTCAAGAGACCCACAAAAAAGGCAATATAGAGAACCACTAGCGGAGCTGTGGCACGCGAGGACTGGGGCAGGGGTAATACCCCCTCAAAGGTCCCCCATAAGGACTCTGGGACCACTATCGGCCCAAGACCCAGATGGTCTAGCACATCCAACACCACAGAGGATCAGCTAATCGAGATGTCGTGGGCGGAAAGGCTTAGCAAAAACCGCAACGTAAAAGAAGTGAGTGGTGATTTAGAACAAAGTGATCATACGCAACAGTCAGAAGGGGAACTATCGATAACACACGCCATTAAACTACAAGGGCTGGAAAATGGACAACGTAAGGAGAATAGGACCCACAGTCGCAAGAAGAGGAGGAAAGGGAGAAAGAGGAAGAAGATTATAACAGACTACTTTCATCTAGACAGACCCGAGCACGGGACAAAAAGCCCAGTTGACATCCTTACTTCCGAACTCCTGTCGTCAGAGACAGATAACAAAGCGGGCCATTCAACCACGACAATTCCCCAGGGGACGCCAGAACCAGAGGTGGAAAGTCCTGGAGTAGAACCGCCCCAGCAACAACGCACAACGGGAGGCAAAAGCACGACGACCGCGAGCAAAAGCAATCCGGCTTGCTTAATCAACAACATACAGGCACACTTACCCGCCCCATTTAAAGCCCCTGCCTGCCTCAAGCAGGTTGTTGAGGGTGCAGCTAGCCTTCTCAATCTTCCCCCTCAAATGGGCCAGGCTAATTGGGCCAAGCATCTACCCACCAATATTTTAAATCAAAAAAGCCGCTCAATTCTATTCATTCCTGAATTTAAGTTGAGAGGCCAAGGGGACATCCTCAAAAGAGGGAATATCCTGCTTCTGGTTCAATCAATCAGGAGCCTGGCAGATATTAGCTCTTTAGATCTTGAAGGAATTGAGTTCAAAATCATCAAAGAACTCTCAAGTAGAGAAATGACCAAGGCAACCTGGGCCTCAGAGGAAATAGCAAGGAGGATTCTGGTGGAGGAAACCCAACTAAAAGCTTGGGGAATCAAAATTCTCTTACATCAACAACCGGGCTATCCAGAAACTTTGATATTAAATAGACCGGATCAATCAGGTCACCCACAGACCAGGCACGCCCAATCAGTCCTTAAAGGGGCCCGTAGCAGGGATGTATCACCACCAGTAGGGAAAGGTCAGGACCGAGTAACTCCACAGGATGACTGGACCTGGTTAGCCAGAACGATAAACATACAAGGAGAGAGCGCTTGACTCGGCTCCACACAATCCCCTGTCGGCGGCCCGCAACTCCGAATTTGCTCCTGGAATGTACATGGCTTAGGAAGCAAGGCAGCGGACATAGAATTTCTTTCTTATATCCAAGGCTTCGTCCTTATCCTAATGCAGGAGACTTGGTTGGAAGAACCCCGGCATCTACTTGGTTACAAAACCCATCACTTACCAGCAACCAAAGGAGCCAAATTCGGGCACCTAAAGGGCAGCCTATCTATCTACTCATCAATTAGCACTATAAGGGGGACAAGAGATGTGGATTCCATCCGAACCCCAACAAATGGGCTCAAAATTCTCAGTGGATTTAGGGGATGGCAATACACTAAATAACAAATTATAGTGCTAAATGCATACATACATCCATGCGACAAAACCAGAGGAGCCAAAATGTTGGGCTCGGATATAACTAGATTATTTTCGGAAGAATCAACAACCAACCTTCTGCTGGCTGGAGATTTTAACATGCATCTATTGGGGCCGCAAAAAAGGGACAAGGAACTTGAGCAACAATTCATGGCCTGGAAGATCCCCAGCCAGAACCAGGGCAAAAAGACACATCTGTCAGCTCTTACCAGGAACTTCATACAGGACATGGAGCACTTAAGCCTCGTGGTACTAAATGGTAGCTTTCTGGGAGATCAGCCTCCCGCGGCAACATATCATAAAGCTATGGCAAGCTCTACAATAGATTACACTTTTGTTACTCTACAACTGATTAGCAGGATTACAAGCTTCCAGATTGGAACAAAAGAGCATAGCGACCACCTGCCCCAGGAAATCTCTATGAGCATACAAGGGCTGCCCCTGGATAACCCAGTGGAGGACCCAGCCTCCATTCACACTGTGAACTTTAGAAGGCTAACTTGGAAAACCAGCCAACCAGATAAACTGCAAGCTCTAGGAAAGTCAATCTGGGACAATCAAGAAGAGGCACATAGCAACGTGAGAACCCGCTGGGAAACCCTGACCAAAAAATTTGGGGATCAGCATGCCATAAGATCAGGCGGCCCCTTATCCCATAGGGGAACGCCTAAAACTCAGCTCGCAAGCTCGAGGTCAGGAAATCAGTTTAACTAGCTCCTGATTTCTAAAATACCGAATCTGAGGGCACTCAATAAAGATATAAACAAAACTCTACGAAGGCTCAGACAAAGGGGTAATGAAACCACACTACAGAAAGCCCTTGCTCAGTTAAAAGCAACAAAGAAAAAAGCTATCTGGCAAGCAAAAAGGGAAGGGGAAGACACCTTGTGGGCCAAGCTTTTGTATGACGCAAAGACAGATCGAAGTGCAAGATTTTGGTGAACAATTAACAGCCTAGGAAACGCCAACGTTCAAGGCATCAACTCTGACTTAACGGAGGAAACTTGGGCAGTCCACCTCTTGGATCACTTCAACTTAAAGGAGGAAAGCCCCTCTACAGCAAAATCGGGGCCTGGTCAGTCCGCCGAGCCAAGTCCCTATGAAAACACCAGCAGAACACAAACAAGCGTCCTTCAATTCACGACTTTGCAGATCAAAAACCGAATAGCCAAAGGTAAGCCGGAGGGCGCACCGGACCCCAACGGGATCCCCCCAATTCTATTCAAAACTGACCCATACTATTGGGCGGCCGTGCTATTATTAGTGTTTGAACATATAGGAGGTGGGGGCATTATACCAGACTCCTGGAAAGGCTCCATAATATCCCCAATTCATAAGAAGGGAGATAAGAACAAAGCAACCAGCTCGTAACCTTAATTGACATCGAGGCAAAATACTATGCTGGACTCCTCCTGGATGACCTGACAGCCTGGGCAAATGAAAAATCGCTCATTCCCATCAACCAGACAGGCTTCTGTAAAGGCACAGGAACCGTCACAAACTTACTTGCCCTGACGCTACTGATGGATGGTGTTAAAGCAGCAAAACTCCCCCTTTTTCTTTGTTTCATCGATTACTCTGCAGCTTTCAACAGCATTGACAGGATCAAACTATGGGCCAAACTAGAGAAGATGAAAATCCCAGCCGCACTATTAAAGCAGATAATTCTCTTACATACCAACACGTGGGTTCAAGTAAAGTTAGAAACCGACGAATTCCTGTCTAGGAAAATACCAACAACGAGGGATCTGAAATAGGGGTGTGTGCTGGAACCTACACTTTTTAATTTGTTCATGGCAGACCTTTCATCGGAATGAACATCTGCAACTCACATGCTCCTAGGCTGGGGGGGCTGTCACTCTCCAATTTATTGTACGTCGACGACATCGTGCTGATTAGCCGAACTCCAATTGGCCTTCAGCACCTGATAGACATAACCATCAGTCACGCAGCATCTAACGGCCTAACGATTAACTTGAATAAATCGAAGGTCATGCGTTTTAACCCGAAAAAGAACACATCCGGCTATCACTGGTATCTGACAGGTGCTCCCTTGGAAGTTGTGGATGAATACAAGTATCTAGGGGTGACGATTGACAACAAGGTTACTTTTAAATCACAAAAAGAATCCATAAAGCGGAGAGGCAACTCAATAGCGGTAGCTTTAAAATCCCTCAAACTTAAAACTGCCGGCCCAAGCTTCAGCCCACTACTACAGATTTTACAAGCAAAGCTAATCCCAGCCATCACCTACGGGAGCGAGTGCCTTAGGGGAAGAGACGGGGACATTCTGGACCGTACCCTGTCAAGATCAGCAAGAATAATTTTCAGCCTCCCAAAATATGTCTCACCCGCACAAATCAGGCTGGAGTTCGGTCTACAGTCTCAAAAAATAGCCCGCAATGGCGCCTATGTGAAATGTTGGCATAGGATCAGAAGGTCCGAACAAAGTTCTCTGAAGTTTCACCTATGGAATGAGATAAATAGAAGCAAGGCTTGCATAGCAAGGGACTATCTGACAGCATCTATAAACCGCCTAGGCCTGAAGGAGCTCTGGGCGGCCATGGGAACGCATAACAGCTTCAAGTTACTGGTAAATAAGATAGTGAAAAGGCTGTCAGTAGTAGAGGATAAAGAAACGCTCAGGGAAAGGGCCCATGGATGGTGCGTGCTGCAGAGTTATACAAGACCCCTCCCGCAAAACTATCTAGGCGCTGGCTTCAAAAGGAAAACAAAGGAAAAATATTAACGGTCCCGAATGGGTATCCTTCTAGTCCTGCCGCACCTCCCACCACGGAAGCGATTTTCAGAATCAACTAAGTGCCGTTGATGGAGCAGGGAAAATAAAAAAATTTAACCCCTAACAAATTTTATAAATTATTAATAAAATGTTCGTTTAAATGTATTAATCAACACTGTATGTGTGGGAATGGTAATATGCCAATGTGTGTGCTAAATAATCTATTAATAAATGTCCGTGTGTCTAAATTATAACGTAAAAATAAATGCGTACTAATAAAAATAAATGCATGTTATTGGGCTTCATAGAAATAAAACGTGTCGTTGCAAAAACAAATAGTGATGGTAAGTAAGGAACAGCTTAAATGTTGCTTTCTGCTAGGTAACAACTAATTGGGGTACGTAGACGGGAGGGAAACGAAAGGGATATTTTTCTCTATTTTAATTGTTTTGTTTGCCTCAAATTAGTGCTTCTAAAGTATAACCGAGTGGCGAGATAAAATGGCCGCCAATGGGAAGATGTGCGCAGGCGCAAGGGAACACATGACACGGGATGAAATTGGAGAAAGCTCAACCTCGTGATGTTTCTGAGAGGCTAGGATGCAAGAAATGGTCAAGGCTGGTGTGACCTAATTGAACTGATAGTGTGCCATGATGATCAGCAGAGAGCCCGTGGGAAACAAGTCTAAGAGAAAGGACAATGACTGCGGAGTTCTCGAATGTGTCGAAAGAAGTTACAAATGAACTGATCGAATCTGATGGAAATGTTTAAGCGTATGGGAAAGGAAATGATCCAAGGACCCTTGAATCCAAGAGAACTTGATTAAAGAATGAATAAGCTGACATGCATGGACCAATGAAAGAAAAGCGTGATATTAATGTTGCAACAGTTAGTTAGCAAAGTTAGAATTGGGGTATAAGAGGGCCTACTCTTAGTGGGAGGGGGTCAGTTGATGTCAGTCGTGGTTGCAGGCACAGTCAGGAGAACAGTTGAAGAGTCGTATTGGTGGCTTCCAGTGCTGGGTGGTCCTGATCGATCCCTTACTGAGCGGGAGATGCTGAAAGACTGTTAGAGGAGACGGGTTGCAGGTAGCTGATGCTGACGAGCTGAAGTTGCTGTTGCTGTCTTTATTTTACAGTTGAGTATGAGAATCAGGCTATTTCTAATTCCTAACTTAGGTTCGAAATCATTAGGCTAAATTAGGAAGCTAGGCAGGTAATTAGGGTTTTGGCTTCATGACAAATTTTCCTTTCTGCAATAAATTGATTATGCTTAATAAAAATTGTGAATTTAAGAATGAATAATTGAATAAAGTATTAAAATTCTTTTCATGCTTTTTAAATTATATAAAATTTAAGATTCTTTAAACACAAAATGACTCAGTGGTTATTTTCCTAAATGATTGTGACATAAGTAATTGGTTATTGTGATTCAGCTGGTCTTAATCACTATGAACTAATTTCTTAAATGAATGATTCATCGACAAACAATAAGCAGGAATATCTTAAGAAATAACTAAAAGAAAGGGACAAAATAAGGTAATAAGATATCCTGGCTCTTCCAGCGGTACATAAAATGGTGTTCTCCATTTAGTTCTCATGCTTCTCCTAGGAGTACAGAATTTCACAAAGGTGTAAAGGAAATCCAGGAGTGTGCGTGTGTGTTAGACGATGTTTATGGGCCCCATCGTCATGTGGATATGAGAAATATAGTTTGCCCCTGGATGACCTATAAGTAACCTAGGAGGAGGATAGTTTTTATTGTACGCGCTGCATCAGATTTTTGGTAGCAGAGTTATGGTTTTCTATAGATTAGTTTAGTGATTATTGTTTATTGATTATTGATTATTTTTGATGACTAACACTTTATGTTGAGTCGCGTTATGTTATATGTAAGTTTTCACGCTTCTGGGATGTAGGAAGTGGAACACGTGTGGCAAGAGAAGTCACATGGAATTTGGTACATGGTCTGAATTCATTTTTGGTTATAACGCAGGTTGTGTTATGTTAGGGATTTCTGTGTGAAAAGTGTGTAAACGAAATAGCAAATCACGTTTACTTGTGAAACTTTGGCCTTAATTCTCAGGAGCCTAGTCTCCACATGTGTCTTATCCCCAGAGAAACGAGTAAATTGTTTGTTTGAAAGAAGGGTAAGGTAGAGGAAGTGCTACTTTATCGGTGACAGTAAATAATTCTGTGGTAGGGTAGAGGTAAGCGCTGCCTACTGGAAAAACAGGATTCTTGTGTAAAAGGACAAGGCTGTCACTTTGTTTAGCGAATCAGACTATGGAATTGTTTATTTGTTGTAACTAACAAAGAAAACAGTGAAAAGAAAATTGCCGATAAATTTTGTAAAGGAGGGGTAAAGAGTAGAAGTGACGTGGAAAAGTGCCGCGCTAGGATTGGATAGTGCGCTAGTCACGTGAACACAGAGCAGGAGTGACGTAGAAAAGTGCCGCACTAGGATTGGTTGGTTCGCGGACGGTGGGAATTGTTCTGATTGGTACTTTAGTGTGAGTCGCGCTGTAATTGGTCGAAGTTCGGTACACAGAAACAGCGTTAGAGTAAAGAGAAAACAAATAGAAAACATGCCGTATTACGAGTATGAAAGGGAGAGAACGTCATGGACGACGAAATTGAAGAATTTCTTTAAGAAAGACAAAAAGGTTGTGACTAGAGAGGGACAAGTAATTCCTCCGCTCGAAATCAGCAGCTTCACACATGATGCTGAAATATGGATATCATACGTGCATATGGTTGGACAATTGGGTAAAATATACAAAGAATGATGGAGCATTGGCTTTCCCTGAAAATGGTTCTTTTAATGTAGCGGTTTTACGGAATTTAAGAGAAAAGATGTTTAAATTGGAACCTAGACCGACACAGTTTGAGGCTTTAACAGAATGGGAAGATGAGATGTACGAGCGAGAAAGATTCAGAGGAATGAAAGGTTATGAGTTTGTGCCCGGAAGATTGTGGGGAATGAATCATGAGGACAGAATAAAACGATGGAGATGTGCTAACATGACAGGAGGTTTGTTTCCAGCTTTTACAGTTGAGGAGGGGACTAAGAAAAAACGGACTGAGAAAAAGAAACATATAGAGAGAGAAAAGTATATGCATGAGAGCGAAACGGATGACGAATTGCTGGAAGATATATTAAATAGAAATCCACCTCCGTATCAGCAGAGTTCTACAGTGGTGACACCAAATGCGCCACCAATAGAGACTATGCGAAATAAAAGTCCGGAAAAGAGGAATGAGGTAAATAGGTCACAAGAACAAATGAGAACTTCTCAAAATGAGGGAATAGAAAGCGAAAATGCAAGCGAATTGGCAAGGACAACAAAAGAACTAACTGAGAAAATTAGAGAATTAACGAAAAATATGGAAGCAGTTACTGTGCCTGTAACAATAGGTCCAGTAATACCAGTTTTTGAGAATCAGAAAATTGATGAACGATCTTTGGTGATTCCCTTGAGTTCACAATTTCAGAGAGAAAAGGAAAGAATGGAAACAAGTCCAGGTACAAGCAATTTGGCTAGTGCTTACAGACCAAGTCCACCTGAAAATTTGACAATAAATGAGTGTAACGGTAGAAAAATACCTATGGTAACTGAATCTGCAACAGTGACACCTGAAAAGAGTGGAAATTGGACAGAAATAAATAGTACTCCCATAGGTCCGACTCCTGATGAGTTAAATGAGTGGATGAAAGCTTTTAAAATAAAAGAAACAGAAGAAAAACCATTAGATGTGATCAGATTGAAAATAGATATGGAAGAATTAATTCTAGGAACGATTGGTACTGAAAAGATAAAAAATTATCAGGATGATGAAATAATGTTTCTGTGCAAAAGTATAACATGGAGGGCAAAGAATTTACATGACAAATTAGAAGAAGTGGCTAGTGAGATCGGGATAGATTTTGCAAAAGTAAAAACATTGCAGAAACCATACAGAGTAGACTTTTGTGAAAAAGATATTGAAAATTTGAATACAGCAGGAAGGCTGACACAGATAAAGGAGTTGATTGTGTTGAGAAAATGGGGTGATGTGGACAGGTGGAAGGTTAGATGGACAAAGAAGAATGAGAAAAGTATAGACAAAGGTTCATTGGCTTTTATGATAACAGAAAAATAACCTGTTGTTAAAGAATACCCTATGAGAGAAACTCCAGGTGGTAGTTACGTGCATGTTCCCTGGACTAGGCAGGACATCCTGTCATTTACAAATGACTTTCCAAAGTTAAGAGAGAAGCCAGTTGAGTGGTACCGACAAGTAGAAAGGTTTGTAAAGGTCTCAAAAGTGTGGGGATAGATTTGGATGGATTGTTTGACATAGTGGTACCAACGGATCTGTGGTCGGAATGTAAGATTACGGTTGACTGGCCAACTACAGAATATCCAAGAGATCCTAAGACAGGAGCTCCAGGACCAGATGTGATGAAGAAATACGACAAGGTGATTACCTTTTTGAAGAATAAGATTCCTCCCAAAGAGACAGATTGGGTTAAGATTGATAGAACTACACAGGAAAGTAAGGAGTCTGTACATGCATAT
The DNA here is from genome assembly GCA_963921515.1 of Calotriton arnoldi. Classification (NCBI taxonomy): domain Eukaryota; kingdom Metazoa; phylum Chordata; class Amphibia; order Caudata; family Salamandridae; genus Calotriton; species Calotriton arnoldi. Next base: position 79,188 of record CAWUFW010015158.1, on the reverse strand, counting down.
TATGAGCGATTGTTATTGGTTTTCAAGCAGTATAGTGGTTATGAGGAATTGAGTGAAAAGGACATGAGTCATTTTGTATACCGATTTGTGTTTGGCCTGAAACAAGAAATAAGCGATATGATTAAGCAACATATGATAAACTGGCAGAATGGAAGTGTAGATGAGGTGCTGAGGTATGCTAAGTATTGTAGTGATGAAATGGAGAGTAAACAGCGTAAGTTGAAAGAAAAGGCAATGTGGGCACAAGTGAAAGTGGCAGAAAAACAAGAAGCCCAATTGGACAATAATAATGGAAACGATTCAGGACAGAATAAGATGCGACCAAACATAGGTAAAGGAAAAGGTCAAGTGAGTCTAGAAGAGGCAAAGAAAGAAATGGCCATGTCATAATTGCGGAAAATTAGGGCATTGGAGAAATGAGTGTAAGTTCCCACCTAAACCTAATCCGGAACATCAATCATTAACTCCACAGGTGCAGAATGAGGTAGTTGTTCAACAAAGTCAGGTGCCACAACCACCACTTCCCAACACTGTTAATCAGCAAAGATACAGTACAGAAACAGGATTCTACGGAGGAGAGCAGGTAACACAGTTGCCGCGAGCAGCTAACATTTCTCAGTATTGGTTGCGTCAGAGTGAGGATGACCCGGATGAAAGTTTCTGACGGTGCGCAGGAGAGGGGAAAGAGTGCGTGCTTGGCGCAACTCTAGAGGTAGATCAGTCTGGTCCCTTTGTGGATGGAGAAGTGAATGGTGCAAACGTAACATTCCTTGTCGATACTGGAGCTACCCGTTCTACTGTTAGATCAGTGGAAATTCCAAACCTTCCTCTCTCAGGTGAATACATCCAAGTGGTAGGAGTAGCCAATCAACAGATTAAAACCCCACTTACTGAATTGGTGGAAGTAAAAATTGGTTCTTTTAGCAAAATGCATAAATTTGTAGTGTGCGATTGTAGTCCTGTAAATCTTTTAGGTCGTGACCTTTTGTGCAAAATGAATTGCACAATTTATTGTACGCCAGATGGAATAGGTTTCCAGACTTCAGATGAAGATGTTTTGTATAAAGTAACTTTGATGAATCAAGAACCTGAAACGAATGGTTTATTTCCTGCATTTGATGCAGAAAAACTTCCAGAAGATCTGAAAAGTACAGTAAAAGAAAGTGTGTGGGATTTTACAGGAGAGGACATTGGATTAATGAGAGAAGTTGATCCCGTAAAAGTAACAGTGAAAGAAGGGATAATTTATCCAAACACGCCACAGTACAAATTAACTCCAGAAATAATTGAAGGAATAACTCCTGTGATAAATAAGATGATTGAACAGGGGATTCTGAAAGAAATCATGAGCAGTCCATGTAATTCACCTATTATGGGACTGAAAAAGCCAAATGGAACATATAGAATAGTACAGGATTTGAGAAAATTCAACAAAATAGTTGTACCATGTTGTCCAATAGTGCCAAACCCTGCAGTAATTCTATATCAAATCCCACATGAAGCTGAGTGGTACACTGTGATAGATTTGTGTCACGCATTTTTCTCTATTCCTTTGCATCCAGATAGCCAGCCATTATTTGCATTCCGGTTCGGAGAGCGTATTTTGGCATGGTGCCGAATTCCACAGGGGTATACAGAAAGCCCCTCAATTTTTAATCAGATTCTAAAGAAATCTCTGGAAGATTTAAAAATGCCAGAAAAATCAGTGATGGTGCAGTATATCGATGACCTATTGGTGGCATCGAAAACTAAAGAAGCATGTGTAAGTGACACAATTGCTTTACTGAACCATTTGGAGAAAAGAGGACATAAAGTGTCCCCTTCAAAATTGCAGTTTTGTCAGAAAGAAGTCCAGTATTTAGGGCATAAAATTGAGAAAGGAGTGCGGAAAATAGCGACAGAAAGAGTAAGAATGATTCAAGGAATGAGAGCACCAATGACTCAAAGAGAGGTAAGAATGTTTTTGGGAATGGTTGGATATTGTCGACAGTGGATAAGTGGATTTTCTTTGATTGCAAAACCCTTACAAAAATTGACAAAGAAAGATGTAAAGGACCCTTTTGAGTTAAACAAAGAAGAAATGAAATCTTTCAAAGAATTGAAAAAGAAACTGTGTGAGGCCCCTGCTTTAGGCATGCCTGATTATGAGAAGGATTTTGAGTTGTACTGCAGTGAAAGAGATGGATGTGCATTTTCAGTACTGGTACAAAAACACGGGACCATGAAAAGGCCAATCGCTACTTTTCAGCTGTTTTAGATCCTATAGCAAAAGCATTGCCTGGGTGTCTGAAAGCAGTTGCTGCTACTTGTGTAAGTCTGGAACAAAGTGAAGGTATAGTGATGGGGTATCCACTGAGAGTGTATGTTCCCCATTCAGTAGAAATTCTTTTGACAAGAACAAAAACACAGTACATGACACATAGTCGGCTGACTAAGTACGAAAAAGTCATCTTGAGTGCTGAAAATGTGACCATAGACAGATGCATAAATGTAAATCCTTCTACATCATTGCCAGATGAAGAGAGTATAATTGAACAAGACGAAGTAGATCATGATTGTCTGAATGTGCTGGAATATTGCACAAAACCAAGAGCTGACATAAAAGATGAACCGTTAAAGGAATCAGATTGTCATGTTTGTAGATGGTTCATGTTTACGCACAAAAGAAGGAGTGTTAAGCGCAGCTTACGCAGTATGCACAGTGGCAACTGTGATGGAAGCGTCTTGTCTGAAAGGAGTTAGGTCTGCCCAAGTTGCAGAACTAATTGCTTTGATTCAAGCATGTAAATTGGGGAAAAATGTACGAATCACGATTGTGACCGATAGCCAATATGGTTTCGGCATCGTACACGATTTCGGACAGATTTGGTCACAAAGAGGATTTCTGACATCTGCAGGAACACCTATTAGAAATGGAGATTATGTTAAAAAACTGCTTGAGGAGATACAGTTGCCTAAACAAATAGCTGTAGTGAAGTGCAAGGCGCATAAGAAAAACGAAGACTACATAGCGGTCGGCAATAATTATGCTGATGAGATCGCTAGATATTGTGCGGAAAACATGGTGTCACTGAACAAAAATAGAGAAAGGGAACATGTCTCTTGTCCTTTGCTTTTCACTAATACAGTCGAAACATGGGATGAAGTAAGGCAGTTACAAGAAACAGCAAGAGATGAGGAAAAAGATTACTGGATAAAAGCAGGATGTAGAAGACAGGAAAATAATGGTGTGTGGGTATACAGAGATGAAAGACCAGTTATGCCTGATAGCATGATTGCAGACATGGCACGGATGTACCATGGACAAGCTCATATTGGGAGAGATGCAATGATTAGACTTTTAGACAAACCTGGTATAACCCAAAATTCAGAGCCATTGCTGAAAGTCTTTGTCAAAGATGTCTTATTTGTCAACAGTTTAACCCAGGAAGAAAAACAGTAGTGAGTCTAGGAACAATAGGACAAGAAGGAGGTCCATTCACAAGAATGCAGTTGAACTTTATTGAGATGCCCCCTAGTAACAGATTAAGATATGTTCTAGTGGTTGTCTGTTTGTTCTCTCGTTGGGTGGAGGCATACCCCACAAGAAGGAATGATGGAACAACAGTGGCAAAACTTATGCTGCGAGAGTTCATTCCAAGGTATGGTTTTCCAGTCACGGTTGAGACAGATAGAGGAACACATTTCCAAAATGAGTTGATCCAATTGATTTGTGAAGCACTGAGTATTAAACAAAAACTACATTGTGCTTACAGACCAGAGGCTTCTGGGGTAGTAGAGCAGATTAATGGAACAATTAAAAACAGGTTAGGAAAAATGTGTCAAGCTACAGGACTCAAATGGCCAGATGCACTGCCTCTTGTTCTGATGACAATCAGAAGCATCCCTGAAAAGAAAACTGGACTCAGTCCCCACGAGATGATTATGGGACGAGCAATGAGACAAGCACACGTACCCGTCAACAAGTTATTAACTATAACTGATGATCTAGTACTGGATTATTGCAAGGGACTGGCTGATGTGGTGCGTTCTGTGTTTCATCAGGTTGGACCGGATGCGACCACTCTTGAAAGAAAACCAGCTCACGACTTGAATCCAGGAGACTGGGTCCGCATAAAAGTCCACAGGAGAAGAAACTGTCTAGTTCCGCGTTGGGACGAGCCAAGACAGGTAATCCTAGTGACAACGACTGCCGTCAAGTGTGCAGGAGTGAAGAACTGGGTTCATGCCAGCCACACAATCAGAGTTCCAGAACCTACAGATCGACATGTGAGTCGGCGTCTGGAAGTGTGGGATAAAAGTTTAACGGCTGGGACAACAAAGATAAAGGAAAGGGTGCCAGAACTTGAAGATCGACCTGAAAGTCGACATCTGGAAACCCCAACGGCAAACACCTCTAGAGAAGAAGAGGAAGAAGAAGAAGAAGAAAGAAATTCAGAAATTCCAGAACTTGAAGATCGACCTGTAAAGTCGACATCTGGAAATATCTGACACAACTTCAGGATCTGATGATTCAGCTGCAAACTGGGAAGAATTCCGAAAGAGAACTTGGGGTTATAAACCAATTAGAGAAGAAACTGAGCAAGAAATTGAGTTAGATGAACAACCAGGTACAAGTTATGGTGGAACTCCTTCAGAAACAATATTAATAGATGAAGTAGGGAAAGAAGTACACAAAAGATTAGAAAATCGAGAAGAACCCCGAGGAGCAATAGGGACAGATAGAGAAATAGAAGAACAGGGAAATTTAGAAACAGAAAAGGAGGAAAACACCAAATCGGAAAAACACCGAGGAGGGACAGTAATAAGGGAAAACCAAAAGGAGAAGACAGATCCACCAGTAGGAGATGACGAGATTATAAGTTTCAAAATAAGAGACAATAGTGAGACAGTTGAAACAGAAACAGAAGAAAGTGGAGGAGAGGAAAAAGCAAAGACTGAATCAAGAAAAAGAAATTGGAAATCAGAAAGAGAAGAAAGAGAAGGTGAAGCCAAAAGGCCAAGAAAAGGAGATAATTGGCCCAACAGCTATGTAAGAAAATTGAGATATAGAATAATAAGAGCGGAAGACGAAGGTGCTGAACAAGTAAATGAAGTAACAAGTCAAAAGGGACAAGAAAAACCCAGTGGAAAAAGATTACAAAAGTCCAAAAGGACAAAGAAAGTGAATTCAAAATTTAAGTCACCTGAGTGGCTGTATATTGCACTAACTGATTACAAAGAAGAAGAAGAAAAACACTCACGGAAACCAGAGACTGAGAAGTCGGATGGGCAAAGGTGAGATGCAACAAAACTGAAGTGAAAACTTATAGTGCTTCTGCCGGACATGACAATTTTACTGGATGTGACAAATCACCGGATGTGACAACGAAAGAATTCTGGAGAGAATTAAAAGAAAGTACCAAGCAAAGACTTTTTGAAAGCAGAGTGGCATCTAAGTCATTTCTGAGGTGTAGTGACACAATTTTCTGAAACTTAACAAATAGAAAAAGAAAAATGGAAAATAATAGGGATAGAAGAGATAAATGTGAATTTATAAAGAGATGGTGCAAAATGTGCTGCTTTTGTACAGGGTTATTAATGACCATATGGATAGTTTTAGCAATCACAATCCCTATTAGTGTAGCTGTGATAGAAGCAAAAAATGATACTAAACTAGAAAAAGAAACTAGTATTAAAGAACCAGTTATTTTAAGAAGTAGTGCAGAGTTGCATAAGGATAGGTCAGTAACAGATTTTTCAAAGAATGTTTTTACAAAGTTGTTGTATGAGTACGTAGAAACAATGGACGTAAGAGATTGTTATGTTTGTATGCAATTGCCTGCATCAGTATCAGAAGGTGTGACTTATCATCACCTACCTCTGACTTATGGAATAACATGTAGTATAATAGCGAGCTTATTTTATAAAACAGGTAGATTAGAATCTTATTATACTGATATAGATAAGATTTTTGCAAACATTCCAGTAGTACCAGAACTTAACAAAGTAAAACCAGCAAAAGTTTTAGGAGAATTCTTTTAGAACATAGAAAATTAACGTTAGAAGAAATAATTAGTAACAACCTTACCTGTGAGTTAAAGAAAGAAGAAAAAGTATTTTTAGAAATGGTTGAAGAAAGAAGAATGAAATTTCAAAAAGAAGCAATAAAAGAGGAAGGAAAACGCTTATGGACGTTTGAGGAAGGAAATCATGAAGGGAAAAAGATAAATGCAGCAATGACATTAGACTGGCCGCAAACAGGAAAGTTGTGCATTAGGAGAAATAAGACAGTCTATGACAATTACTTTGTAGGTTCCAGAATCTGCCATGACAATTATCAAATTCTGGGAGGTTGGGGATTCAAAGGTGGAAAGGACCCAATATTTCCAGGTATCTATTATATTTGTGGGAATAGAGCTTATTGCAGGTTACCAGACCATTGGTATGGAACTTGCTATGTAGGCCTGGTCTTTCCCAAAAATTTTCACATGGACAGAGAAGAAAAGGGAACATACGAGATGATTAATAGATTTACACGTAGAAAGAGGGAAAGTTTTTCAGAAATTGTAGGTGATATTTTTGGAGCATTGATACCAGCAGTGGGAATATCTTTGAATGCATTTAAAATTCGGAAGTTATCCACAGTAGTAGATCGTTTGTCTACAGATACTGCGGGAGGGTTCTTAATGGTAAATACCGAAATGGTTGCCATGAGAGCTATGGTGATGCAAAATCTGCTTGCCCTTGATATTCTTTTGGCAAAAGAGGGTGGAGTCTGTGGAATGTTGAAAGACCAACATTGTTGTACTTACATTCCTGATAACAGTGAAAATATACAGAAGTATATTACAAATATTACAAGTTTGCACAAACAATTAGTTCCACTGGAGGTTGAAAGTGTTTTGGGAAAACTTAGTAGAGGGTTTTCCTCAGTAGCGAATTGTTTAACTAGGATGAGTAGACTAGTGATAGGGAAAGTTATAATAGTAGCAACAATAGTAATATTGTTAGCCATGATATTGAAAATAGTAATAACATGTATAAAGAGAAAAGTAAGACAGAATAAGATAAGAAGAAATAACAGATTAATGAGAGAAAGAGAGAGAGAAATGGGTGAAATTGAGTTGGAGAAAATGAAAGAAAGCATGTACAAAGAGACTAAAAGGCAAGATGAAGAAGAAACAGATGTATAAATAACAGAAAGCAAAGGATGAAAGACATGCTGCCTGAAAAGAAGTATGACTTGGGTTTTATGTGGTGATTTAAAAATCACCAAAGGGGGATTGATGGAGCAGGGAAAATAAAAATTTTTAACCCCTAACAAATTTTATAAATTATTAATAAAATGTTCGTTTAAATGTATTAATCAACACTATGTGTGGGAATGGTAATATGCCAATGTGTGTGCTAAATAATCTATTAATAAATGTCCGTGTGTCTAAATTATAACGTAAAAATAAATGCGTACTAATAAAAATAAATGCATGTTATTGGGCTTCATAGAAATAAAACGTGTCGTTGCAAAAACAAATAGTGATGGTAAGTAAGGAACAGCTTAAATGTTGCTTTCTGCTAGGTAACAACTAATTGGGGTACATAGACGGGAGGGAAACGAAAGGGATATTTTTCTCTATTTTAATTATGTTTTGTTTGCCTCAAATTAGTGCTTCTAAAGTATAACCGAGTGGCGAGATAAAATGGCCGCCAATGGGAAGATGTGCGCAGGCGCAAGGGAACACATGACACGGGATGAAATTGGAGAAAGCTCAACCTCGTGATGTTTCTGAGAGGCTAGGATGCAAGAAATGATCAAGGCTGGTGTGACCTAATTGAACTGATAGTGTGCCATGATGATCAGCAGAGAGCCCGTGGGAAACAAGTCTAAGAGAAAGGACAATGACTGCGGAGTTCTCGAATGTGTCGAAAGAAGTTACAAATGAACTGATCGAATCGGATGGAAATGTTTAAGCGTATGGGAAAGGAAATGATCCAAGGACCCTTGAATCCAAGAGAACTTGATTAAAGAATGAATAAGCTGACATGCATGGACCAATGAAAGAAAAGCGTGATATTAATGTTGCAACAGTTAGTTAGCAAAGTTAGAATTAGGGTATAAGAGGGCCTACTCTTAGTGGGAGGGGGTCAGTTGATGTCAGTCGTGGTTGCAGGCACAGTCAGGAGAACAGTTGAAGAGTCGTATTGGTGGCTTCCAGTGCTGGGTGGTCCTGTTCGATCCCTTACTGAGCGGGAGATGCTGAAAGACTGTTAGAGGAGACGGGTTGCAGGTAGCTGATGCTGACGAGCTGAAGTTGCTGTTGCTGTTGCTGTCTTTATTTTACAGTTGAGTATGAGAGTCAGGCTATTTCTAATTCCTAACTTAGGTTAGAAATCATTAGGCTAAATTAGGAAGCTAGGCAGGTAATTAGGGTTTTGGCTTCATGACAAATTTTCCTTTCTGCAATAAATTGATTATGCTTAATAAAAATTGTGAATTTAAGAATGAATAATTGAATAAAGTATTAAAATTCTTTTCATGCTTTTTAAATTATATAAAATTTAAGATTCTTTAAACACAAAATGACTCAGTGGTTATTTTCCTAAATGATTGTGACATAAGTAATTGGTTATTGTGATTCAGCTGGTCTTAATCACTATGAACTAATTTCTTAAATGAATGATTCATCGACAAACAATAAGCAGGAATATCTTAAGAAATAACTAAAAGAAAGGGACAAAATAAGGTAATAAGATATCCTGGCTCTTCCAGCGGTACATAAAATGGTGTTCTCCATTTAGTTCTCATGCTTCTCCTAGGAGTACAGAATTTCACAAAGGTGTAAAGAAAATCCAGGAGTGTGCGTGTGTGTTAGACGATGTTTATGGGCCCCATCGTCATGTGGATATGAGAAATATAGTTTGCCCCTGGATGACCTATAAGTAACCTAGGAGGAGGATAGTTTTTATTGTACGCGCTGCATCACCGTCTTTGCGGGAAAGCAGAAGAGGGCATCAAGCATCTATTATGCACCTGTCGAGAATTGGATCCTGAACGACGACTGCTTCTGAAAACTATCTTCAACAACAGGAGGATAAGATCCTGCAGACAAGCAGTGAAGGCATGCCTTGGAGGAGGAGATCTACAGCTGGTGTGCCGGTTTGTACGATTCATGGGGATGGCAGAGGGAAAAAGGAAGAAAAACGGTGCACAATAAGCAGCTTTTGAACGAAGGCTCGCCATTTCCCAGAACTAGCACTCTTCATTAGGAAACGCACGACGCAAAAAAGTCACGTTTAAGGCATGGTAATCTTCCTTATTAATATATCAAAAAACAACTTCTTGTCAAGTACTGGGCACCAGGAACTTTACGGAACTGGGGCACTTATTCCGTTATAATTTCAATGATGAGGCTGCCACATCATGTCAAAACCTTCTTAAAAAAAAAGTTTGTTATTTTACAATATATGCAACCCAATGGTACCTTTTTCTTCACGCACAATGCACCAGGCACTTTACGAGATTGTTAAAACCGGGAAATCAAGGACTGCTCAATGCATATTGAATGAACAGATATTCCGTAGGAGTATGGCACAAATTCGTTAGAATGGAATACGTTGCGTAGATAACATAAATTGTACCATAGCTTTTTACTGATGGATACTAATCATGATGTAACTGTGGTTTTATTTTCATGAATTTCGACGTCGAGCGATTTTGTAAAGGTTTTAATTAACTTACACAATAAATTACTTACTTACTACAGGCATGGCGGTGGGTGGGAGGGGTTTATATAATAGACATAGAAAAATTCTAGCGTTTGATCCAACGCGGCTAAAATAAATTTTTCCTTTACAACCCTAACCCAGAAAAAACACCTACACAACCTTGATCACTTGAAACTTATGTTGGTGGGGCCCATAACACCACATACATACATTCATTCAATTTCTGGATTAAACGCTAAGGAAAATGAGCTGCTGGACAAACGGGATACCTTGTTAAAAATGACAGAATAATAACCTATACATTATATACATTAACTGAGGATCCTGTCGGTTCTAAACATCAAGGTACTTCGCTATTCGGTCAATGGACCAACTAGTAGAATCAGTTGATGGCGATTAAGTCCAGCTCAATCACAATTAAAACCTTTAACATTTATTAATCATAAATCTATTAAAGAACCACAGACTCATTTAGAGTTAGAATATAATTTTATCTAAAATTCTTCGAGCAAATAAGTTAAATTCTTTATTAAGTAAAACATTTAGAAATATCAATTAGCATTTAAGAAAGATTTTAGAAATAAAGATGGAAAAATACTCATTACCCCTGGCCATAGGGAGATGACAAGAATGGTTCACCAAAGGAAGATGAACCGCAGATCACAGGATAGGACTCCCAAACTGACTGACTGTCCCGCTAACCTCCTCGGAATCAATCTCCTCCCGGGCAAACTCCCGCAACGGTCTCGTTCCTTCCCCAGTCAAAGTTCAAAGTCCAAAATGACAGAGTCTCTGGCAGCATGAAGGTGGAAAAATGAACAAGCAAGTTTTTTCACAACGTGAGAGCAGACTCTCTTATACCCTATTCTCTGGCTCACTACACTTGAAAGTTGCAATCCTTAGGGGCAGAAATCACACTAATTGTTCCATTGGAGGGGTGGTGATGGTCACCTCGTCGCCCTCCTTGTTCGAACCGGTTTGGGGACAATAACGCATACAATAACTCTCGTGATTCGCAAATGTCCAAAGTTAATTCAATTTGTTAATATTCTTTGTAACAACTCCGATGGTCACACATTTTCCCATCCGGTTCCCAGGCATCTATGCTGAACTCTTGGCACGATCCTTGTTACAGGTCAGCCTGGCCTTGACATCTCTCCCTCTGAGCACAGGCCGCATACACGTGACTGGATCTTTCGCTCTACCCATGCGTGGGGGCCATTTTATTCAGCGCACGCACCTCGTCCTTCTCCAGCGGCCATTTTTGAAGCATACCCTAGCAGGCCCGAACGAAACTATCATAAGAACAAACACAACAGAAATTAAAACATGGAAAATAAGCCTTTCTATTTACCACCCACCATTCTAAAGACCCGTGTTAGATATTACCTAGCAGAAGCGACATTTAAAGCCATTTTACTTACCATCTGCATTCTTTGCCATGGTGCAATTCACTACACAACACAAATCATGCAATTTGTCTCTATCTACTACGCAAATCACAATGCTAATGTTATTTTGCTTCACATTTGTAAGTAAATTAGATTTTGCAATGCCAGCAAGTTGCCCACGTATAATGTTTAATAAAAAGGTGCATTTGTTGATTAGTTCATGTGTTTCAAACGGTTAGTGCCATTAATCGTTATGGGGTCATTAACTTCCAAGGGGTACAAATAAATTATTTTGTTTCCCCTGCTCCATCAATTCCCCCTTTGGTGATTTTTAACATCACCACTAAAACCTATCTTTACAAAATTTTATCAGAAAATTGTTTCTTATCCACTTGCATTTGTTCTTTTCATCTTGTCTTTTAGACCTTGTATACATGTTCTCTTTAAACTCTTCCAATTCGATCTCTCCCATCTCCCGCTCTCTTTCCTTATTTTTCTCATTTTCTCATTTTCGCTTTTGCTTTATTTTGTCCTTTTCTCTTTCTAATACACACATATAGTAATCTTAAAATTGATATTATCACTATTACTAAGATAACTGGAATTAGTATTTTCACAATTAAAGAACTGCCTAGTTCAGTGAACCATTTCTTTATTGAGGAAAAACCCTTACCAAGTTTCTCCCAAGCACCTTCAACCTCCAGTGGGGCAATTTCTTTATGCAAATCAGTAATGTTCTTTATATACTTCTGTATATTCTCACTTTTGTCTGGAATGTAAGTGCAACAATATTGTACCTTCAGCATTCCACAGACTCCACCCTCTTTTGCCAAAAGAATGTCAAGGGCAAGTCGATTTTGCATTACCATAGCTCTCATGGCAACCATTTCGGTATTTACCATCAAGAACCCTCCAGCAGTATTCGTTGATAAACGATCCACCACTGTAGACAATTTCCGAATCTTGTATGCATTCAAAGATATACCCACTGCTGGTATCAATGCTCCAAAAATGTCACCTATTAGCTCTGAGAAGCTTTCCCTTCTCCTACGGGTTAATGGTTTACCTATCTCGTGAATTCCTTTCGTTCCCCTTTCCACATGAAAAATCTTTGGAAAGACCAGGCCTAAATAGCATGTTCCATACCAATGGTCCGGCAACCTATAATATGCTCGGTTTCCACAAATATAATAGATCCCTGGGAATACTGGATCTTTTCCTCCTTTGAATCCCCATCCCCCTAAAATTTTGTATGTATCTCGGCACTCACTAGAACCCACGAAATAGTTATCATACATTGTATTAACTCTACTAATACACAATTTTCCCTGTTGAGGCCAATCTAAACTCATGGCTGCATTCGTTTCGCTCTTGTCGTAACCTCCCTCTTCAAACGCCCAAGGTGGGGTGTGTGTCTTTTCTCCCGTTGCTTTTCTTTGAAACTTAACCCTTCTGTCTTCTACCATGTCTAAAAAAATCTTTTCTTTCTTCCTTAACCTACAAGTAAGATTGTGTCTAAATGCATATTATAATGTTAATTCTTTCATTTCTAAGAAAAACTCTCCAAAAATCTTTGCATATTTCACCTTGTTTAATTCTGGGACTACGGGAACTTTAGCAAAAACAGCATCTGTGTCAGTATAATAATACTCTAATTTACCTGTTCTATAAAATAAACTAGCTAAAACACTACAGGTTATTCCATACGTCAAAGGAAGGTGATGATACGTCACACCTTCTGTTACAGATGCAGTTAACTGCATACATACATAACAATCTCTGACATCCATGGTCTCTACATATTCATACAAAAGTTTTGTAAAGACATTTTTGGAAAAGTCTGTTATTGACTTATCCCTATGAAATTCAGTACTATCTATTAGTGTTGCAGTGTTCTTTATGTTAGATTTCTTGTCACCATTCGTGTCATTTGTGATTGCAGAGGTGTTTTCTCCAACTAATCTAAGTGGAATTATTATTGTTAAAATAAACCAAATAAGCATTAGAAAACCTGTATAATAAAAACACATTCTACACATCTACGGAAAAAACTCACATCTAGATCTTCTATTCTCAGTGTCTACCATGTTTAAAATATAATCTAATTATATGTACAGGAAAATGTGTTTCCACACCTCAAAATGACTTTTCTGCCGTTTTACCCTTTCTTTTTATTGTTCACTGGAACCAATCGCCTTTGGCAGACTTTTAGTCCTTCAGAAATTTTTCTTTGTCTTTATCAGTTTGTGTGTCTAGTCCGGTTTTCTTTTCTCCTCTTTAGGATGGGCGCAGTTCACTCTCACCCACTTGTTCAGTCTTTGTCTGGGTTCTCGTGACTGCTATCCACTTCGGTAATGTCAGGCAGGGCTATGTATACCCATTCAGGTGACTTATTTCAGGTTAGGTCTTTTCACTCTTTTGGGTCTCTGCAACAGTTTTTTATTTGTTTCTCTTTGTCTTTTCTGACTTGTTATTTCATTTACTTGTTCTGCATTGTCTTGGTTCAAATTTATTATCTTATATCTCAGTCTTTTAATTTCGGTGGGCCAATTGTCTCCTTTTCTTGGCCTTTTCAGTTCGCTCACCTTTTTCTCCTCGTTCCGCTCTCCAAGTTCTCTTTCTTGGACCTATTCTTTGCCTTATTTCTTCTTCACTTTCTTCAGTTTCTGTCTCAGATCTTACTTCACTTTCTCTAACTTTAAACTTTATGATCTCAGTCTCTTTGTCTGAATCTCCTTGGGTTTCTTCTGCTTGTAATTCTGAATCTAATCCTCCTCGTGTTTCTTTCGCAACTTCCTTAATCTCTCTATCTGAATCTGAATTCTCTTGAGTTATCTCTACAATTTCCGGAGGAATTTTCCCAAAGCTTGTACTTGGCTGTTCACCATCACTGTCTATTGGTTCAGTTTCTCCAGTTTCATTATCAGTTCTTTGTTTTTCAGATTCTTCTGTTTGTCTTTCACTGGTCTCAGGTTGGTCTGCTTCAGATGCCGAACTGGTATCTGATATTTCCAGATGTCGACTTACAGGTCGAGCTTCAGGATCTGGAACTCTGATGGTATGACTGGCATGAACCCAATTTTTCACACCTGCACACTTTACTCAGTTGTTGTCACCAGGATCACTTGACGTGGCTTATCCCAGCGAGGAACCAGGCAGTTTCTTCTTCTGTGAACCTTTATGCAGATCCAGTCTCCTGGACTCAGATGATGAGCTGGTTTTCTCTCAAGAGTGGTCGCATCCGGCCCAACCTGATGAAACACAGAATGCACCACATCAGCCAATCCTTTGCAATAGTCCAGTATGAGATCATCAGTTATAGTCAGCAGTTTGTTGACAGGTACGTATGCTTGTCTCATTGCTCGTCCCATTATTATTTCATGAGGACTCAGACCTGTTTTTCTGTCAGGTATGCTTCTTATGCTCATCAGCACCAGTGGTAAGGCATCGGGCCATTTGAGTCCTGTGGCTTGACACATTTTCCCTAACCTATTCTTTATTGTGCCATTTACTTGCTCTACCACCCCAGAAGCCTCTGGTCTGTATGCACAATGCAGCTTTTGTTGAATGTCTAGTGCTTCACATATTAACTGAATTATTTCATTCTGAAAATGCGTTCCTCTATCTGTTTTGATCGTTACTGGGAAGCCATATCTAGGAATGAATTCTCTCAGCAGGAGCTTAGCCACAGTAACTCCATCATTCTTTCTTGTCGGATAGGCCTCCACCAAACGAGAAAACAAAGACGACCACCAGGACATACCGCAATCTGTTACTCGGGGGCATTTCTATAAAATCCAATTGCATTCTGGTAAAAGGACCTCCTTCACATCCTATAGTTCCCAAACTCACCACTGTCTTCCTTCCAGGATTTATCTGTTGGCATACAAAACATCTTTGGCAAAGGCTTTCAGCTATAGCCCTAAACTTTGGGTTGTACCAGGTCTGTTTGAAAAGTCTGATCATGGCATCCCTCCCAATCTGTGCCTGTCCATGGTACATCCGTGCCATGTTAGAGATCATGCTATCAGGCATAACTGGTCTTTCATCCCTGTAAACCCAAACTTCATCTTCCTCTCTTCGTCTGCAACCTGCTTTTATCCAACCGTCTTTTTCCTCATCACCTGCCTCTTCCTGCAATTGTTTTACCTCTTCCCATGTTTCAACTGGGTTAGTAAACAGCAAGGGACATGAAACAACTTCTTTTTCCCTTCTCCGATTCATTGAGGTCATATTTCTGGCACAATATTGAGCTAATTCATCAGCAAAATTGTTACCTACTGCAATGTAATCAGTTCCATTTTTGTGAGCAGTGCATTTTACCACCGCAATTTGTTTAGGCAGCTGTATCGCCTCAAGCAACTTCTTCACAAACTCACCATTCCTAATGGGAGACCCTGAGGAAGTAAGGAATCCCCTCTGGGACCAGATTTGTCCAAAATCATGGACCACTCCGAAGCCATACTGGCTATCCGTGATCACAGTAATTCGGAAATTCCTTCCCAGTTTGCAAGCTCGAATCAGAGGAACCAGCTCAGCAACTTGGGCTGAACGTATTCCTCTCAAACAAGATGCTTCCATTATGGTTGCCACCGTACACACAGCATACGCAGCACTTAAAACTCCTTCATTCGTCCTCAGGCATGACCCATCCACAAACATCACATAATCTGACTCTTTTAGAGGTTCGTCTTTAATGTCAGATCGGGGCTTTGTGCAAAATTCAAGCACGTCCAAACAGTTATGATCAATTTCATCTTTGACCTCTGCATTTACTGCATCTGGCAGTGAAGTGGAAGGATTCACACTCGTGCATCTTACAATGGTTACATTGTCTGCACCCAAGATCACTTTTTCATAGCTAGTCAGCCGACTATGTGTCATGAATTGGGTTTTTGTTCGGGTCAGAAGGATTTCAACAGAATGTGGGACATATACTCTCAAAGGATATCCCATCACAATGCCTTCACTCTGTTCCAGACTCACACAAGTAGCAGCTACTGCTTTCAGACATCCAGGCAATGCCTTTGCTACCGGGTCTAAAACAGCTGAAAAATAGGCTATTGGTCGTTTCATTTTTCCATGCCTCTGCACTAATACTGAAAGTGCACATCCATCTCTCTCACTACAATACAGTTCAAATTCTTTCTCATAATCCGGCATTCCCAATGCAGGTGCCTCACACAAACTTGTTCTCAGTTGCTCAAAAGCCTTCATTTCTTTTTCGTCCAACACAATTGGATCCTTGATATCACTCTTGGTCAATCGCTGTAAAGGTTTTGCAATCAATGAAAATCCACTTATCCACTGTCGGCAATAACCAACCATTCCAAGGAATATTCTCACTTCTCTGTGTCATTGGGGCTCTCATTCCTTTTATAATCCTTATTCTTTCTGTTGTCACTTTTCTCATCCCTTTCTCAATCTTATGACCTAAGTACTGTACTTCCTGTTGACAAAATTGCAGTTTTGAGGGGGACACCTTGTGTCCTCCTTCTGCCAAATGATTCAGTAAAGCAATTGTGTCCGTAACACATGCTTATCTGGTCTTTGATGCCACTAATAGGTCATCAATATATTGGACCATCACAGATTTTTCAGGCATTTTCAAACTTTCTAAAGATGTCTTCAGAATTTGATTAAAAATAGAAGGACTTTCAGTATACCCTTGAGGAATTCAACACCATGCCAAAATACGTTCTCCGAACCGGAACGCAAATAATGGCTGGCTGTCAGGGTGCAAGGGAATAGAAAAGAATAACTGTGTACCATTCTGCATCATGTGGAATTTGATACAATATTACAGCAGGGTTTGGCACAATTGGGCATCAAGGAATAACGATTTTGTTTACTCTTCTCAAATCCTGTACTATTCTATAAGTTCCATTTGGTTTTTTCAATCCCATTATCGGAGAATTACATGGACTACTCATTATTTCTCTTACAATTCCTTGCTCAATCATCTTATTAATCACAGGTGTTATTCCTTCAATAATTTCTGGCGCAAATTTGTACTGTGGGGTATTTGGGTAATTTGTTGCTTCTTTTACAGAAATGTTTACAGGATCAACTTCTCTCATTAGTCCAATATCTTCACCTGTGAAATCCCATACATCAGACCTGACTGTTCCTTTCAATTCAGCAGGGATTTTCTATGCATCAAACACAGGAAACATCTCATTCATTCCTGTTTCTAGTTCTGCCATTGTAATTTTTTACAGAACATCATCATCTGGTGAAGGAAAGCAATACCATCTGGAGTACAATAGATGGTACAATTCATTTTGCAAAGCAGATCGCGTCCTAATAAATTTACAGGACTACAATCACACACCACAAAGCGATGCATATCTTTGAATGGACCAATTTCCACCTCTACTGGTTTAGTAAGAGGGGCTTTAATTTGCCTGTTTGAAACACCTACAACTTGGATGTATTCTCCTGAGAGAGGAAGGTTTTGAATTTCCACTGATTTAACAGTAGAACGGGTAGCACCAGTGTCCACAAGGAATGTAACATTTACACCATTCACCTTTCCATCCACAAATGGACCTGACTGATCTACCTCTAGAGTTGCGCCAAGCACGCACGCCTCTTCCTCTCCTAGGCACCGTCATAAGCTTTCATCCGATTCATCTCCATCCTGCCGTAACCAATACTGTGAAACAGCAGCTGCGCGCGGCAATTTTGTTACCTGCTCTCCTCCGTAGAATCCTGCCTCTGTACTGTATCTCTGAGGATTTACACTCTTTGGAAGAGGTGGTTGCGGCACCTGATACTGTTGAGTAACTACCTGCGGCTGTTGCAGCTGTTGGTAACTGCCCTCATTCTGCACCTGTGGATTTAATGGTCGATTCTCTGTATTAACTCTCGGAGGTAATTTACACTCATTTCTCCAGTGCCCTAATTTTCCGCAATTATGACATGGCCATTTCTTTTTAGCTTCTTCTATACTCATCTGACCTTTTCCCTTACCAATATTCGGTTTGGACTTGGTCTGTCCTGCGTCACTAGACTGATTATTCATCTGAGCTTCTTGCTTTTCTGCAACCTTTAATTGTGCCCACATTGCCTTATCCTTGAGTTTACGCTTTCTACACTCAATATCGTCACTGCAATATTTTGCATACCGTAATACCTCATCTACTGTGCTATTCTGCCAACATAACATATGCTGCTTAATCATTTCACTTATCTCAGGTCTCAAGCATACACAAATCTATACACATAATGACTCATGTCTTTTTCACTCAAATTCTCATATCCACTATACTGTTTAAAAACCAAAAGCAGTCTCTCATAATAAGCATGTACAGATTCCTTACTCTCCTGAGTTGTTCTATCAATCTTTACCCAGTCCGTTTCTTTTGGTGGAATCTTATTTTTCAGAAATGTAATTGCCTCTTCATATTTTCTCATTACTTCCGAACCTGGGGCTCCTGTTTTTGCATCTCTAGGATATTCTTCCTTCGGCCAGTCAATCATAATTTTACACTCTGTCCATAAATCTGCAGGAACAACAATCTCAAACAATCCATCCAGATCTTCCCACAACACTTTTGAAACTTTTACAAACCTTTCTACCTGTCTATACCATTCTACAGGCTTTTCTCTCAATCTTGGAAAATCATTTGTAAATGACAATATATCTTGTCTGGACCATGGGACATGTACATAACTTCCTCCTGGAGTTTCTCTCATTGGACATTCCATTACCGTCGGTTCTTTCTCTTTTACTGGAAAAGCCAATGATGCTTTATCAGTTGTTCCTTCCTTTCTCTTTATCCAACTACTTCTCCACTTGTCTACATCTCCCCATTTTCTCAACAAAACAATCAGTTCTTTTATTTGTGTTAATCATCCTGAAGTGTTCTGATTTTCTATGTCCTTTTCACTAAAATCTACCCTGTATGGTTTCTGCAATCCCCTAATTTTTGCAAACTCTACTCCTAGTTCATTCGCTGTTTCTTCCAGTTTCTCATGCAAGTTCCTAGCTCTCCAAGTGATGCTTTTACACAAACATTAATTCATCATCTTGGTAGGACTTCAATCGATCTGTACCAATGGTCCCTAGAATCAATTCCTCCATATCTATTTTTAATCTGACCACATCCAAAGGTTGTGGTTCGGCATCTTTTTTCTGCAAGCTCCTCACCCAATCATTTAATTCTTCTGCAGTCGGACCAACAGGGGTTTTATTTACTTCTGCCCAGTTTACACTTCTCTCTGGGGTTTCAGTTGCTGACTCGGTTCCCATAGGTATCTTATTTATCTGACTCTCATTAATTGTCAGATTTACAGGTGGACTTGACCTAAATGGAGCAATGGAATCTTTTGTCTCTCTATTTTCTGGAATTATCCCTTCTCTTACTTTTTACATACTAGAATTCAATGGAATTGTCAAGGAATGTTCATCTATCTTTTGATTTTCAAATACTGGGATTACTGGCCCTATCGTTACTGGCACAGTCACAGCTTCCATATTCTTTGTCAGTTCTCTTATCTTTTCAGTCAACTCTCTTGTAGTTCTTGCTAGTTCAGCTGTATTACCATTATCATGCTTCACAGTCTGCGGTGTTTCTAGGTTATCGAATGTGCTATTCATTTCAGAAAATTGTTCAGGGCTTTTATTTCTTACAGTTTCCATTGGCGGTGCATTTGGAGTCACCACCGCAGAATTCTGTTGATATGGAGGGGGTCTTTTATTTAATATGTCCTCCAGCAACTCATCCTCTGTGTTGCTAACTCCATATCCATATCTCTTTGATACTGCATGCTTCTTTTTCTCCGTACACTTTCTCCCTGTAAATTCTTCAACTGTTCTGATAGGAAACATACCATTTGTCATGTTAGCATACCGCCATCGTCTCATCCTGTCTTCATGATTCAACCCCCATACTCTTCCATGAACTAAACTATAATTCTTTGCACCTCTGTGTCTTTCCCTTTCATACATCTCATCTTCCCATTCACCTAAAGCTTCGAACTGTGTCGGTCTAGGTCTCGGTTCAAGTCTCATCATTTTTTCTCTCAAATTTCGAAGTACAGCTGTGCTAAACGAACCATTTTCTGGAAATGCAAATACTCTATCGTCTTTGGTATATTTCTCCCAATTTTCCAACCAAATGCAAGTATGATAGCCATATTTCAACATCATATAAGATGCTGGTGTTTTCGGCGGAGGAAGTACTTCTCCTTCTCTTGTCACAACCTTCTTAAAGAAATGTTTAAGCTTCGCAAACCATGACGGTTTCTCTCTATCATACTCATTATAATACATATTTCACTGTTCTTTTGCCGAAACAAATTCACGCAATTCTTCACCACACGGTTCTTCCTACCGCTCAGCTTATTCGGACCTATCCCAGCGCGTCTCACACCAATGCACCAATCAAAAAGCTCTACGTCACTCTCACACTAACCTATCCCAGCACGTCTCACACCAACGCACCAATCAGAAAACTCTTCGTTCTTCCACAACTGGCCAATACCAGTGCGGTTCTTGTTGACGTCAGTTCTACTCCTGCTTCCACTGACCCCTCCTTTACAAAAATTATCGGCAGTTTTCTTAACTTTTCTTTTCAATTAAATCGATTAGTTACAACGTAAAACACATTACCATTGTCTGTTTTCTCTAAACAAAAGAGATAGTCTATTCCAACTTACAAGAAATACTGTTTCGTTCGATAAGTGTAGCACTTCCCTCTACCTTACCCTTCTCTCAAGCAAGAGGTAAACCCATTACTCTGGGGATAAAACACATGTGGAGACTATACTGCTCCTGAGAATTAAGGCCAAAGTTTCACAAGAAAACCTGTTGCTATTTCACTCATATGCAACTCGTACATGAAATTTCCCAAACATAACACAGTCCTGTGTTATCACCAATTTTGAAATCAGACAATGTACAATTCCATGTGACTTCTCTTGCCACACATGTCCACTTCCTACTTCCCGGAAGCTTCAAAAATTTGACTACACATATCGTAATACAAACTCAACATAGTGTTAGACATGAAAAATCAATAATCAATAATCAATAATCACCAAACTAATCTATAGTAACCATAACTCTGCTACCAAGAAATCTGATCCAGAGAGGCTAAAATAAATTTTTCCTTTACGACCCTAACCAAGAAAAAACACCTACACAATCTTGATCACTTGAAACTTATGTCGGTGGGTCCCATAACACCGCATACATACATTCATTCAATTTCTGGATTAAACGCTAAGGAAAATGAGCTGCTGGACAAACGGGATACCTTGTTAAAAATGACAGAATAATAACCTATACATTATATACATTAACTGAGGATCCTGTCGGTTCTAAACATCAAGGTACTCCGCTATTCAGTCGATGGACCAACTAGTAGAATCAGTTGATGGCGATTTAAGTCCAGCTCAATCACAATTAAAACCTTTAACATTTATTAATCATAAATCTATTAAAGAACCTCAGACTCATTTAGAGTTAGAATATAATTGTATCTAAAATTCTTCGAGCAAATAAGTAAAATTCTTTATTAAGTAAAACATTTAGAAATATCAATTAGCATTTAAGAAAGATTTTAGAAATAAGATGGAAAAATACTCATTACCCCTGGCCATAGGGAGATGACAAGAATGGTTCACCAAAGGAAGATGAACCGCAGATCACAGGATAGGACTCCCAAACTGACTGACTGTCCCGCTAACCTCCTCGGACACAATCTCCTCCCAGGCAAACTCCCGCAACGGTCTCGTTCCTTCCCCAGTCAAAGTTCAAAGTCCAAAATGACAGTCTCTCGCAGCATCAAGGTGGAAAAATGAACAAGCAAGTTTTTTCACAACGTAAGAGCAGACTCTCTTATACCCTATTCTCTGGCACACTACACTTGAAAGTTGCAATCCTTAGGGGCAGAAATCACGCTAATTGGTCCATTGGAGGGGTGGTGATGGTCACCTCGTCGCCCTCCTTGTTCAAAACGGTTTGGGGACAATAACGCATACAATAACTCTCGTGATTCGCAAATGTCCAAAGTTAATTCAATTTGTTAATATTCTTTTTTAACAACTCCGATGGTCACACATTAGTTCATCCTCTGTCGCTCAATTTTCCCATCCGGTTCCCAAGCATCTATGAACTCTTGGCACGATCCTTGTTACAGGTCAGACTGGCCTTGACATCTCTCCCTCTGAGCACAGGCCGCATACACGTGACTGGATCTTTCGCTCTACCCATGCGTGGGGGCCATTTTATTCAGCGCACGCACCTCGTCCTTCTCCAGCGGCCATTTTTGAAGGATGGCCTAGCAGGCCCGAACGAAACTATCATAAGAACAAACACAACAGAAATTAAACATGGAAAATAAGCCTTTCTGTTTACCACTCACCATTCTAAAGACCCGTGTTAGATATTACCTAGCAGAAGCGACATTTAAAGCCATTTTACTTACCATCTGCATTCTTTGCCACGGTGCAATTCACTACACAACACAAATCATGCAATTTGTCTCTATCTACTATGCAAATCACAATGCTAATGTTATTTTGCTTCACATTTGTAAGTAAATTAGATTTTGCACTGCCAGCAAGTTGCCCACGTATAATATTTAATAAAAAGGTGCATTTGTTGATTAGTTCATGTGTTTCAAACGGTTAGTGCCATTAATCGTTATGGGGTCATTAACTTCCAAGGTGTACAAATAAATTATTTTGTTTCCCCTGCTCCATCACGTTTCAGACTAGCCTGTTGGGAGGCAGGATTGCCTCACTTATGTAAGGACTGGGCCGAGGAGGACCTTAATCGGGGTAATGAAGATTACCGGTAAGTAACGAAACATTTGCAAGAGTGGTAATGTTTTCTAGTGACATGCCCAGAACCCCGGTGTTTCGGATGGCTATCATTTAGGCCTTAGGATCACAATTCCGTGAGCAGATACTCACCCTTCCCCCATCTCCATTGCCCAGGTGAATTCAGGCTGAGGAGGCATGAGCATTTTTGCACCATGCAGGGCCTTAGAGTTGTAGAAAGTATGCTGAGCATTCCGTCCCTAGCGCTACAAGGCGAGGTCTGAGAAGGAGACGAGGGGAGAGTAATAAGACCTTGTGGGCGTTAGTCAACTGTTGCAGATTCCATGTGGCTGCATCAATCTGTACAGCCAGTCCCCTATGTTGCTGGTCCTGCACCTGTGGACCCCTCAGAGTAGCCGGGGGAAGCTGCCCTTTCCAGGGAGGCCCACCAAGCCGAACGGCCTATACAGGTCCGGATGTAGCACTCCTTTCCCCTCCCGGCCACAAGTGAGCGGATTGCCAAACTTACCGCCTTCATGTGTAGACATGAGGGGGGAATCTGTGCCTTCACCACAGGGTGCCAGCCCGAGCGGCCGCACTCCAGGATCTGCTGCCACAGTAGTAGCGGGCCACATTCACCACTCCGCACACACGCAGATGCTCACCAGGCCACTTTACAGCACCCCTCCTGGTTCACTGTTCAGGGCCCCCGTCGGTCACCCACTGCCTGCCACCAGCCAAAGATGGCTTTATAAGGCCCAGATTCTATAGGTTCATGGGCACCGACCGGAGCGCAACTAATGTGCTTCAAGTTCTGGAACCTTGCGAAGCCAAGCCCAGTTGTATCTTTATAATGTATACTTTTTGTGTTCCTGGTGTCGTGGAGGAAGCAGTTCTGCCCTGCTTCAGTCTATCTTTACAAGGTATTTCCTCTGGCTAACAGTGCTTGCATTTGTAGGTTTAAATGTGACATTGTTTGCTGTTCGTTTTTTGGGCAAAAGTCATTACTTTATCTTTAACTTAATGCTTAAAGTTTTTTTTTTCAGGATTTGTCCATGCCTGTAAACTGTGCAGATTTCATGTCTGTCTTCTTGCTAACTCATTAAATTAGTGCTGGATTTTATATGTTCTTAGATATGTTACTTGGCCGGGACTCAATCTATGCTATTCTCATTTATTTACATTTCGAGCACTTATTGATGATTTGAACTGACTATTTTTGCCATCTGTAATGATTTTGAATCTTAAATAAACCTTATGGTTTCTACTTTAATCTTGCCCTGTATTGATTTTCCAGTGAATATCCTCCTTTGTGAATTTTCTTATGTAGGTTTACTTGTAGTTAAATGCTTAGGGCCCACGTCCTTTGGGATGCACATGGCCTGATCTGTCTTATCGGCCCTTTTATGCAGGGGAGTATCTTCAGCGGGGTGTTTTGGGTGTTACACCCTCCTAAAAAAATGATGTATTCAGTAGTCAATAGTTGGCTACAGGTGCTTTCAGTCGGGTATGGTGGGATGTCTGTAGGATTTCTGACTGGATTTCTACATGCGCATACAGACAAAAACACACAAACACACTTTCTCGTCTGTGCCTTAAAACTTGGTTAGTTTGAAAACTATTGTCTTTTGTATCCCTAACAATCCGCACTCATCTCTTTTTCCACTGCCACTGCCTGCTTCTCATAATGTATTTTAACAAGATATGCCAACGTGAAAGTTTGGAAATCTGAGCCCCCCTCAATCTTACTGACCAAGCTGCGCCCCTGCTTTTATGGTAAAAAGCTCCGACACACACATGGGGCACATGACCTTTATTTGACACACAGTCAGGTCACCTCCTGATGGTCTCTGCCTCTGCTCCTTCTTCTGTAATATAGTAGGAGAGCAAAGGTGATAAAATACCATATTTGCCTGAGGCCATGCCCACAAGCAATTGACAGCATGCCCCTCTTAGATTGCACCAGTGCACATTTCGCCTCCACATGCTCTGTATTACAGACCGGGCTGCATAAGCATCTGTAATACCACAGTGCCCTGGGTGGACTAAAAGCTGGCACACATACCCATTACGCCCCTAAGGCACTTTCTATAATATGGCCCCTGGTCTTTCACAAAGCAGTCCCCTGATTATGCATTGAACAGGCAAGGATAAACCTGTGAAATTTCCTGTCCTGGCAATTGGGGTCCCACAGGCTAATATGATAGAATTCAAAGAAAAAAACATGGACTACATAAACTATTTACACTGGGAAAACAGGTATCTTAAAAGACCTGTGCTTTAGTGGAAGTGATAGAATGGTTGTAGAGGGCTGTCTGGGGCTAGCAGAGTATCTCGCCCTTTATCCAAATTCAGAGGGCCTCACTTCTGCCTGAATTCTCATGTTCTATGCTAAGGGAATGGAGAGTAGCACGTGTGTTGTCTTTCCACTTTGTTACTTGAAGTTCTGCTTTTCTGATGGTATCATGTGGTGCTTCTTTTGTCCACCGAAAGCCCCAGGGCTGGGCATAGTTCCCCTCCCAAGCCGCCCGAACAAGGAGTGGCACAACCTGTGCTAAAAAGTTCTTAGCCTATCCAGTGTAGTTACAGCAGTAATTCAGCCCAAACCAAGAACATCTCTTCACTCCACATGTTTTGCTAGATGATATCTTACTGCTGTCCCACCACCTGTAGGCCCTGTCCTGCAGCATTCCCAACTGTTGGCAAAATAGATGATGTACACAGGCTGAAATGGACAGGGTAAACATGATGGAAAGTAATGGTGCAATTAATATGAAGCACCGACAATTACTCTGAATGTGCTCTTATGCATCGCTTTAAATTTGTCTTTGCTGTTACAAACAGGCATTTGCAATGCAATCGGTCTCGCCTTTGGGATCTTATAAGTATTTAGCCATGCAGCACATTATTGTGGGTATAGCAACATTGTTCTACTGTGCCAGACATAAGGGCATCTTGGACTACCAGCAGTAGCATAAACAGTAAAAGAAAATGCACTAAGCAAGGAAAGGGTGCAGTACCAGAGGCTGTTAATAGGTGTCCCTTGGGACCTCGTTTGGCCACATAAGGTATTGCACCCTGAAATGTTGACGAATCCAACACATCCCCAATGACTCTTCGCTCACCCAGGACCGGGTCCCGGCAGGAGCCATGAAACTGCATAATTATACCACTGGCACAATCAATCAATCAGGGGTTTATAGAGCGTCCTACTTACCCGTGAGGGTCTCAAGGCGCTGGGGGGTGGGGGGGAGCAGCTCCGGATCAATCGAAGAGCCAGGTCTTGAGGTCCTTCCTGAACGTGTGCAGGGTCGGGGAGCGTCTGATGTTCACAGGGAGCTCGTTCCAGGTCCTGGCTGCGATGTAGGAGAAGGGTCTCCCGCCTGTTCTGTTTCTGCGGATGCGGGGGACCTCTGCCAGGGCGAGGTCGGCGGAGCGGAGGTTCCTCTTGGGTACGTGGAAGGATACTCTCTCGTTGAGGTATTTGGGTCCGATGTTGTTGAGGGATTTGTAGGCATGGGTGAGGAGTTTGAAGGTGACCCTCTTCTCGACGGGGAGCCAGTGGAGGGCTCGTAGGTGTTGGGTCATGTGTTCGTGATGCGGTGTTCCGAGGATAAGTCTGGCTGCGGCATTCTGGATGGTTTGGAGTTTGTGTAGAAGGGTTCTGTTGATACCGGCGTATAGGGCGTTGCCGTAGTCCAGTCTGCTGGTTATGAGTGCATGGGTGACGGTTCTTCTGCAGTCGGCGGGGTTCCATATGAAAGTCTTGCGGAGGATGCGTACGCAGTTGAAACTGGTGGAGGCGACGGCGTTGATATGGCGGTTCATGGAGAGGGAGGAGTCGAGGATGATGCTGAGGTTTCGTGCATGGTCTGTAGGGGTGGGTGGGTTCCCGAGGGCGGAGGGCCACCAGGTATTGTCCCAGGCGGAAGTGCAGGGTCCTAGGATGAGGACCTCGGTCTTCTCTGAGTTGAGCTTCAAACAGCTGTCTCTCATCCAGGCTGCCACATTCTTCATTCCTTCCTGGAAACAAAGTCTGGTGTCTTCGGGCTTCTTCGTGAGTGAGAGGATGAGCTGGCTGTCGTCGGCGTAGGATACAATGCTGAGCCCATGCTGTCTGACGATGGCGGCGAGGGGGGCCATGTAGATGTTGAAGAGCGTGGGGCTGTGCGATGATCCTTGGGGTACTCCGCAGTTGATATCGGTGGGTTCGGAGAGGAAGGGAGGGAGTCTGATCCTCTGGGTTCGGCCAGAGAGAAAGGATTGGATCCAGTCGAGGGCGGTTCCTTGTATCTTCGTGTCGTGAAGTCTGGCTGCGAGTGTGTGATGTGAAACGGTGTTGAAGGCTGCGGAGAGGTCCAGAAGGATGAGGGCCGCAGTGTGTCCCTGGTTGAGTAGCATGCGGATGTCGTCAGTGGCGGCGAGGAGGGCAGTCTCGGTGCTGTGGTTGCTGCGGAATCCAGACTGGGAGGCGTCCAGGATAGAGTTCTCTTCGATGAAGGCGGTCAGTTGGGCGTTTACGAGTCTCTCGGTGACTTTGGCCGCGAAGGGAAGGAGAGAGATGGGCCGGTAGTTTTTCAGGTCTGTTGGGTCGGCCGTTGGTTTCTTGAGGAGGGGTTTAATCTCCGCCCGCTTCCAGTCATCTGGGAAGATGCCGGACATGAAGGAGGCGTTGATGGTCCATCCTAGTTCGGGTGCGATGGCAGCGGCGGCCCTGTGGAATATGTGCGGTGGGCAGGGGTCCGTTGGGGCTCCTGAGTGGATTTTCTTCATGGTCGCGGTGATGTGTTCTATGGTGGCATATGAAAGAGAATGCTCCAGGCTTAAGTTAAAGAAGCACAAGTGAGGAGAGGGTTAGGTGGGAGGTTGAAGCAATGATGGGAGGGGTGGGGGTGAATAAGCAACCACAAAAGAAGCAGGGAAAGAGTGCAGTACCACAGGCTATTACTAGGTGTCCCATGGGACCTCTTTTGGCCACATAAGGTACTGCACCCTAAACTGTTGAAGAATCCAACACATCCCCAAAGACCCTTCGCTCATGCACTCATTTGGGGTGGCTACTGTTCTTCTTGTGCTCTTCCCTTCCTTGCCAGCCCAATACCTGTTCCCCAGCAGTTACTCTGGCAAACAAGTCAGTCATTGATGCCTATTGTTCTTTCATATTTTTCTAATACAAACTTAAATTCAGTCGGAGTCTCATCAGAGGAAACAAACAAAAAATGTGTCCCATAAATGTGGCCCATCCTCCAACCATGTTTCCACAACAAGATCGCCACTATCTACAAAAACTGTGAACCCCAGCCCAAGCCAACCAACTTCCTCAACTGACACATCCTCGCCTCAACCAGCACAAACAGTAGACTGACTGCATGGAACCTGCTTACCCCCCAGGACACCATCACCATCATGATCTCTATCCTCTCCGGGGCCCCCACCGACTCATGCTCCCACCACATCTTCAACCTCAGAAGCCCCAGGATCAGCCTCAAACTCACCACTCTGTTCATCACCTTGATTACCATGGCTACTTTCCCCGAGGACTGGAACCACGCCGAGGCCAAAACCCTACTCAAGATGCCATCA
Organism: Calotriton arnoldi; assembly: GCA_963921515.1. Classification (NCBI taxonomy): domain Eukaryota; kingdom Metazoa; phylum Chordata; class Amphibia; order Caudata; family Salamandridae; genus Calotriton; species Calotriton arnoldi. The sequence continues at coordinate 50,734 of CAWUFW010015158.1, read as the reverse complement.
GCTGACACCAGTGAACTCAACAACTACCGGCCCATCTCTCTTCTCCCTTTCCTGGCCAAAGTCTTAGAGAAAGCCATCAACATATAACTCACCAATCATATGGAGCAGAACCACCTCCTCAACACCTCCCAATCTGGCTTCTGAAGCAGTCACAGCACTGAGACTGCCCTGATCGTGGCCGCCAATGACATCTGACCACTCCTCGACCAGGGAGATGGCAGCACTGATCATCCTCGCCCTATAAGTGGGATACGACACCGCATCCCACTACATGCTGATCACAAGGCTGCACTACATCAGCATCAAAGGAAATGCGCTCAGTTGGATCACCTCCTTCCTGACCGGAAGGATACAGAAGGTCTGCCTACCCCCATTCACCTCCGAACCCAAAGAAATTATCTTCGGAGTACCCCAGGGCTCATCCTTCAGCCCCACCCTCTTCAATACCTACAGGACTCCCATGGTACACATCGTCAGGTCCCACGGACTCAACATCATATCCTACGCCGACGACACACAACTCATCCTCTCACTCACTGAGGCCCCACCACCACTAGAACCAACTTCTACAGGAGTATCTCGAATCACCTATTGGATGAGGGACAACTGCCTGAAGCTCAGCACAGACAAAACAGAAGTACTGATCTACGGCAACAAGACCACACGCTGGAACGTGTCCTGGTGGCCCTCTGATCTGGGACCAACACCTACCCTGTCCAACCATGCCAGAAACCTTGGCATCATCCTGGACAGCAAGCAGACCATGAAGTCTCAGATCAATGCCATCTCCTCCTTCTGCTTCTTTTTCCTTTGCATGCAGCGCAGTCTTCAACTGGCTACCCCTGAGCACAAGACACATCATTACACAGGTCCTCATCACCAGTCAACTGGACTAAGGCAACACTCTCTTCTCAGGGAACGCCGTACACCTCCTCCAGAGGCTACAGACCATACAAAGCGCTGCAGCCAGACTCATCCTCAACCTCCCTCGCTGTACCCACATCACCCTTCACCTCAGAAGTCTCCACTGGCTCCCAATACAGAAGAGATGCTAATTCAAGCTGATGACCCATGCATACAAGGCCCTACACAACCGCAGATCCATCTAAATTAACAACCGCCCTAACTTCCGCCAGGCACCTACGCTCCACGTCCCTTACGCTCACCCATACCCCCGGCATCCACCAAAGCAGCAATGGAGGACGATCCTTCTCCTATCTTGCAGCAAAGACATGGAATGAGCTCCCCCTACAACTCTGGACCTCCCCACCCCTACCGGAATTCCAAAAAGTGCTGAAGACCTGGCTTTTTGACTGAATCCCCCAAGGCCCTTATAGCACATGGATATCCTCTCGGGTAAAATGTAGCACTTTAGAAATCCAGTGATTGATTGAGCCTCAGCCTGGACCTGGAAATGATGCTGTAGAAAATGGCCTGCGGGTCCCAAACTACGACCTGAGCACATTTCAGTCCATCTGTCTAAAGCAGGGGGCGGAGCTTGCCAGGCAGCAAGATGGCCGTGCTGTGATCGAGCTCCGCCAGCCACTGACACAATCCGGCAAGAATTTGCGGCTTCCTACAGTACGAAGGGGAGTGGACAGCCTGCTGTGGCGATGCCTGTCATCCGCTGACCATTTTGATGGAATTTGACACTGTTTAGCGTCTCAGAGACGGGAGATCCGGTTCGCCTCGCTCGTATCGGCGCGCAGCCTGGAGGTGGGGCCCTGAGAATGCCGGCTGCTTGCGGAATCGCTTGGGACGTGAAGTGAATACCGGCTCGGGCTTCGGCCCTTGCACCGAGTGCGGCGGCACAGAAGTGGGCTTCGGAAGCGGCCCGAGGTGCAGCTGATTGTGAGGTGAGCCGTGCTTCGTCGGGATCTGCGGGCCGCGGGCCAATTGGGCGTGCGCAGCGTACTCGCTCGCATGGCCCTGCTGCGGCCGCGTGGACCCTGGGCTTACTTGAACTGCGCCACGGCCTGAGGGGTTCTGCGGCTTCATTAAACGGCTCTGCTTCAGAGGCCAGAGAAGTCCACACTGCGTTTGGAGCTGGGGCCCTACGCTTCATACCTAGGAGCGAACACAGTCGTTGCGGCCAGGGGGCATCGCCTGCAACGTGCAGCGATTTCGGTGCCAAAACACCCATGGGATAGGGACACTGTTATTCTAGGGGTCTCTCAAACGGTGGAGTACTGTCTGCAATTCTCCCTATCCCCTTGTGCCCCTGGATCTCCTAGCACACTACTATTGGAGCTGGCAGTGTTCGACACACCTGGTTGGGTCACTGCGCTGTGGAGCCTAGAGTTTAATATAGTTACCTAGAAGGGTAAACCCAATTAGCGTCACTGGGACCTGGGTATAGAACAGTACATTGGAACAGTGGTCCCAGTAAATAGATTAATGCACATAAAAGAACCAAAAAGTTACACAAAATTTGAAAAAAAGAATGAAAGACCTGTGATGGACTTGATGTACAGTGTTGTTCAATCACACTGAACAAACAGTAGTTCAAAACATTTGCTAACACAATTTAAAACAGTGCCCCAGGAGGAAAAAGGGGGGGTTGGTTTGTGGGTTTGAGGGTATTTTGATTGAGGTGAGGATGAGGGAGTGAGTGAAACAGCGTGCGATTCACAAAATCAGATATTTACAAAACAAGAGGGCTCATATTTACAGCCAAGTTATTCACAATATAACCAAACATTAGGTAGCCATAGTTTAAAACAGAGTCACAGTGATAAATCGCTGTTGGTCAAACTGGCTAATGTGGTGGATGTCGACGTTTTGACCCCTGAAGAGTAGTAGGTTATTGAGTCCCTTACGCCGGGGTCTTCCTCAGGACAGGAGCGTTATGCGCATCTGATACACTGTCTCTTTTCAATCCAAGTACAACACATGTGCCCTGACGCATTTTTTACTTATGGCTGAATTCAGATAACCCATGCTCAATGTGTGAACCTTCACTTTTGTATGGGAAGCCGTTCACGTCAAAATTACAGATCCCCATATAAAACAGCTCCTGAAATGCATGGAGTGCTGCAAAATAAATTTGAGACACACCAGAATGAATGTGACATGTGTCTAAACAAAGACTAAACATGGCAGAGTGAATATACTACCTAGTGGACAATAAGAATAACACACACTCTGAATTGGATAAAAGGTATGAAGAGATGTATAGCAACTACGCTGAAAGGAATATGACTGTTGCTGAAAAGAATACAACAAGAACTTAAGTGAATATAAACCTTAATGAAATGATCTAGACTGGTGCTGAAATGAATATAACCCACATTGGAACGAATATGGCACATATTAAAATGAATTTAACACTCTTTAAAATGACTGTGACACACATGATGTGAATGTCAGACATACAGCAATGAATATAAGCCATGTTCAAATGAATATGAGATAATTTGAAATAAATATGACTAGTGTCAAAATGAATATGACTAACACTGAACTGAATATGACACATGTTAATATAAATATGATTGCAGTTGAAATGAATTTGGCGTGCATTAAAATGAATATGGCCCACACTGATATGAATATGAGAAGCTTTGAACTGAATACAACATCCATTGGAATCGATATGGCACATATTAAATTGAATGTGACACTTTTTCAAATGATTGTGATACATATGAAATGAATGCCAGACAATCAGCAATGAATAAAAGCCATGTTCAAATGAATATGGCACATGTTCCAATAAATGTAAGATAAGTTGAAATAAATATAACTAGTGTCACAATGAACATGACCTACACTGAACTAAATATGACATATGGTCATATGAAGATGATTGCAGTCGAAATTAATTTGACACGCCTTAAAATTAATATGGCCCACACTTAAATAAACATAAGAAGCTTTGAATTAAATACAACATCCATTAAAATGAATATTGCACATCTTGAAATAATTCTGACACATGTTGCAATATACAAGACATATGTTAACACAAGTAACATCATTGGATTTAAATTTACACACTTTCAAAGGAATATGACAACTGAGATATTAAGGGCATGATTACAAGTTTGGAAGTCTCGTAGCAGGTCGCCACACCAGCGCCCCGCTGTGAGACTGCCAAAAACGTAGTCAAACCGTCCGCCGGATTACGAGTTAATCCAGGTCGGGCGGACCCACAGCAGTGCGTGTCTAAGGCACATAGGTGTGCCTTAGACATGCACCGCCATGAGACCAGTGCATCCCGTTCCTGCATGGGAAGAAATGCACAATGGACAGAATGCTGCACAATGTCAAACATTCACCCCGGTACAGAGATCTGGGCCTAATTCCATCGTTTTTTTGCTCCCTGTGCCATTCCAGCTCAGACCCAGCCACATGCAAATCAGTCTTGACCCTGTTCCCCATGGGAACAGTCCAGCCCGAAAAGCCAGCCAGGTCCTCCCTGGACTGGAAACAAGCATCCTGGGACCGGTTTCGGGGCATCACTCCTCATCAGCCAGGCTAGCTTGACTCCAGTGGCATGGAGAGCACGGGACCCACGTCTGGGCATACCGTCCCACTCGGGGTGACAAATGCAAAAAGAACAATTGATGGACAGAATGCTGCACAATGTCAAACATTCACCCCAGTACAGAGATCTGGGCCTAAATCCATCGTTTTTTTGCTCCCCATGCCATTCCAGTTCAGACCCAGCCATATGAAAATCAGTCCTGACCCTGTTCCCCATGGGACAGGAACAGGGTCAAGACTGATTTGCATATGGCTGGGTCTGAACTGGGGTGGCATGGTGAGCAAAGAACGATGGATTTAACCCAGATCTCTTGATTGGGGGTGAATGTATCAAGCCTTTCTCAGAAAAATGCCGGACTTGGGAAAGGATGCCAGGCAGACTGAATCTGCTGCACTTGGCTTCTGTGACCTGTTAGAAGGACCTGAGGAGTTTGGACACCCTTCCTCTTGAAACCCAAGGACAGGAAGGTCTCCAAAGATCATGAGGCTGATCCCATGGGCGGCTCCAGGAACCTAAAAAAGCTGAAAAGAAAGTTCCCATGAGGAATGCCAGTTGACCAGTGGCAACTGGACCTAGACTGAACTTTGCTGTTTCCCTCTGCCAGACACACTGAGGGGCAGATTTATCATTATTTCATGCAGCATAGCGCAGCAAGCCACCTTGCTGCGCTATGCTGCTGTGAAGAGAAAGGTCAGGATTGCACCGTATTTAACACAAAACTGCGCATTCCTGTCCTTTGCTTGTGCTGGCACACTATGTGCTGCCTAGCTCTAACTCAGACACCCTTGCACCGCAAGGGTGCTTGCCTGCAGACAGGACTGTTTTTGTGCATGACACCTTCCTGCACTAAAACAATCCCCTGAGGCATTTTCCTCTTTCTATGTGTGCTGCAGAACACATAGAAAGAGGAACAAGAAGGAGAAATAGAGGTATTTTTCCTCCTTACGCTTTACCCAGGGAGGCTTAGCGTTTTGACTCATTCCCAGGTCTGACAGTAATGGTATATCTGGGAATGAGCCAAAATCCATGGGTGGATGTGTGGGAACACCCACGCTCCACGCGAAATGCCTCCTTGGGGCAGTGTAACGCAACACAGCAATTTCCTCTGTGGTGGCCTTGCGTGGCTTGATAAATCTGACTTAGTGGTTGTGTCGCAAAGGCGACGCAACTCATTGGTAAATCTGTCTTCTGAGAGTCTAAAACTACTTCACCTGACATCCTATGGACATTATTACTGTCCTCCTGTGGTTGTTCAGACACCACAAGAGGTTTGGGACCTTTGCTCCAAAGTATTTGATTGGCCGTTACCAGAGTCAGATTGAAATTCCTCAGAAAAACGAAAACTTTGGATTTGGAAATTATTTCAAACTTCCTTACTTCCTGTCCCTAGCGGGCCAATCTACTTGGTGTATCCAACTTGGTGAGGCGGCACTGATGTCAAAATGTACAACTCTTTTATCTGATGAAATTCCACTCACTTTTGAGGCAATGCCATCCTGTGAGGGCCTCTGGTTGTCAATAGTTGGTAAATCTCTCTCGCTCTCTGTGGGTATAATGTTTTGTGCATCAGGTAGGATAGGGACGGAAAAGACTTCTTTAGTATTCATTCATAGTATTTTCCTTTTGTATTTAGACATCAACACAGTCACAATGAATCAGAAGTACTTCCATGTCTAACATATTTCTCCCATTTCCCATATTACGTATGCAGTGAGTCTGTAGCTAGCATGGCTAGGTTCATCATTTTCCACTTGGTAGTCACCATCACCACATAGGCTAGCTATGCCAGTGATTGCAACAATGTTGTTCTGAATCTGGGGCACTGTACTTCTTGTATGGTCATAAGGGCATGGTTTTTACTGATGCTGGCATTGTAAACAGGACCAGGCTTTTCTTCCACAGATGATTAAGCCAAAAGAGGAGAAAGGGACAAGGGAAGATGTCTTTTTCTTATGCTTCAATGAGAACAGAAACAGAAATGAGACCAAATTCTTCCAACATTTTCACATATAGAAAAAGAAAAATGCCTCTTTGATGTGTTTTATTGTAGAATCTTGCATATAAACAGTCCTGCCCGTAATGCAGGCACCCTTGTAGCATGATGCAAGGGTGCCTGCATTGTTGCTTAGCAGCAACCAGTGTGTAAGCACTGGAAGAGAGCTGAAGAGTGTCATATATTTGAAATATGGCCCTTCTGAGCTCTATCCCATTCACGTAATGCACCACAGAAACTTGCTGCACTGCGTCGCATGAATTCTTACTAAATTTCCCCCTAGACCCAATGCTGCTTATCTTGTGGCACAGTTGTGTCTTCTCCTTTTCAACCCTGGATTGTGGGGTTTGATGCTGTCTGGAAGGTGCACCCTACTACCTAGATCCATGTTGGGTCCCATGACATTTTTATTATCAATCTACCTGCAAGGGCACACAGCCTACAGCTTAGCTAAAGGCAATTTATTTATTAGGTTTTTCAGACAATTTCGAGGGGAGCCCTTGGGAGTATCCTGTTCCTTTAGCCTCCAGCACTCAATTTGAAATGTAGTATCTTTGTGCCAGCTTCCATGGTGGTGTAGTTTGTATTCTGTATGCTTGGGCTACCTCTTCCATTCAGTCCTTTGCCTTACAGAGCCTTGGCCCCTTTGATTTGTCCATTTTCCTCCCTTCATGCGCACTTCCATGTACCATTTCTCCTTAGATCCCATTCCAACCTGGATCTATTCACTGCATTTAGTCCTTTAGCTTCCCATGTGTACCCCTTCCTGGTGTTGTCGCCTCATCCCACCTCAATAGGGTATGAACTTTAGTATACTTCTCTTTCTGACTTACTCTTAATATTGTGTAATTTCTGTCTTCCACTCCTCTGTACATACTCGGAGTATCCCATGCAGTCAGTTGTTTTCCTTTCCTTCTTTATTCTTTGCTTGTGCCATTTTCTGCCCTGTATCCTTTCGTGCTTTGTTCTTACTTTGCTGTGTTTTTGTGACTGGACTCCTAGACACACTCATGCTTCCTACCTTCCTTTGGCACAATAATGCCATTTTCATCACTTGGTCCCAATCAGATCTTACCTCCATATCTATCCCCCCCCCCCCGCCACACCCCTCTTCCTGTGCAATTGTCTTCCTGGTCCCTCTAACCACTGCAGTTTGTTTCTCACAAGAAGTTACTTACATTTGGTAATGTCTTATCTGATAGAGAATCTACTTAGCTGCAGATTCCTAACCATAGGATATTCCCCAGGAGTCAGACTAGATCCAGAAGTTTTCAAGCAGTACCCTTGCCCACTGGTAGGTGGCCTCATTCGGCTCTGTGTTGGTGGTGTCTGCGCCGGCAATGCAATGCTTGGTGCCTATATATATGTCAGTTCCTTTTGCAACTTTCCACTCCAGGGATGCAGAGCTACGATGAAGACTAACAACTGAACTGAAATTCTAAGGCCCTTAGAAGGGTGACCCTCAAACTGTAATCAGTTCTGCGATCATGGAGGATGGGATGACCAGTAAGCAATCTGCAGCTACATCGATACTCTACCAGATAAGGCATTACCAAAGGTAAGTAACTTGTTCATCTGATAGATATTTCTAGCCACAGATTCCTTACCTTAGAATACAAAACTCAATGGGACTGAGCGGACAAAGTGCCTGTCACAAAGGACCTGACTGTCCAGGCAGGAGTGCTTGGTAGACATCTGCCGAGATGCCCATGTTGCTGCCTCACAGATGACCAGGACAGGGACTCCTTGAGCTAACGCAGTGGTCACAGCCTTCGCTCTGGTGGAATGAGCAAGCAAACCCTCAGGGGGTTGCTTCTTGTCCAATACATAGCAGTTATTTGTGTAGAGCACTATCCCTCTTGAGATGGTCCATTTCTGCACAGCCTTCCCTTTATTAACCCCTTCGTACCCCAGTCTCTCCTTGCCCAATCCGGACCCACAAGATTGACGTGGCCCCAGTCATTCCTGATCTTCTTGAGAACTCTGTGCAGAAGTGGAGAAGTGGTACTGATTCTGGGTAACACCCTTCATTAGCCAGGCTAGCTTGAATCCAGTGGCAAAGTGAGCAAGGGTCCCACGTCTGGGCATACCCTGCCAACTTAGGGTGAACAAAGCAAACACAAGGAGATGATGGACGGAGTGCTGAAACTTTTCAGACACTCACCCCCAGTCACAGATCTGGGTTGAATTCATCATCATTCTTTAGCTCACTTCGCCACCAAAGTTGGCAGGGTATGCCCAGACGTGGGTCCCTTGCTCACTTTGCCACTGGATTCAAGCTAGCCTGGCTGATGAGGCCGTTAGCCCGAAACCGGTCCCAGGATGCTTGTTTCCGATCCAGGGAAGACATGGCTTGGCAGTTCGGGCTGGACTGTTCGCATGAGGCACAGGGTCAAGACTTATTTGCATATAGCTGTGTCTGAACTGGGGTGGCGAAGTGAGCTAAAGAACGATGATGGATTCAACCCAGATCTGTGACTGGGGGTGAGTGTCTGAAAAGATTCAGCGCTCCGTCCATCATCTCCTTGTGTGTACCTTAGAGAGAGTCAGGTTTGACTTCGGCACATTGATAGTGAACTTCCAGCAAGTGCAGGAGGTTCGCCGTAGTCTTGAGATGGCAAACAACTGCCTGTTGTGAGCCCGTCTTCAACAGCCAATCATCGAGGTAGGGGAAGACTGGAATCCCTTACCTCCGCAGGCATGCTGCAACCACCGTCATCACCTTGGTGAGCACTCAAGGGGTGCTGGTAAAGCTGAAGGGGAGCACAGCAAACTGAAAGTGCTCTTGGCCCACCGTGAATGGCAGGTAACGTCTGTAGACAGGCAGGACGGGCATGTGGAAATATGTGTCCTGCAAGTCCAACGCTACCATCCAGTCTCTTGGATGCAGGGCAGACAGGACTTGAGCGAGCATGAGCATTTTGAATTTCTCATTTTTCAGAAATAAATTGTGAAGGCGCAGGTCTAGGATAGTATGAAGGCCTCTGTCCTTTTTGGGCACCAGAAAGTAGCGGCTATAGAATCTGTGACCTACTTCTGATGTCGGAACCCTCATGATTATGCTACTTGGCCAAAGGAGCCAACACTTCTTGATAGAGCAAGGAGAGGTGGTCCTCCATCAACCGGTTGTAAGTGGATGACATTGGTGGAGGGGTCGTCACAAAGGGGATGGATTAGCCCCTTTTGGCAATCTGTAAAACACAATGGTCTGATGTTTCCAAACTTCAGTGGTGCAGCTGGTGGCCTAACCACTGGATGCCCATGATGGTAGGAGGGCAAACTAAAGGGGCTTTGAGGCTATGGCTGATGGAGAGGTGGGGTTACAGGCCTGCCCTTTGGCTACCTCTACCAGGTGGTTTGTAGGACCCGCATCCAAGGCCATGAAAAGGCTGGGAAGGTATGAATGCAGTTGAAAACTTCTTCTGTGGCGGAAGGTGAACTGGGGTTGGCAAGGGGCAATGGAGAAGCCCAAGGACCTGGCCGTAGCTCGGCTATCCTTAAAGTGCTCCAGCATTGAGCCCTCCTTCTCTCCAAAAAGAGAATCACATCCATAAGTAAAGGTTAAGTTGAATTTTGCTGCATCTCTCCCTTCAGCAATGGCTTGGGCCTCCGAGACAATAGGCAGCACTTGCGCGACCAAGTCCCAGATCATATGGGAGTATCGGCCCAAGAGGCATGCTGTGTTCACTGACCGCAGTGCAAGGCTGGCAGAAGACGCAGAGGTCATCCTTTTCCCCAAAGGTGTCCAACCTCTTGTACTCTCTATCCAGTGGAGTGGTATGCAACATACCAGGTTTGACTCTAGAGTTGGAGGCTTGGGTCTTTAAGCTCTCCAGGGTGGGGTGCTAGGTAAGAAAACTGGGGTCCCCAGGAGTGGAACAACTGTGGCAGGAAATTGTACTATGCACAGGAGGCCCTATGCAGGGCTTCCACCAGGCCCCGAGTAGGACATCAGTAAGGGCTACATTAAAAAGAAGTTAGGGTTCAGATGGGGCGACGCCCAGCTGGAAGCACCTGTCGGGACATTCATCTTGACTGCCACTGCAGGCCCAAAACCTCAGCCTCCCTACACACCACCATAGTGAATGAGGCACCCTCCTCTGGAGCCACAGTAAGGGGAGAGACCAAGTCAGTGTCCATATAAGTTGTCCTCTGTATTGTCTAGGGGATGCTGGTATCCATAAGGTTCTGCAGACCCCTCCTATTCATTTCCTTCTTCAGGACTGTTGAATGAAAATGGCACTGGCTTTAGCCTGGAGTGCATGGTCCCAGCCGGCGCCGGAACCGTTCTCTGATAATGCCCACCTATCTCTGTTTCGGAGCCAGAAATGAGGATGGGGATGGCGCCGCAGTGGGGTGTCGGCGGTGCCAGGAATCTCAGTACTGGAGTGGGCACTGAGGAAGGTCTTGGTCTCAAAGGCAGCTTCGCTCCAGATCAAACACTGGATCCATGAGGCCCCACTGGTGCCGAAGGTGATAAAGTGAATGTATATGGTCTATCCGAGACCGGTAAGTAACGGCACCCAGGTAAATCTCTAATCTCACACAAGTCCGAGACAAATGTAAGGTGAGCACCGATTTACCTGGGTGCCGTTACTTACCGGTCTCGGATAGACCATATACATGCACTTTATGACATTCAAGATATTTCATCCTTTAGTTTGTTGAAGCATTTTGTTTGGGAAGAGGAGGATATATCTCCTGTAAAGACTTCTCACTCCTTCTTAAATTTTGGTGCCGAAGGTGAACCTGCCGGTGAGGATCCAGTGAGGGCCCTTCCTGAGTCTGTGGGGCCTGAAAGGCACTCCAGAGGTGTCGGGCCACCCAAATAAGATGTACATGACCAAAGAAAATCCTATCAGCTGGGCGGGGGTCGATCTGGCTCACGGGAAGTCTGTCTCAGGCTCTGCTGAAGCGCATGGCCTGGAGGGCCGACGCTCCCGCGCCTCGCCCGATGACTTAGATCTGTGTGGCGAAGTCGAAGATCTCTTCGGCTTCTTGGTTTTCTTCTTGCGTTGGGACTTACCCAACAACTTTGAATGAGACGATGACCGGTGGGTGCAGCTCGACTGGGATCTTGAGCATCGTGGGGTCATCTGACATCGGATGACAAGGAGATTGAGGGAATACTCCCTTAGTGCCTTAGGGTCCTTGGCTCGGCAGTACTCGCAGATCTTAGAATCATGGCCTTTATCCAAGCACCATAGACAAGCCAAGTGTGGGTCTGTTACAGATATCTGCCAGTGACAGGCACCACATGGTTTGTAAACAGTAGGTCTCTTTGGGGACATCCTGTCACACCAGGAGAGAAATCTCTCCAAAAATGTTCAATAAAATGCAAGAAAAAAAGTCAGAAAGCTACTAGGGTAGCTCTTCATGAATCAGTGGTATCTGGCATGGAAAGGAAAGAACTGAAGTCAGCATGCTGGAGTGGCTCCTATATAGGCTCAGACCATGCAATATCCGGCGCAGACAAGGCATACGCAGAGCAGAGTTACGTCACCTACCGTCATGCAAGGGTACTGCTCAAAAACCTCCGGATTCAGTCTGACACCAGGGAAATATTCTAAGGTGAGAAATCTGCAGCTAGAAGCCTCTATCAGATACACCAGTTTCTTGTGCCGTTCCCTGCCCTTACCCTTCCCATACACCTTGTTGTTGCTTTTACCTCTTCCACCCTGGCCCTACTCAGTCTGTACCATTTTAATTTCTAATCGCAAAACCCTCCATTTTCCTTGTGATATTTACTCACATTAGTTCTGACTATGCCTTTATCTTCTACTTGTGCCGTTTTGTATATTTTGCATGTCCCCAGCCATACATGGCCTAGATACTAATCTCTGTTACATCCTGCCAATAACCTTTGCTTGTTTCTTCTTGATAGCTCCATTCTCTAATTCAACTATTCTGTTCCTTCCCGTTACTGGTTGAACACCCATGCACTCTATCCACAAATGATTATTATTTTTGCAGTGTTTCTTCGCCTACTCTAGTATAACCTTTGGTGACCCCAGGAGTTTGTCTCTACCCACCTATGCACCTTACTATTATCTCTCCTGATTATACTGCACCAAAGTATCACTAAGCCAACTTCTTAACAGTGAACCTAGATATATTCCCTCTCTGATCTGAAGGCCACTCTGAGACTGGCTGCATGGGTCACAACGCCATGGCATTCAACATCCTTATCAGTGGCTTCTCCCCCTTGCTATGGGTCTCTTGTTGCATGTAGCTCAAAGCCCAACAAACCTACACAGGTGGGCCCCCTTCGCCCCTTGCCCAAGCTAGAAAGATAACTCTGCAGGACTGACCATATAATATTCAGATATTAGATTACTTTACACATAAACCTTACAAACCTTTTTTGCAGATCTCAAATCTGCAAGGTCTTAGAAACCCGGCTATCTAAATTTAATGCTAGCAAAACTTGGGCATCCTTACAGATAACGGTGTCAATGATCTGTTAATTTATCACCTTTATCCGTTCGGCGCGGGTGGGCTGCCATTGATCGGACTGAATGCCATAAATTTAATTTTTTTTTTTTTTTTTTTAAATTGGCACCTTCATAAACACTCTGACCTTGAGAATCAGTCCATCCTTCCCTTCCACTGTGAAGCACTCCTTTACTCATCTGTTACCACTACCATTCCAATAGGCTCCACTCCCAATGAAATATCATCAAAACTTAATTTACCTCTTCTATCCTCCTATGCCACTCATTCACTAATTGTGTTTTCTGTGCAGGGAAGAAACTGCTATTTAATTCCTATATCTAGAACTATAAAGCTATAAATTCTGATTGCTGCTTTCCTCTATTGGAGCAACCCAGTTTCCAAAAGAACATACAGGACAGGTCGTCTGACATCTACAACATCATACAGAGGTGCCTCCGACTATCACATTTTTCAGACAACAGCAAAGCCCATGAAATTACACACAATATCCCAATTTACCATATTAACCAGTAGGTATCACTACTACTTATCCCTGTTCCAATATGCTAGTTAATCAGATACCTCTGAGGATCAAACAACAATCCAGCATTCAACATTGTAACTTTTCAGTTCTGTCCAGATATAGTTGTTCTTTCCTGTACTCCTAATAAGAATGTTAGACACACCATTGGAGACAATCAAGTGGACACCATGGCACCACAGACGTGCAGGGCATGAAGCTGAAAGCAATTTGCATATTACACCACTAGGTCCACAACTCATAAAAGTTGACAGGAGTACCTGCAATGCTAGCCGTAAACCTGGGAAATATCCTGTCACCATATTTTTTTATTTTTGTGGCTGTATCATTTCTCCTCTAAAGTAATATTAAGCAGGAGCAAAGTGATTTACAGCTGTTAAATAACTATTTTGTGTTCTGTGCATTTGTAAATCTTGCCATTAACACAAACAGATTTGTGAAACAGATCAATAGCATATTAAAAGTTGCCATCTCAACTGCAAATGCACATGAAGGTATTTATTTTTCACCCTCCACCAACAGAACAAATTGAGCACACCAGTTGGTCATCATTTTCTCAAAAAAGGCATTAAAGCAAATTTTTTGTTTAACATCTAAATATTTCATTACCATAGCATGTCCATTCCATAACAGAACCATTTAGAATAAGTGAACCTAAACATGGCAACTGAACTGAAGATTTGATCAGATAGTTCTACCTCAGCCAGGCACTACTGATTAGGTATCACTATTAAACAATGGCAAACAAAGCACTACAAAGTACTGTTACAACGTTAATTAATATTCCCATAGCTGAAATGAGCTTCCGTACCAGGAATCGCCACAGGACCATAATAAGAGTAAATGTACTACAGAGATCCTCATAACCCCGTACAGCACCATAATATACTCTATTAATGTTATGCTGTGTATGCCACATTTAAAATATATTTTACTGAGAATTCTCAGCTTCTTATTAGTGAATATTCAACCAGCACCTCAACTGTAAAAGATGCAACACTGGATAACTGGCATTGTCTCCCGTTATCACAAGGGGAAAGGATATGACAATTGTATAGAGGCCTTTAAGACTAACCATATTTTGTGTTAAACAGTGAAAGATGTAACGTTTTTTTTGTATTTCTCTATTTTTATTTGTATTTTATATAAAGAACAGAGACGCAGAATTCTGTATAATCATTTAAACATTTTATCATCCCATAAAACGTATCATTCAAGGAGCCATAACTACGAATAAGAGCAAATTCACAGTAAAGCAAAACAATGCTATGGTATTTCCCTATATGGCAGTTTTGAATACAAAGGCCCACTCCAAAGTATGAATTCAAATAGAAAAGAGGAATTGTCAGCTTTACATCAAATCAATTTAGCTAGATGAACTCGTTGACAGCAATGGTCAAGGAACGTACAGTGGTCAATACATATATATCACACAGCGACTAAGAAGGGGAAGGAGCTCGGAATCGTAGGTAAGTTGAGAATGGTAAGTCCCAAATGTCTATAGGGTGGGAGGTCGGCGGCATTAATTTCCAGTAATGGGCCAATTGCTCTTGACAGTAGGTGACGTCTCGTAACCAGGACGCACCCTTGGGTGCAAGTTTTCTCCCCAATGCTTAGAAATTTGACTTTTGGACTTGAAGATAGAGCATGGCCGTGAGGCGTCGATGTTCAGTTGGGATGTCTCTTACATAGCCCAATAGACTGACTCGTGGAGTTGGCGATAGTGAGTGACCAGTTATCTGGTGAGTAGTATGATGTATTTCACTCCAATAGTCAGCGATTTTGGGGCACTCCCAGGCTAAGTGTAGGAAGGAAGCCTGGGGCACTGAGCATCACACACAGCGCGCCTCCGCCAGAAGGCCTATACGATGCATCTGTTCAGGTGTACAATATAGCCTGTGTAGGAATTTGAAATATATGATTCTGAGTCTGTAACTGGGCAAAAGGGCCCCCAGTTGTTCGCAGCAATAAGTCCATTGTGCCTCTGTAGGTAGGGGGGACTATGTCTGCTGCCCACCCAGCTAAGGCCGTGGGGCTGCAGGCGGTTGCCTTATCTTGCATGGTGGCGTACAGGCGTGTGACTAATCTATGAGGGAAAGCGTTTGCCAATATGTATTTAAGGGCATGTAGTGTAGGCGGAGGGTCAGGAAATGTAGTGTGCTGCACCCTGCAAGTGGCACGAATCTGATAATAAGGAGTGTGTCGAGCATGGTGGAGTCTCTTCAACAGTGCAAACGGGGGGAGGAATTGACCGTCAGGTTACAAATCACCGTACGTATATAGTTTTCTGCTATGTTCCCGCGCTTTAGCGCTTTCATCATGTAGGGCCGGCAGCATTGGATTGTGGGCTAAGGGGATGGAGGGGGCATATAGGGAGTGCCACTGAGCCCAGCAGCGGAGGCCATCCCATGCCCAGCGACAACACTTTGAGAATGTTTATGTCTGTCCCCTGCATGGTGTACAGTTGTGTTCTCCTGCCCCGAGTGCCTGACTGCGAGTATATGGAATCTTGATTTTTGATATTTGGTCCTAGCTTCATCATAATGTAGATTGTGCACAGAGGCCTGTACTTTGACATGAGCAGAGGCCTAGGCCTGTACTTTGACATAAGTGAGGCTCAGGACATGTCCGGTGACCTGGTGGGGAACACCAACCGTACTCTCATTTACTGAAAGAGGACTACTGTCCCTGTCATAGGTTTAGCATGAGCAGTAGTGGTGGTAGCTTACCATGCTTTGTGAATCCATAGTTCTTACCAGCCCTTTTTACTTGTATTAGTTTAGAAGAGGCCTACTGGGCCACTCATGTAGCAGTTCATGCATTAACCTAGATCCTGTTGCTAACATGCCAACTGTATGTTATGCGTTTGTGTCCTGTGTGGTGTATGCATGTGTTTAAGTGAGCCAAAAGAATGTGCACCTGTGGGTTTGATTTTGGAAGACCCTGGCCTCTTCACATTTGGAAGATGGTTGTTTTCCCAGACAGTGGAATTATACTGCTGACATTCCTGAAACTGGAAAGAGATCTAGACACCGAAGTGGGAGCAGAGGAGACATGACACCTATACAAATTCAGTCAGGATTTTTGCTGAGGGAAGATACTGATTACTCCCTATAACACTGCTATGTGGTACAGGATGGGACTGTTAAGGTGAAAGTGACCCACTTTTGGTGAGGTCAGCCTTTGGCCTCTTCCCTGATCACTGCTCATTGAGGCAGTTGATAGCCAGGTTCAGCGAGCTCACACCTTTGTGGCTCTGTTGTTGGTACTCCAGGCTGGCAACCACCTGGTAATGAGGAGCATCACTCTTCATAAAGACCAGCCTGGAGAACAGCTTGAGAGGACACTTGAAAGAAAATCAACCCAAACAATTTCTGAACGAGCAAAGAATCCACACACTCCTGTCTGCTTTAACTGAATAAAACTGGAGGCCACTGACCCACTTGTTGTTCCAGTTCTAAGTTCTCTTTGACCAAGGAAGGCAGGGCTCCACTGAGGAATGCAGTGCTACCAGAGCTGGTGTCAGGCTGAAGGCCAGATTCCACAAGGTGAGGGGTCATCAGAGAAGGAAGAAGCTGTTTCTCTGACCTAAAGCACCTAAAATCCAATCTACCTGATGAAAGAGGGAATGAGCCTGTTAAATGAGCAGGTGTCTGTTCAGGGAAAGTAAGACAAGTTTTGACAACCCAATTATGTGTGGGTCTCTCGGAGCAGGAAGGCTGAGGAGAGTGATCTGTCTGTCCTGAGGGGTGTGGGCATAGTGTTTCCATATGAATGCAGGAAGAGAGACAACGATTTTGTCTGAGCGAACTATTCCTGAGTGGACTGTGCTGCTGCATCAAAGAACTGTGCCGCAAATGCAGGCCTGGGCGTAGTTCGCGGAGTTTTGCTACGCGGAACTCCGCGAAGTTACAAAAAAACTCTGTGAAGTTCTGCGAGTGGCGGAGTGCAGTGCGAACTGCAGTTTGTGCTGGTATTCCTGCCGCTCGGGTAGAAATTCTACCAGAGCTGCAGCTCAAGCTCGCGAACTTACCGTTCGCGAACTTACTGTTCGCGAGCGGGGAAAAAACTCTGCTGCACATCGCGAAGCAGAGTTTTCTGCACTGCGCGAGCTCCGCGGAGTGCAGAAAACTCCGCAAACTCCACGAACGGAGCGAAATTCACCGCCCAGGCCTACGCAAATGGCCTTCCGTTGCATTGGCGAAACTGTGGCCAGGGCGTAATGCGCCACATAATTGACTGCTTACAAGGTGAACTGTTATGCTGTCTCTGGCCCAATCCCCATGTGTCATTCAAGTCCAGAAGCAGGCTCATAGAAAGCCAGAGGCCTGGGTCTTCACTGGAGTCCTTTCCGTACACCTCAAGTATTGCATCAGCGACCTCTTCTGCTACCTGCTGTGTCCTCTGCCCAAATGTGGGAAGAACCTCCTGTCAGCATGTCACCTCTCTGAAGAGGGAGCAGCATGTCATGGGAACTGACATATGTGGCAGGACTTTCTTTTCTGATGACGCATGCATGTTACTCTGTAGAGTGTGTACATACTAGGCTTAGGGTCTAGAAAACTAATTGTAGGAAGCTGGCTCTGTATATACTATAACAAAATGAGGTATAGTGTGCACAAGAGTCCAGTGGAACCCCAAAGGTAGGCAGAGGTAAAAGTAGATAGCACCTTACTCTCTATTTGTGGTAGAGTGGGCAAGCAGTAAGGCTTTTTCAGAGGGTAGTGTTAAGCATTTGTTGTACACAGTCAGCAATTGATGTCATTCACTCAAAGACTGAACTCAGACCAATTTGATTTGTATAAAAATATTATTTATTTATATTTATTTTCTAGAACCAAGCAAGCCTGTCACAGGTAAGTGTAAATGGTACTTTTCAAGGCAGGTTGAACAATACAAGCAAGCTGAATGAAAATGACTGTTACAAGTTTGTAAATAATTTCAATACAGTAGAAATTACTTTTGATTACTTTTCAGATTACTTTATGGATTACTTTTTCCACTCAGTGTGATATGCCGAGATATCACACTAGGACATTTCCTAGAGAAAAGGTAAGTAAAGCAGTTTTAAGTTATATGCAGTTTTTCAAGTTCTCATACAAAACCAACTCCACACTTAGAACAATTTTCACAAGAAAACAGTCAATGCAGTCCTTTGGGAGGAAATGGAGTTATCGGTTTACAGGTAAGTACTTGGTTGTGGGAGTTGGGTTTCTGGGGTTAGAACCAGGGTTCCCCCAGGGTCGAGGATGCAATCTCAGAATACCCTCAGCAGCACTAGGGCGGCCGGGTGCAGAGTGCTGAGGCCCAATGTTATCCAATGGAGGATAGGGAGCCTCTGGTTGGTGGCTGCTCATGAGCAGGCCACAAGGTTGTGGGACCTAAGCTCCTGGAATTATGCTCAGGGCGACGGGGGATCCAGTTTAGCACACAAGGTGCACCCACAGCGGCACAGGGGCGGCCGGGTGCTGTTTTGGCGTCATGGGCCTTGTTGTTTTCAGTGGGAGTTGCCGGTTTTGGATTTTGGCTGCAGGCTCGGTCCAGGAAGATTTCTGGGAGGAACCAACAGTTGGGCAGGTAAGTTGGAGGGCTCTGGAACATAGGTGCACCTCAGGTTCTCTTCTCCAGGGCGAAGTGCGGCTGGATGTAGGGGTGTCTTTTGAGGTCGGATTTCACCTTACCGGGCCACTCGCGGTTGGGGGGGGTCTCCGTGCAGAGGCTGCAGGTGATGTCAGAGAGTCCTGGAGGGGTCAACCCACGGTGGACTCGGACTCTGGAGCACTGGGGGACCTCGCTGTGACCGGTGGGCCACTCTGACTCAGGCCGTAGGAGTCGGGTGCAGTGGTGGTTCCAGGCGTCCGGTTTCTTTGTCCTCAGGAGCCTCGGAGTCTTTCTTGGCTGTTTCTTTCCAACAGAGCTGCTGTTCACAGGAGATCTGGTCTTTGCGGAAGGCAGTCAGTCCTCCCAGGGGTTCTGGAGGTCGCTGGCTGCAGGACAAGGAGACTTGGCGCAGGATTTCTGGAAACTGCAGACGGGCCGGTAGGGCTGGGGCCCAAGTCAGTTCGTCTCTGCAGTCTCCTCTGCTGGGCATCTTCTCCCGTCCTCCTTCTTCGTAGGTTGTGGGAATCTGTCAAGGCTGATTCCGAAATACCGTATTTAGGTGGCGTTTTAGGGGTCTCGAGGTCAGTAGCCAATGGGCTACTGACCTTAGGGTGACTATACCCTTGGTGTGCTCACCCCACGTGGGGGAATGGGCACAATCCCTAATCCTGATTGGAGAGTTCCTGCCATCTGCAAGATGGCAGGCACTGGAGAGTGGGCTTCACCTCACCTCCCCCACCTGAGGGGTGGGGTTGGCAAAGGTGGGCACACCTTCTGGGCTGTGCTAAATTTTACCGCCTGTCTTCCCGCCGAAAAGGAGCGGAGAAAGGAAGGGGGCATGCTCCTGATAGCAGGAGAGGCTGGAGGTCGTGTTACAAAGGCAGCAAGGCCTTTGAAGCTCCCCTGCCACAGATGGCTCTTCCTGGCCTGGGGGAGGTGTGACCACCTCCGCCCAGGAAAGGCTTTGTTTCTTGACTCTGGGAGCGAAGGCTCCCACCCCAGGGGTCCAGAAACATGTCTCGTGGTGGCAGGCTGGTGTGTACCAGTCAGGGAACCCACCAGAGGCTGGTTGTTTTACAGGGGCATCTCTAAGATGCCCTCCGAGTATATTGTTCATTAAATCCCACACTGGTTTCAGTGTGGGTTTAATGTGCTGAGAAGTTTGATACCAAACTTCCCGGTTTTCAGTAAAGCCATTATGGTGCTGTGGAGTTCGTAATGACAAACTCCCAGCACATATACTCTTTATGGCATTACTGCACCTACAATGTCTAAGAATTGGTCTAGACACTGTAGGGGCACAGGGCTCATGCACCTGTACCCTCACCACTGGTATAGTGCACCCAGCTAGAGGGGTGGCTGACATATGCCAGGGTAGTGGGTTGTAGGCATGGCACACAGGGATGTGTGCCATGTCAACTCTTCACTTAGTTCTGTACCAAAACATGCCGCCTGCAATGGCAGTGTGTGTGTAAAGGTACAGGGCCTCTAAGGGTGGCATAATAAGTGCTGCAGCCCTTAGAGGCCTTCCCTGGCAACAGTGCCCTTGGTACCCATGGTACCTTTTACAAGGGACTGACGTGGCCAGAGAGGTGCCAATTGGGGGTACAAGGTACAGTTTTGGGAAAGAACACAGGCCCTGGGAACCTGATTGGCAGGGACCCAGGGCACATCAAGTCAAAGGACATCAGAAATCTGGCAAAAAGTGGGGGGTTACTGCAACAGAAACCCAGCTTCCTACACTAATGCTTTGAATGGTGATAATACTTAACAGTGTGTGCAAGATGGTTATATTATTTTTGAAGCAGTTAGGCTTTACTCACACCAACAAATAACAGCAGCGCAGCAGAGGAAACTTCCATTCAGCTGTTCAAAGAGCTATGTGTAAGGAGCAGCATTACAAGGTCATTCAACCCAGGAAAGAGCAACTTTGGAGGCATGTTTCGATACATTTGCTTACCGTTCAGACGTGCCTCTAACTGAGGCATTGCTTGTTCTGTGGTACAGATATGTGAGACTGAACAACAACTTCCACACACATTTCAAAAGAGAATTATTGGGGAGAAAGGTGTAAATAGACCTACGAATTTGGGAGGGGAAGACAAGAGGACTGGTTGCTTGGGGAAAATGCTAGTGCCCAACTGCTAGCGTCAAATGTATTCAGTGCTACGATATGAATTGGCGTAAAATAATTAGGAAAATACTACTCCTTTAACTCCAAAGCTGCTAATATTATCGATATAGGTGCTAGGTTTGGTTTAAGCCAATTCATTACTAATAGTAGCGATGTGCAAAATAAAATGTTTTTGGTTTTTCTAATGTTCTTTTTATTTGATAGTATGACTGCTGGAATCATTATAATATATTTTCCCTTATTCTGATAGACAAGGTTTTTGTGTGCAGATTGTCCAAATTACATATGCTATTATTAGAAAACACCAATAGCTATGTATGTCGACTGCTTTCAGGGGCCAGGTTGAGGCTCCACACATCTACAAATACTCCTTACAGATAAGAGCTTCAAAGGCAGGACTCTCTGACTCATAAAACTGAGGATCTAGATGAGCATAACTCATTGCATAGAAGTGTGGGTACACCTGTCTTTTTTCCTGTTCTCTGAAGGTAGTGTAAGAACCAAGTTCCCCTTGGAGTTATGCGATCTTTGTGGGTGTGCCCTGTAATTTGGGGGTTCACGATAGTGCAGTAGGTCCCTGCTGACCACTCGCGGTGGGCTGAACCAATTTTACTGTGGTGGGAACTGACACACAGGTCTGCTTGAGATTATTCAAAAAGGTAATCAGCACCTGACCCTTGTTACTGCCCTAGAGAGCTCGAACCCAGAAGGATGGGAACACCTGGGAGAGGACGACTAGGACACAATGCACAGTAGCTCAGTTACGTAATTGTAGCTATAGCCTGTTCTGTGAAGCGTTAAGTTTTACATGTGTATAAAATTATTTTTCCTAAGCAAAGTAAAGCAATGGATTGGACGATCAGTTATTGCGCTGCAGGCCAATTGACTTCTGAGTTTGCATACCCTCACACTACCTCACTGAGAAGCCCACAACTGCTTGCCTTGCTACAACTGAGAGTGAAGTGTTACAGAGATTGTACTTAGCCCAGTTTGCACAGCCAAAGGTTCACTGTACCCCTTTACACCAGAGGCAAATGACCCCAGGCCTCAGGCCCAGTAGCCCCTGCTTGCCCTGTGGCCACCCAAACAGGCTCAGACACAAGAAACACTAAAAAGATGAAACTGAGAACTCTGTCAATCTGAAGAACTTCTATTTATTGACAACCATTGTTGAATGCATTGTTATAGGTAGTTTAGGAAAAAACCTTATTCATCATTGCAACAACAAACATTGGCAAAGTTTCAGAAAAATAATGTTTTCAATAGTCTTTTCTAATATGCCATGACAAACAAGCCAGGAAGGGAAAGAAGTGTGCTATTCTAAAGGCACAGAGGCCTGCACCATTCTATTAGATGATTTTGCAGAAGCCTAAGGCCCTTGAGTTTCACAAGCTTCCACAAAACTATCACACTTTCCTAGACAACAGCATGATCAATCCTTCGTATCTAGAACTACTTCGTCATATATGTATGCATTCTGCCCATCATCTAAATATGATCACTAGGCCCGCCCAAATCAAGGTGAATTCAGTATCCCAAAGTCCATGTTTGTTTTAAATTCTTCATAGGATATTGAAAGGGGGAGGCGCAACACATTTCCACAGGTGTTTGCTTCTGGGAAGACATTTGGACGTCGCCATTGCATGCATGCAGAAACTCTATTGATGGTTGAGGATTAAAGCCGAGTGGTGGAACTGTGTTAGCGCCAATCACAAAACACAGAATATCTTTTAATTTGGCTTCACATGCGAGCTCTAAAAGAAGAGAAAAAATATATATGAGTCAAACTAGCAAAATTGCGATTATTGCAACAATTGAGATAGTTTTTAATTGCATCTGCTAAATTAATACTTCAGTAATGGTTGCTACGTGAATAATAAAACCCCTGATGATTTACTATGCTTCATTTCACAAAACAACTCATCAAATCAAGATTATCTGTTCTTAACAACAGAGAACACTTCGAGATCTGGCGTGAGAGTATGTTACCATCTCCACAATCCTGCTCGCCTTCCTCTCCCTTTAACAGAAGTTTTCCCATTGTTTAACATGAAGTAAGCATCAGTATTCCATGCTGCCTCACCTGAATCTGACACTCTCTCTGGATCTTCACACACACCATGGTTTATACAAACACTGCCGACAAGCCAATAAACTTATCTCAATACTTGGGACTGGAGGTAGCTGCCATCTCCACTGTGCAAAGGCTATGCTCTATCAGAGACCCACACAGCAGACCCAATCATGCTCTATATCTATTTGTATTACTTTTCCTTGATGCAGTACATGAAGCATCATTACAATGGGGTAGCTACCATTTTACTGCCATGACACTACAATTAAGCTTGAACAGCATTTTTAAGAGACATATCGTGCAAAACGAAGAATGAATTAAAGCTGGCACAGACTTTCCACTTTTGGATGCATTTATCCTTGTGTCCTTACAATAGATTTTACTCTGTGCAAATAAAACGGGGAGGTATATCCCTCCTTATCTCTCTTTCTCTACACTATCTTTAGGAATTCTTAGATACCATGCTTGCCATAATAGGCTGGTTTAAATTATAGTTTCAACTGATTTGTCTCATCATTAGTTGAGCTATAACATAATGAAACAATTTCATTTGCCTTCACAATCTTGGAAGTAATCTCTCCAGTAACCAATGATGTGTTCTTCCTGTAACCGGTAGTTACTGCCTGATGAACCGACTTTAATGTTAAACATTCCATTAATGATATCAGTGGTGATTTCTTGTTCCATCCAAATAAATGCCTCTTCAAAAAGTTGTTTATGAATTTCCATGGCCTGGAGTACTCCCAGAGTTTTTAACCCCTCCTTCAATCGGCAATAAAGAATAAATAATATCTCATTATAATTAGTCAAACTATTGGTCAAATTATAATTTAAAAGTAATTCAAAAATTAATATATGTCAATGACACTTCTAGAATTCCTTTAGTGCCCTATGTTCAAGCTGTTTGTAAAAAGATCAGTCTAAATAGGAATAGGTATCTGAAGTCGAAAATTCTGTTTGTGAACATTAGAGAACAGCCTCAATGAACATTTATTGTGCCAAATCATTGGCAACAAAACTTTGGTCACAATTTGCGACCAGATATTTTATGATTTTCCGACTGATATGTTGGTTTTTAAAATTCCACTTTGGAGTGGGTCTTAATTTGACCTACATCATGACTATTAAGGAGGTAAATAGAAAACTTCAACTTATTACAATATGTGGCTGTCAAACCATGTCTCTGATCACCTTTAAATAAAGTAAACTTTTTTTTTTAAAGCAGCCCATTTTCTTTAAAGGAAACAGGTAAGTTAAAAAAAAAAAAGGTTATTTTTTCCCCAAGTCTGTTTGAGATTTAGCAGTGGATCTTCGGCCTACAGCCTACTCTAGAGCAAACCCTTTTCTTTAACCTTCACAAAGGGAATGGAGTATTAATTTTGTGAATGAAATACTACCTCAATTTGGGAGGCAATAATTTCTCAATCCTTTAAACAGGATTTTATTCCAAAAATGTTGAATCATCTCATACAGATTCAGTATTTTGAAGGGACACCAACAATACGCTCCTTCAAAATATCAACTTGGTATGGAGTCACGAACCGATTTTAAGAACTAATGCAGAATGTTTTATGATATTGAAAACAGTGGTTTGTGACCATAGAAAATGTACATCTTGCTTTTGGTTAGTAGAGTAGCATTGCCAATAATCAACACTGACTTTATAGTATTTCAACAGTATGACTGAAATTAAATCAAAGTAAATTCGAAGGGATGGGGTTTGGCATTCTGGCCAGACGAACATGAGCCTCTGCGGGCCTAAACTCTTCTGTTTGCTTTTGGGAACCGACTGAGACATCCAGCGTTTGAACTGACTCCATCAAGAATTGACAAAGGCAAAGGGCTCGTGAATGTATCTTGATCGAGCAAAGATGACACATTGATAGTGAAGAACCGGAGCGGGACACACCATATTGCAGCAAAAATGGCATCCGCCACGAAGTACGTGCCTCACTCAGCCACATTATAATGCAGCCAGAGCATGGTCAGTACCTTATTCCCTGGCCTTCGTTCTGCTGACAAGTGATGATTAGTCACCCTGTCTACTGCTGGCAGGGGGACAAGTAGAAAATACCTGGGCTGCAGGCTGCCTATGTCCAACCCTGATAAGATGGGGCCCGGTGGCTGAGTAATGCAGAGGGCTCTCTGAGGCAGACTGCAGGGGAGAGCCCACTTGGTGGATTGAGGGGACTGATATTTAGCATGGGTGGGATCAGCGGTGACCCGAATTGGCTGAACAAAAATATTGTGATGAGGCAAAACAGCCTGGCACAGTGATTGCCCTGAATTAAATCTACAATTTCTTGCCTGCCTGATGCTCCCCTGTAGAACAGAACGTAGACGTTTTGATGAGGACATCTGCTTCTGGTGCTGGAGCAAGGGCTCCCCTTAAACACAAGCACAGACTGGAGTCCGTTTTGTACACTGAACTCCGAGATTGCCGGTCCGACAGGGAATAGCTAATTAGTAGAGAGTTAACACACCCATATCCTTATATAGAACCTCTTGCCACCTAATAAGGCAATTAAGGAACTTAAGATGCACAAGGCCCCTGGTGTCAACGGCAATACAAGTGATTTCTATAAGACATACACAGCGGTGTTGGTACCAGACTTCACAGCCTTATTTAATAGTATTGCGCAAAATAGTACACTTTCCCAATCAATGAGTGAAGCCCCACTTACACTAATCCCTAAACCCAAGAAAGCTCACAGGCTCTCTGCTTCCTACAGACTGATAGCCTTGTTAAATCTTGATGTCAAATTTTACTCTAGAATTCTAGCAGGAAGGCTGAATAACTCCATTTCACAGCCCAGTCACGATTTGTCTAAGTAAGACAGATGAATGATAATGTTTGAAGAATTGCCCAGCTGGTGGAAAAGGTCAACAAAAATAAGATCCTGGTCATATGGTAGCCTTAGACACTGAGAAAGCCTTCGACTGGGTGGACTGGGTCTTCCTCGTGAGGACTATAGAGAGGTTTGGTCCCAGATTTATAGTGATGATTTGGCTGAATTACAAAAATCCTATGTCCCACAACCTAGTGAATTGCAGAAGAGAGGGTACCAATGGGTAGGGAGACAAGGATGGGCTACCCACGCTTCCTGCTTCTTTATGCTCTTAGCATAGAACCCTGTGCAGCACATATTAGAGCCAACAAGGAGGTGGGAGGCATAACCTTTGGACAGGAGATTCATAAAGCATTCTTGTTCGCTGATGATGTCCTCTTATCCCTTACTGATCCCTCAAGATCTCTACCTTGAATTCAACACATTCTTACTTGCTTTGAGGGGGTATCAGGTTTCAAGGTGAACATAGCAAAGTCAATCATTTTCAACTTTACACTATCTTGGAGCAAGGTTGATGAACTAGCACTGAACACCCAGTACCAATGGACAAATAAAGCAAGCACATACCTGGGTGTTATACTAACTCCTAAGATTGAGGCCCTTTACAAAGCTAACTTTCCACCGCTTCTACAAGTTATATGAGAGGACGGTCGGAGGTGGTCCTCTCTTTACCTATCTTCGTTGTGAAGGCTAAATTCCATTAAGATAAACTTACATCCTCTAGTTCTCTATCTTTTCCAGGCATTTGCTATAATGGTCTGGAGGGAATTGTTGGCGTCCCTTAATCAGTTGAACAGTTGTTTTATTTGGCAGGCACAAATGGCTACACTCTCCTATGAACATACGTGACTGCCTAAATATGGGGGGTGACTTGCCCTACCAGACTTGACCTTATACTACAGGGTAGCCCAAATGAGGGTGTTAGTAGACTGGGTGCTCTGAGAAACAGAGAAGCATTGGCCACATATGAAAAGGTTTGTGATAGGATGCTACATTTGGGACTGCTGTTTAGAAACCTCATCTCTTCAGTAACTGGTCTTTGGGACTACGTGATCTAGCCAGTGTCGACACTGAGCTGGCACGGATTTCCCAAAACCAAAGCAAGACAAGATTTGAATCCTATGCACTTGTTCATTGCACCAGATGCATGCCAGCTGTGAGAAACCTAAAATCTGCGCCCCGCTCCTCCGTGAATCCCTTACTCCCTGATCAGCTGAGACTGCAACCTTTGAACGAAAGCACCCCCTTCCAAACCCACACTCACCCCTCCCCACCACTGGGTCAACTCCTCCAGATGCACTCCATGCTCCAACCTCTTTATAACGCATGGCACAGAATGTTCACATTAGTACCACGAGTGAGCACACAGAATCCAGTAAATTTGTATAGCCCATTTTTACTGATTTACATTGAGGTGGTAAAAAAAGGTGGCGTTATTTTCTAACTCATGGGTGCTCATAATTCCCCCATAGAAAAATGAAAGTGTGCATCAGCCCATTCAGGGTTTGGACTAGATAGCAGCAGCAGGTACACTGACCTCTATTTTAAGAGAGCTGTGCTTCACGTTCCCATTGTAAGGCATTGACAAAATCTCATTCTTGAGGATGTTGTAAACATTTCATTACTGAGAAACCAGAGTACGGTACAAGCGAGGGCAGATGACATTGTCAGAGCTCTTTGACAGAGGGTCATCATGAGACCTCTGTGAATGACTTAGTGATGTGGCTCCGATTCGGAGTTCAGGTTAGTATTGATGCCAACATTACCATAGCAGTGCATGCCATGCCAGACCAGGATAGAGGTGAACTTTCAGAGCTCTATAGATGTCTTACTAGTGGAGGAGTGGTGTGTCACAGGCTTGAATTGAGGTGGCGAGAGCTGGAGCGCCAAGATGGCAAGATGGGAATCTGAAACTACTGTTCTAAAACCAGGCTGCGCTAAGCCGGGCATGCTCTGACCTTATTGCGGCACTGTCTTGCATCAAACCTTTCTACCTAGCTGCACAAAATAAGCCAATGCCTTGAGCTTCTCGCATGCAAATCTGTGCATAACTATCTAGTCATACGTCCGGGTCAGATACCCTAAATACAATGTCCCCCTACACCACCTGATTGTTCTTCATCATCACTCTGTGCCCCCCTTTAAAATTCTCAATGATTGACTCAATTAGAACTGGCATCAGTATACAGTTAGTGTTCAGGCCTAGCTGCAATGGCATCTGTAAGTTACCGACTTGTGCTAATGTATCTTCACTGTGGGCAATTGTTGTTCACCTTTCTCGAAAACAGGTCCCTATCAAGATTAATTAAAAGCTGCAGGGTAACCACTGCTGAAGAAATGCATCTGCCTGATATATGCCGGGAAATTAGTTTAGTAAGTAACGTGCTCGTTGCTGGCATCTGTGTGCATACTGAGGCCCACATGTTTAAAACCTGGAAAGGCCAATTCCACTTTTTGGCCTTCTGAGGTATTGAGAAACTGACCACAATTGTAATTGTGTAATGTAGGCAGTCAGCATGACGGAACATTCATCTAGTTTAGTCTGGCCATCTATATTCGTACCGTGTTCAAGATCGTCCACTAGATGGCTTCATTTCATAAAGAAGGGTCCAGACCTCTACGGTACCACGTTTCACTGCTTACAAATGGAAACATCTGATTTAAAACAATACAAGAAAAAGTAGTTACATTAAGAACATATTGTTCACCGCAGAGCCTCTCTTACTGTAGCATAACAAATCACAGCTTAACATGACAAAGCATAGCCGACTAGTAGAATCCCCTTACCTGCAATACGGGGTAACGCTGTACTGAGCTCCTCTGCCAGTACTTATGTGCAAGGGATGAGGTATGCGATATGTGAAAGAGTATTGCGGAATCCCAGGCTTAATTTTGTAGTTTCACTATTTGCACCAAACCTACCGTACTGTGTGGCATATAAGCTGAATGTTCCCACTGGCAAGAAGGAAGCAGGAATCCACGTGGCTTTGGTACCTTTTATTGGGTGTCCTCTGCGTACCTTCAATTTACAAAAGATATTGTATGTTCCAGAACTCAGGACCATAGAGGTAGACAAGCCGTCTGCCGTGAGGACATGGAGCAGCCTCAGGACCATAGAGGTAGACAAGCAGTCTGCCATGAGGACGTGGAGCAGCCTCTCCCCAGGTCAGGTTGAGGGAGTCTTCCAGGAGGTAAACCAGGGACCATAACGTAGGCACGTACAACCCTAGCAGTGTTGGGAATCCCATCACACAAGGGACCCATGCACAGCACAACTTTTCCTATATCTGTGAGATTACCTTTCTAATTGCCATTTTCGAGGCCCCCTCATTACATTTTGCAGGGGAAGCCCAGTCCACATCCTCTCACTTATGCATGAGCTGTGAGCTGCAATCTACACAGCCTTTCATTTCTACACACTGAAGCCCAATCCACAAACTCTCCTTTATACGCAAGCTGCCAATCTACAGCCTGTCATTCATACATGTAGACACTGCAGCCCAGTCCACAGCCTTTCAATAAACACTGTTAGTTCATAGACCCGTGTTTTTGCACATTGCTGTCAGGTCATAGCCTCACATTCATGCACACTGCTGCCAAGTATCGTATTGTAGCGTAGTATTTCTATAGTGCTTTTTACACGTTGACGAAGTGCCAAAGCACTTTCAGAATGGTCCAGTATGTGGCAACTCTATTTGTTGCGCATGGCCAGAAAAGGATGTTGGTTGAGGTGTCAGCTGTGAGTAGATTTGCTTTAGACTTGGTGCAGCGGCACATAGGAGTTTTTTGTAATTTTTAAATGGCCAATGATGATCCTTAATCTCTTTGGGAGTGTGCTTCAGGCCTTGCATGTCATGAAAGATTAAGAGCTTCACCAGTGGAGATTTTGGTGTGGAGGCATCTAGAAGTGACATAACCCCAACCACTGATGTCACAGTTAAAGTGGTCACTACTACATACTATATGGAATGCACCCATGCCATATATAAGCCCAGCATATGGAAGCACTATCAAGCCAATCTCTGGAGGCAATCTATAGCAATGTAAGTATTGTACAGAATTCACCCAGGTGTGATATATGCCCAACTTCTGTAAGCCTCCAATGGGTTTTAAGTACAGACCACGGAGTAATCCTTAGCGTATAGCAAACTAAGGACTGCCTTAACTGCAAGCACACCACAAAGGTGGCTGGGACAAGGGCATCTGTAGGAAAAGGTGTTAGGTTAAGTAAAAATGGAAGGAAGGTGAGAGGAAGGGGGAAATGGTAAAAGGACAGTGATCGGGTCGTCAGGCAGTAAGGACCGAAATTCCGGCCCTAGACCATAACTGGCCTTTCCAGGCCTAAACCGGATAGATGCCACAGGAAGGTGCCTTAAAACATTTACCCTTAACCTGGACACCCTAGCCCGTCACTGTTGGAAGAGGTGTTAAGTGTGTGCTCAGGAGACGGTCAGATGGATAGGCACCACCAGCATGAAGAAGGAGACAACTGAGGAAGGAAAATATAAACAAATCAGGCCCAAGGTAAATATTGCTGGACAGTAAAATGATCTCCCTAGCAGCAAATACAGTATTTCACTTTCATTACATAGCCTCTCACTCATGCACACTGGCACCCAGACTGCAGCCTCTCTTTCACGCACACTGGCGCCCCGATCACAGCTTCTCTTTCCCACACACTGACACCCAGACCACAGCTTCTCTTTCACGCACACTGCCACTTAATGCACGCCTTTTCAGTGATGCACACTGCAGCCCAGCATGCACATGCTGCTCAGACTATAGCCTCTCATTCATGCACGCTGTTACCCAGTCAGTAGCCTCTCATTCATGCACACTGCAGCCCAGTCACACCTTCTCATTGAAACACTGTCTCCAAGCCCATAGTTTCTCAATCATGTACACTGCTGCACATTCTACCGCCTCTCATTGATGTACCCTACCGCCCAGTGCACAGCTTCTCATCCACATACCAGCCAACCTGATGATTATCAAGTGAGGCTCCAAGCCCTTTATGTACTTAAGTCACAACATGCCTTGCAACAGACAGTGCATGCGCTGTGTACTAGGCTCGACCTGACAACAATATAAATGAGGGTGAAGTCCGATGTTTACCAGTTTGAACCCATTACAGTGAATGGAAAATATACAGTTCTGGGAGGGAGAAATATGTTTGAAAGGACAATGACCTCCCCCCCACCTTAGTCGATTAACATGAGGAGGCTGAATACGAGTCAAAAGGGGGTGGAACTCGTCAGTGGAGGTGAGTTGAAATGTGCATTCATGCACAATGCTGCTGAGTCCACAGTTTCTCATTCATGCACACTGCAGCCCAGTCACACCGTCTCATTCATGCACACTCATGCCCACTCTACAGTGTCTCATTCATACACACTGATGTCCACTCTACAGTCTCTCATTCATACACACTGATGTCCACTCTACAGTCTCTCATTCATACACACTGATGTCCACTCAACAGGTTCTCATTAATACACGCTGTCTGGCCCCGGTCCAAAGGTGAGCACTGATGCCCAGTCCACAGCCTCTGATTCACACACTGATGCCCAGACGACACCCTCTGTTTAACACACGCTGATGCCTAGACCACAGCCTCTCATTCATACACAATGCAACCTAGACACAGGCTTCTCGTGCATCCATGCTCACTCTTGCCAACATTCTGAGAGCAATAAGCAGTTGTCGAAGTGGGGAAAAAAAGTTGGGGAACTGTGGGAGGAGAATCAGATAGTGGGAATAACCTGAGGATTAGGTCAGTGGGTGGAGTCAGAGGTATGCCCAGAAAGCACATCCCAAGTTTTAGTATTTGTTTGGCATTTCACTGACCAGTTACAGCTTATTATGTTATTTAATTCAACCAATGGACACACATGTTTAAGGTATAATATGAGTTATTGACATTAAAATGCATTCACAAAGTGGGATACCTTACCAATCACAGAATGTCCCAAATATGCTTAAAAGTGGAATCACAAGCCATTTGTCTCCGAGCCATGCAGTTTCTGTCATCAGCACTTCTCCTCCCTTTTTCAACAAGCGCAGTTCAAACATGACTGGCAAAATATCCCAGTTGGCAAATGTTTTCCACATAATTATGGCTCTGCCATACCTGCCACATAATACATCATCTGCTGCATAATCTGACGATTTTAACTAAAAGCTTTTTGTAGTTCGAACAGATCAAAAGATACTAAAAATGTGATTTATGTTGCTGCAAAGTGGAAGGCCCTTTGCAAAGGTTGACTGGTCACCTTTCTCACTGCTGCATTTGTACGTTACACTGGTTCTAATGAGGCAAAATCTTTGCAGAGACTGTTAGTATGTGTAAAAAGTTTAAAATAATAAAGTATCAGAAAATGTACTGCATTACGTTGCTGCCTTTTTTTGGTGTATAATTTAGTCAACACTGTGACATAGTTTTGTCCTCTATTGCTGCATAATTCCAGTGGCCCCAAAACATGCAGCACATGTTAAAAGTGCTTGTGCATGAAGCAGAGAGACTGTAAAATTTGCAAACTTAGAGGCATATTTACAAAGAAGTAACGGAGCGTGGTGTTAGCCTTCTTGGCTTAACACCGCACTCCGCCACTTCTGAAATGCAGGGCTGCACCGTATTTACAACAATAAGGTGCAGCCCTGCGTTTCCCTGCGCTGGTGCTAAATTTAGCTGCCTAGTGCTAACGCAGGCACACTTGCACCATATAGTGCAAGGGTGCCTGCGTTGTGGGGAATGATTGTTTATGTGCAGTAAAGGTGTGCCTTCCTGCACATAAACAATCTTAAATAGCCATATGTAACTTCTATGTGTGCTGCTTTGTACAGTACACATAGAAGTTGAAACTCATCATTATAAAAATTATAAATTTATGTGCAGGAAGGGACACATTCCTGCACATACACAATGGCGGTTTGCTGTTTTTATGTGTGCTGCACAATGCAGTACACATAAAAACAGCAAAAACGAGGAGAAGTAAAGTATTTCTCCTCATTGCGCCCTGTTAAGACCAGGTTTTCCATAGTCTTAATTTTGGCACTGCCCCATATTTACGTCACTCTTGTAAATATGGGGCAGCATCAAAAATAATGTTGCTGCGGTGGAATGCCTACCGCAACACCCATTGCCCACCCCTTGCACACTAAGTATAGTGTAAAAGGGTGCCTTATTTACAAGGCAGCGTTAAGCCACGAACACTGCCTTGCAAAGAAGGCAAAGCCTGTATCGCCACCACAATGTCAAAATAAAGGACTTCGGGTGGCGATAGGGGCTTGTAAATATGCCCCTTAGTTTGGTGTGCGTGAAAATCCTGCATGGCCGATCCATGGTGAGTTGCAC
Organism: Calotriton arnoldi; assembly: GCA_963921515.1. NCBI lineage: Eukaryota > Metazoa > Chordata > Amphibia > Caudata > Salamandridae > Calotriton > Calotriton arnoldi. The sequence goes on along the minus strand of CAWUFW010015158.1, from coordinate 17,264 downwards.
CACTACTGCTGAAACAAGGCTAATAGAGGTACCAATGGGTGAGGCATACTGGTCTAAAAGGTCCTGAGACCTCATTGACAAGAGTCGCTGTTGCTCTAGGGTGTGTTGCTTCATAGGCCTGCCCGCAAGACTGGAGGTGAACTCAAGTATGGATTGTGGTGGACAGGCCTTCAAGGTTAACTCACACTTGCCACTACTAGGGCCAAGAAAACAGGGCTTTTGAGGTCTAGCGGGCCTTCTAAGGTCTTGCATTGGAATGTGCTCCCTCAGGAGAGTGGTCTGGTGGACTGGTCATAAAGGTTGAACCTGTTCCCCAGTTCCAAATTTTGCAGCTCTGGCCATAGTGCCACATCTCTCCCCCACTGAACACCATACTGCTCCAATGAGAGAAACTCGCACTGCCTTCAGCTACAACCCAATTGTGACCCGCTATAAACACCCAGATGTGACTCAATTCAAATTATGCACTAGACATGAGTAATATGCTGCCTGAAACAAACAAGTAATAACATCCTGGAAAAAGCAAACACTTATAGGGAATGCAAGATTAAGTAAGCATGTGAAATGTAAGCAGGAACAACATTTTTAAACTCATCCAGAAATCAATTAGTGTTTCTGCCTGAAAAGTTAAGGACATGACTACAGGGCCTGGAAGGGACAAGTTTCAATGTTCATTGCTTATATACTTACAAAATGGAAGCAGTATAGTTTAAAAGACCACATCCCTGAACACACAGCTGCCTTACACATTTCATAAACCAAAATAAGAAAAACAGCTGATAAGGAGCACATTAAACGTTTAGCTTTCCACTCCATGCATCAACCAGATACTGCAGTACCTCTGGTAACAGTGCACTTCCACATCCAGGGAAAACAATGCTGTTCAAAGAAAGAGGAGAAAATTAAAGTAGAGCTTCACTGGCAAACTTTGTCAAGTGGCGCTAAGGTGTTTGGGTGTGTTTAAAACGAAGCTGTCCACTTTGAAACCACTCTATCTTGCTTTATTTCATTTTTTTTCCGTACGTTAAACCTTTATCTTCTGTCCGTCCCGAGGCTGCCATTTGGAACAGAAAAGGTCGGAAAAATACTAAATTTGCGGCAAAAGCGTTTCTTCTTTTCAGATTCTTTTCTCAAGCGAACAAATAAAGGAGAGAAAAGAAAGGGTGATAAACGTTTCTTGTAGTCACGGTCTTCAGCAAATGAGGAGGAGCGAGACATGGAGAGAATAAGGGAAAGAAAGAGAGAAACGCTGGTGGCAGCTGCCAGAAGTGGACACTGTCCTTTTCTTCTCTGGGCAAGAAGGGAAAGAGAGTTGTTTTCATTCTCTGCGCACCCGCCCATCCCTGAAAGACCGAGCCTTATCTAAAGGCCTTCGCTAATTCTGCCATCCTAGGACACATTAAGAAAATGAAAAAAGTAGGGCAACGGATTCTGTTAGCTCATCGTTCTAAAATGTGTTTGAGTCAAGTGTAACGGCCACACACACCGCTGCCTAGTCCGGCATCTCCTATGGGGACACCGCTCACCCTCGCTCCGCTCCGCCCTGGGCAGGGCTTGGGTGCATTTACACCGGTCCTCAGCACAGTTTCAGGCAGATCCGAGTGGCTTGTCCATCCTTTCCGTCCGCAAGCCTGGCCCACTGGGCTGTTGCCCCCAGAATGGTACAACGGCGCTGCCTGTGACGGGGAGAAGCCTCTGGGCTCTCCCACGAGATACAATTGTCGGAGCCCACACCACCCTGCCATGTAACCCCTCCTCCTTCACACACTTAACACTGCGGCCTCTGGGAAAGGGCTGCATCCCGTCTACGTACCGTTGCTTCCAGTCCTAATTTCTGTCCTTGCTGCTGCGACACAGCACCGGGGCTGCAGGGCTCAGCTAGGCTGGGGCTGGGTGCGGCTGTTGGGCACTGGCAGGCAGTTGATCAGTGCCAGTGCCACTGCCACCAAAGGCTTTTGCACCTCTTAGCTGAGGCTATGGCTAGAACGAAGTAGGCCTGAATAGAATTATGGGTTGGAGCGTGGGGGCAGGACCACATGCAGGGGCCTCATTGGTAGGGCTTTGCCTCTAGGAGATTGACAGCCCTGCGATCCAAATAGCACAGCAGAAAAGGGTATGACTGGACTGTGTTCTCCTTGTTTCTGCACGTGTTTTTCAATGTGCTCCTGTCCACAACCCCTCCTCTTGCGGAGCTTGCCTTGAGCTCCTCTGTAATTGGCTGTTAGTGTCATGTGCCTTTCAGTGCATGTTATACACACAAATCACCATATCCAATTCACTCACACTCTTATCCAGTTCATGAAGTATGCTATGCAACCCAATGTGATTCGTATCCAATTTCAGTGATGCCCATATTCATTTTGAGAGCAGAATTATTTGCGTCACTATTATTCATATCAATTTCAAAATTTGTCATATTTAAACCAATCTGTAATGGTCATTTTTTAAATTTGTTTGCAAAACAGTACACTTGCCTGCAGTAAATGACAGCACCTTAACACATCAAGCTGTATATCATTTAATACGTTACCAGTCCAGCAGTAACCCTCTTTTCCCACAACATCTTTTTCACACCCCAGGATGGCACCTCCAAAGCACAGTGGCATTAATCAAAGATGAAATGTGGCCGAGATGGCACTTTGGGTACTATTACATTTAGAGCTTTTGTCCAGCAATAAGTGTGTATAGACATTCCCATCAAGCCCCCATTCCTCTGATCCAGCGGGTTACTAGCAACGAGCATTCATACACAAAATATTCACTTGGGCCCATACATTTATACTACGCTAGCAATTTCCGCTGGAGGGTCAGTTGTACTCTTTATCAAATCCCTGCTACCAATTACTTTCTGATTGAAGAGTAATGACTTACCAATGAATCCTTTGCTAATTGGGAAATTTAAAATGAGTGACGTTCCATAAAATTCATAATTTCTGAAATAATCACTGAGTCAAGAAGTTTTAAAATGTTTATCTAAAGATTTTAGCAGAGTAAAATACAGAACCACATGATACTTAATCGCATATCAAGGATGAAGCATAATAATCAATTATCGATCAATGACGGTCCCTTAGGAAAGGAGAAGATAGAGACAGCAGCGCAACTAAGGTTTGCATTTATATTTACCTAAAGTGCGAGAACCAAACCCCTTGGCCAAGGAGTTGGAAAAGATAGGACCCTGGAAGGATGAAGAGCAAAGACCTCCTCCCGGATCAGGACAGGACCGGTGACCTCTCTATCAACGACGCCTGCGTCGTTCCCTCTCTGGTACTTCGCTTCTCTCCGATTTGTCCCGTGTCTTCCTTCTAAGGTACTCCGCCGCCCCCACCTCAGGACCTCTCTGGACAGCGGTTCAGCCTGCAATCGATCAGCTTGTACGTCTGGAGCCTATGCCTGTTCTCTGAGCTCCTCCGTATCCTCTCTGCAACTCCTGCGTCTAATTAACTAATTCTATATCTATTATACCCTTCTACGCCCATGTACCTCCCCTAAATGTTGCAGAAATATGGGACCACTATTTCTGATTGGACAGGGACAGGGGGTTGATCCTCACACCATATTGATTTAATTCATTTTTCTTAAAGTCCTTTGTTTTAAAATACCGCCCATCAATTTTAATACATTTGCTTTATTTCCCACCCGTCTCATGACAAAGTTTATTCATTCTTCATGTACATTGTTGCATATTAGTAGGGACATTTATGTGTACAGCAATATTGGCCATCAGGTCATGGCCTTGGACGACGTCCAGGTTGGCTTCATCCTTTTCTTTCTGGGCAGCCATTCAGGGAGCATGCGCAGAACCATTGTCACACGAGTTTTCAGTTCACCAACCCCAGGCCCAAATTTACGAACTAATAAAAGTCAAAGAAGAAAATATTAAAATCACAAATAAAATGTTTCACTGTATACCCACTCTTTCTACTCTATTCCCATTTATTTATCAACTCTATCCCGCGTTAGTAGCGTTAGAATACCACAGTTTAATTGCAACACAAGAGCAAGCTTGTAGCACGTGAAAACATGTAGCAGCCATTTTAATGTACACTGCGCAGAAGCACGAGTTTCCCACCAAGCAAAGAAAAGACGTCACACCACGTGATATGGTTGAGACATGCGCAGTAAAGTTCCCGCGTTTTAGCGGCCATTTTAGAATAGACAAGCGTTACTTGTTAATTTAAACACATAAGCAAGCTTCCTCGCTACTTATATTTGTGTGTGTAGTTATTAGTACAAACAATACAAGTTTTAATATTAATACTTTTGAGAAGATTGCATCCGAGCAAGTCTCATTTGTGAGTCCTTGCTCCATCACCTCTTCCATTTTTCAAGTTTGGCCAAATTTTTAATCGGTTTCGATGCTATTGATCAGCCCTGCCAAGTGCCTCACATCTCGCATTAGAATAACACATTTTCAGTAATGTCCCTGCATTATCGCAATGCCTGAGTTTGTCACCCAAAAGTGTTACTCCTCGCAGAACTTGCACAGCTGTTCAGATTAAGGGTTGCTTTGAACCATGTTCTGAAGTGCCTTCCCGCAGTACACAGTCCTTTCTCTTCCTCTGTTTAGAAAGAGCTTAAGGCTTATCTGTACAGCCAGTTTGAGTTGATGGGCAGCCATTATTCTATGTTTCACTGGAGTGACTGGTCCCTCCCCTCCTTGTAACGACAGGATTCAACATTCTAGCACTCAGCCAGTCACGTGCATTTCTCTCCAGTTCTAGCACAAACATTCTGAGAGACCGGTTCCTGCCCTCATTGTGAGAGTGGCTGTGATGCAGGACTGGTCACCAAATAGCAAATAAGTTTTAGATGAGTCTGCATTGGACTTGTCAGTCCTGGCGGTTGAATTATCCAGTTGCAAGTGGTCGACCCAGCCCGGGCACCTCTAACTTGCATTATGGACGATTGGGAGTTCACACTGAAAGTGTGAGTGCCCTTTCACGACAAGGTAAACTGGCTCCCGCTCATGGCCACAAATAATGTTTTGCTTTTATATCTTCTTACAGGAATGTACGGTTTAAAAATTTAACTATTGGTATTTTCCAACCTAAAATGTCTCCATATTAAAGTGCTAAATATTGAGTTCTGAAGGCTCTTGGTTTGCAAACTGTTAAACGCATTCATGGCCCCTTTTCCTGTAATGCTCGCCGCACTTGAATGGCAGGTGGTCAGCAGAAATCACTGTACAACTCTGCAAACAGCCCGGGGTCGCTTCACACTTCCAGGAAGCCAAGCTTCCCCACCACAGCCACACTCTTTATTTCCCTCTCTATGCCATAGATGGGCTGCAGAGAGCTCAAGTTTCTGCTGGCTCAACTGATCACAGCGCTGTCATAATTTCTATAACCCTGCTGCCCCCCTTCCACACTCTGGTGTTTCTTTTGTGTCTGATGGTAGTGCTTACAAGCAAGCACTCTAGGTCATGTGCATTGCCCATGCTGCTCATCTTTCCACCAGGGAGGTCGAATGTTTCTTTGCCACTCAGCATGTCCCTTGCCACCTCTTTACTTCCTCAGTGCCCTTCCATTTCTGGTGCTTTGCAGAACTTTTAAGATCTTAGAGTTTCTCGTTGCTCAAACGGGTGCCATTTCTGATATTTATTTAGCTCAGCAAGGATGGCAGTAGCTAATCCTATGTTTAAAGACTTTACTTTAAAAATGGGAAAACACTTAGTGCCCCATTACGATGTCAGGCGGAAGGCCATCCGGCAGCTTGTCGGTAGTGTTCTGCTCGACATCTGAGGCATCAGTCCGACCGCCGTATTAGGATACAGGCAGTCCGACTGATGCCTGCGGCGGGAATCCGATCTGCCTCTGACAGGCTCAAGGAGCCCGTTGGGGCTGATGGCGGATCGTAATCCCCAAAATGGAGGAGGTGCCTGCTCAGGCAGCACCGTGGGGATTACGATGCACATTTCCGGCAGTCTTCCTATGGCGGTCCGACTGCCATAGAAAGGCTGTCGGAAATGGACTTTGGGGGCCCCTAGCAGGGCCCCCGTCCCTCCGCACCCTTCGCAATGAGGCCTGGTGCCCCCTCAAACATAAATCCATCATGTGGCAGGCACCGCATGGTGCCTGCCACATGGTGTATGGATGTTTAAAAAGTGTAATTCTCCTATTGTGGCTTGTGCTGCAGCCCGCAGGACAAGCCACAATAGGAAATATGCACTTTCTGACTGCCGTGAAGGCGGTCGCATCCTAATTAGGGAAGCAGGACCGCCGACTCCTTCTCGGGCGGGCCCATTACCGACATGATGCCGGTCGGACACTCGTCCAACCGGCATTGTAATGAGGCCCTTAGTAACTTTCTAGCTTGGTGTGGATGGAACTGTACAAATCCTATGCTTAAAAACTTTCCTAGAAAAATTTACATTTGAGGGAAGCAGATTCGGTGGTCGGTGGTGTTGTAGAGTGCTCCATAGAAAGGAACTGCTCTCCACGTAAACTTGGTAACTACCCAGAGTTCCCTGCTTCCTTTTATGCATAATTTATGCTGCACTCTAATCCTGAAACGATGAAGATATATACATATTTGTGTGCACACACAGATGTATATGAATATATATATATATATATACACACAAAGGAGCCCCCATCCCTGCAGGGCGGCTTCACAGAAACGGGCATGGAGCATCCCGTGATTTGGCACAGCAAAGAAAAAGAGAAGTGAAGCCCAACTAGATAAATCACTGGCTTTATTGTGTCTCAAGGGTGGCAGAGCATCAATCCTTACGCGTTTCGGCCATTGGTCATGGCCTTGCTCACAGGTGAGGAAAGTCTCATTGAATAAACTCGCACTATTTAAATCACAATGATCACGTGACCCGGTGCAATCCTACAATTCCCAAACTGCACCCAGGGTGTTGTTGCAAACTGTGGTAGATGTACAATAATGCTGAATAGCGTCTTGATGCCAAAGTCTGATTAAAATCATTGCCCAGTGCTTAGACTGTGACGTGATGTAGATCTTGCTGGATAGCATCCCAACTCACAGGTTAAAAGTCTGAGTGCACTGTAATGTTCAAAAAATGAAATGTCACGTATAAATTGTGCAGTGTTTACCTTCCATGTTTAAAGTCCTCATGATGTGCTGCCCATGGTATCACCATATCTTTGAACACAATGCCAGAGAGTCCAAGTTGGCAAGAGGAGACGTAACACCGCTTGTACTCCCTTTCGCACTGCCGTGCAAAAATACCTGGGAAATCCTTTTTGTCTGCACGTAGGCGCGCAGGACATATATGTATATATCTATGCATATATATATATTATCTACTGGCGGTCGCCAGTAGATAGTTATAGTTAGGACCTATTTTCCATAGGAAATCCGCGACATTCTATTTGAAATAACTCTTGCGTCGGTTGACGAATCTTCGCGAAATTTTCAGACTTTATGGCCCGCTCCGGTCCGCTCCTACCCTGAAAGTCTCAGGGTGATTCGTCAAGCGGGGGCCGAGAAAAAAGGGGGGTCCCAAAACATGTTTTCCCCATTCATTTTCCCATAGGAAACTTTAGACCCGGCTACAGCCCGAACTGCTGAACGGAATTACACCAAATTTGGCAAAGAGGTAGTTCTTGGTTCAGAAAGAACCCTTTTTGTTAAATGGTGTAAATCCGTTCAGTAGTTCCTGTGAAAATAAAAATGAAAATCACATATATATCTATGGCCGCGTCGGATTCGCGCACCCTCCCGATCACGAGCTGCATGCTAATTGGCTGTCAACACTCCAAATCAGGAAGTGTTGGCAGCCATTTTGTCCCTAGGTAGAACCGAGGGACAGAAACAAGTGCACAAAGCGCAAAAAGGGGGCAGGGTAGAAACACCCTGACCCCCTAGGTCTGCTCAGGGGGTCCCACAAGGACCCCCTGGGCAGAAAAAAGCATTTTTTTTTTAAAAAATCGTCGGGAAGTGCTTAGGGTGCGCGAATCCCGCCGAGAAAAAAAAAAAAATCGCAAGTGTGCAAAGGCACAAAGGGGGCAGGGTAGAAACACCCTGACCCCCTAGGTCTGCTCAGGGGTCCCACAAGGACTCCTGGGCAGAAAAAAGCATTTTTTTAAATCGGCAGGATGCGCTCAGGGTGCGCGGATCCTGCAGAAAAAAAATCGAAGCGCGGTCTCCGCGCTTCGATGTTTATTTGCCCCGGGTGGGCCAAGTCCCGGGGGCATGGTGGGGAGGTTTAGATTTAATGTGGGGGCTTCTAAGGCTCCCCAAGCCCCGGGGACCGCCACCCCCGGGGCTTTAGAAATAATGGTGCGGGAGGGCTCTTTGCCCTCCCGCAGCCCCGAGGACCGCCACCCCCGGGGCTTCTTTTAAAAAAAAATTTTAACCTGTGTGGGGGCTCCAGCCCCCCACACGCCCCGAGGACCGCCACCTCCCGGGGCACTAAAGATTTGAATATGGGGGTCCGTTACGGACTCCCAAAGCCCCGGGGACCACCACCTCCCGGGGCTGTGAAATGGTTGGGAGGGGGCCGCGCGGCCCCTCCTGAGCCCTTGATGGCCCTGGGGACCCCCACCCCCAGGGCCGGCTCCTGCAGTGTCCCAGGGTGCCTACCCCCGGGACACTGTAGTTGCTATGACAGGACGGGAGCCTCGCGGCTCCCGTCCTGTCATAGCAAACTTGGTTTGCATTTTGAAAGAGAGAGCAGGAAACCTGCTCTCTCTTTCAAAATGCAAACCAAATTGCTTTTCCACATGGGGAGCAGCATGTTAGCTGCTCCCCATGTGGAAAGCTAATGCCGGCTCAGCGCAGGAGGCGGGGAGCCGGCTGGGACTGTGGGGATTGGGGACCCCACAGTCTCAACGAGAGGCCAGGCCCCGGGGATAGGGTCCCTGGGGCCTTAAATAGCCTGAGGAGGGGGCCACGCAGCCCCCTCCAAAATAATAAAAAAAAAATCGAGGGCATGCCCCGGGGGATGGGGTCCCCGGGGCCAATACAGGCCCAGGGAAGGAGGGCCACGCGGCCCACTTCCCGTTTTTTTTTTTTTATTTAAAAAAATAAATAAAATGCACAGGCCCCGGTGGATGGGGTCCCCGGGGCCAAAAGTGGCCAAGGGAAGGGGGGCCACGCAGCCCCCCTCCCATTAAAAAAAAATAAAAAAATAAAAAATGACCGGCATCGTGCCGGAGGCCCCGCCCCTCCCTGCAGTACTCTGCAAACGCGCCCCCTGGCGCGTTTTAGAGAAGGAAGTAATTCCCCTTGAATACTGGGGTCCCTGAGGCCAACTAGCCCACCAGGAACATCCAGTATGCGCCAGGGCTGCGTTGCAGAGAGGTGTACAGAGGCCACGCCCCTTTTACACCTCTCTGCAACGCAGCTCTGTGGCGCTTTTTAGAAGTACATGGTGGGCTAGTTGGACTCCAGGGACCCTCAGGATTCAAGGGACTTAATCCCCCAACTTAAAACGCGCCACGGGCGCGTTTGCACAGTGGTGAAGGGAGGGGCGGGGCTTCAGGTGACATGTGTGCAAACAGGCCCCGTGGCGCGTTTAAGATGGGGAATTAAATCCCCTTCAATCCTGAGGGTCCCTGAGGGCCAACTAGCCCAACAGGTACGTCCAGAAAGCGCCACAGAGCTGCATTGCAGAGAGGTGCAAAGGGGCGTGGCCTCTGAACACCTCTCTGCAACGCAGCTCCCTGGCGCATACTGGAGGTACAGGGTGGGCTAGTTGGACCCCAGGGACCCTCATGATTCAAGGGGACTTAATCCCCCAACTTAAAACGCGCCACGGGGCGCGTTTACATAGATGTCACCTCAGGCCCCGCCCCTCCCTTCACCATTGTGCAAATATTCCTCTAAAATCAGCCGAACTACGAATTCCTATTTACTCACCTGTTATCAGGAGAGACCTCAGTGCTGCATCTTTCAGCCCAGTACTGATCCTGAAAAGTAATTTTAACCGTACTTACCAGTAACTTGAATTTCCTTCCATAGGATATCATTGACTGGTTTCACTTGGAAATTCTTCTAAGTGTGGAGTTTTGGAACTTTATAATATTCCTCTAAAATCAGCCGAAATACGAATTCCAATTTACTCACCTGTTATAAGGAGAGACCTCAGTGCTGCATCTTTCAGCCCAGTAATGATGCTGAAAAGTAATTTTAACCGTACTTACCAGTAACTTGAATTTCCTTCCATAGGATATCATTGCCTGCTTTTTGCTGAAAAAGTTTCTGTCGATTTTTGAAACATACAAATATTCCTCTAAAATCAGCCAAAATACGAATTCCGATTTACTCGCCTGTTATCAGGAGAGACCTCAGTGCTGCATCTTTCAGCCCAGTACTGATCCTGAAAAGTAATTTTAACCGTACTTACCAGTAACTTATATTCCTTCCATAGGAATCCATTGTCTGGTTTTCAGCAGAAAAGTTTCAAAGTGTTGATTTTCACAAACTACAAATATTCCTTAAAAATCGCCTGTATGACTTAAACGCATTCTTTCAACTGTTTACAGGAGATGCACCAGTGCTGGATACAGGATCCACCACTGAGTAAGAAAAAGTAACGATAACACTACTTACCTGCTAAGTGAATTTCCTCCCATATGATAACATTGGTGATTCTATGTGAAAAAGTTTCTAAGTGTCAACTTTTAAAATACAATAATATTCCTTAAAAATCACTACTGTAACCAAAACGCTTTTACTCAACTGTTTACAGGAGATGTCCCAGGACTGAATCTAGGATCCAGTCCTGTGGTTAGAAAAGTAATCCATAAAGTAACTAATTGCATTTAACTAGAAATTCACATTGAGCTCAATGTTGCATTGTGTTTGAAATTGTGTTGCCCATTGCAACAACTGTAACTACTATACTTAAAAGTCTATTGCCTATTTGCAAATTATTTAAACTAAAGTAATTCATTCTGAGAAAGTATATTTTGTAATGTAATGTATAATGTAATTACAATGTAATTTAAAAAATAAAATATGTAAAAATAAATAGTTTAAAAAAATGTAGTAAATCAGTATCAAAAAAATAAATATAACAATTAATACATTTAAAAATTGTCAATTACAAAACCTTTGAAATTCACTGAAAAAAACCATAGGTTTCAGACATGTTATAGTTAGGAATTAGCATTTAAAAAACCTTTGAAATTCACTGAAAAAACCATAGGTTTCAGACACGTTATAGTTAGAAATTAGCATTTAAAAAACCTTTGAAATTCACTTAAAAAACCATAGGTTTTAGGGACAGTTATAGTTAGTTGGACATTTCACTCGTACAAAACCATAGAAATTCCCCGTTATAGTTAGTTCAGCTAACTATAACTCGCGCCCCCGCAATGCACTGCTGATGACGTCACATATTACATCACCCATGACATGGTCAGTGACATCACTGATGACATCACTGATGACATCTCAAATGACATCACTGATGACATCACTGATGACATCATCCACGTGATAATCTGATGCACCTCCTCACACCCTGATATAACCTTTGATACACCCACTCTAAATTCCAGACTGCCATTCGCAAAACCATAGACACTCCAACACCAATAACTACATACCCACTCACTGATTCTTAGGTCTACACACACATATCTACTCACTCACCCGTACAATCACTTATACTTATAGTCACTCAGTACAGGACTATTATATGCACTCATACACCTATATAAACACTCACACACTGCCACTCATCCATAGAGGTACTCACACACCTAGTCAGTCATGCAAAAAATTAAGCACACACCCATTTACTCACCTATACAGTTATACACACACCAGCTCACTTACTCATACAAATACTAGCACATTCTTACGCTCTTAAACAATCTATGATACAAGCACACACTCATCCATACAGTCACTCTCACAATCACACACTCTCGCTTATAGCTATTTATATACTCCAACACACATATATACTGCCTTTCACATATGTAGTTACTCACACATGTACCACTGGGACATACATTCACTCACTAACACACTCTTACACACACTTACCCACCCATACAGTCTATAACAGATGCACTCTTGAAACCATCCACCCAGTGAATCACCCACTCACACATCTATGCACAGAGTCGCACACACACCCCACCCACACAAACACTCATGCACCCATACAGATACTCAGACAACTAATCAATAACTCATATAGACACTCATGTAGCTATTCACAAACCCATGCAGCCACTTACACAGCAACAGACAGACGGATACAGACATTCACCCAGTTTAGTCACTAACCGATGCATTCAGTAAGATACGTTTAATCACTCACTTATAGAGTTAGTCACGCACCTACTAAATCATCCATTCAGACACTTATACACCCACTCATTCTTCAATACGCCTTTCCCTATATATATTAAACATATTTAAACTTTACAGAAACACACAGTCACTGGATGATGTCATCTGTGATGTCATTTGAGATGTCATCAGTGATGTCATCAGTGATGTCACTGACCATGTCATGAGTGATGTATATGTGACGTCATCAGCAGTGCATTGCGGGGGCGCGATTTATAGTTACCTGAACTAACTATAACGGGGGAATTTCACGGGTTTTGTACGAGTGCAATGTCCAACTAACTATAACTGTCCCTAAAACCTATGGTTTTTTCAGTGAATATATATATATATATATATGTGTGTGTGTTTATTTTTTAATGGAGAACCCCCTTTTTTCATTCCTTACCTCCCTTTACCTCTACCCACTTCCTACAACCAAAAATTATCCTCACCTCCCTTTACCTCTAACCACCTTTAAACCCTAAAATCATCCTTACCTCCCTTTATCTCTATGCGCACATAAAAAATTATCTTATTTACAAAAATACTTACCTGCCTGATAAAGTACTGTGTGACAAATGTAGAAATACTTAACTGTGTGGCAAATGGATGCATGTAATGGATGCGTGGTGAAGGCTGGTTCCTGTGTGTTATATTAATTTTAGTTACTTCGTTTTAGTTCTTATCATATCCTTTCAGAATATGTAATATTAATTTCAACATGTAATATTAATTTTAAAGCTGATCAACATAAGTTCAATGCAAGCCATATTCATTTAAACAGGGGTCATATTCATTTAAACATGGCTTGTGTTCATTTCGATATGTGGTTTATTCATTTCAAAGCATGCTACATTTATCTCACATAGTTTCATATTTATTTCAAAACGTGTCATATTAATTTTAAGAAATATCATGTTAATTTTGATGTGGGCCATATTAATTTCACCAGGTGTCATATTCATTTCAAAGTGGTTCATATTCATCTTAACATGTGTCCTATTCATTTCAATGAATGTCATATTTATTTCAATGGCTGTCATATTCACCTTAACACTCGCCATAATAATTTTAACATGGGTCATATCCATTTCAACATAGGTCATATTCATTTTAGTACATTCAATATTTATTTTGATGTGTATCAGATTAATTTCAAAGCATAATATATTCATTTTGACAAGTTTCAATTTAATTTCAGCATTGGTCATACTCATTTTAAGACATGTTGAATATATTTCAATGGGGCTCATATTAATTTCAGTGCATGTCATAGTCATCTTAGCACGTGTCATACTCCTTTCAATGGATGTCTCATTCATATTAACACATCTTATATTCATTCTAACATGAAACATATCCATTTCAACACGTATCATAATCATGTTAATGTGTATCATATTACTTTCAATGTAACCCGTATTCATTTTGATACATATCATGTTCATTTTAACGTTACTTGTATTAATTTTAAAACATGTCAAATTAATTTCAATGAAGCTCATATTCATTTCAACACATTTTGTATTCATTTTAACATGTTATATTCCTTTCAATCAATGGTATATTTATTTCAATGGATGCCATATTCATATTAACGCTTGTCATATTAATTTTAAGATGCAACTTTTCCATTTTAGCACATATCATATTCACTTGAATATGTGTCATATTCATTTCTATGCATGCCATATTCATTGCGACAAATGCCATGAGAATTTCAGCGTTGGTCATTCTCATTTTAAGGCATGTCAACTTCAATTCAATGGGGCTTATAATCATTTCAACACAAGCCATATTCATTTTAAATCATCTTCTATTTATTTCTGTATATCTCATATTCATTGCAATCTGGGTAACATTCATTTCACCACAATTCATATTCATTGCAACATGTGTAATGCTTATTTCAGTTTATGTTATATTATTTTCAATGTGCATTATATTCTTTTCAGGATATAATACAACATTTCAGAAACTTACATTCATTTCAATCTGTCATATTCATTTCAATGCATGCCGTATACCTCTTGGCATATGTCAGTCATTTCAAGAAATGTCCCATTCTGTCTGCTGCATATTGTATTCGTTTCAGTAATAGCTATATTATTTACAGTGAGGGCCATATTTTTTTCAATATGATTGATATATATTTCAGTACTGCCCTTATTCAGTTTGGAGAGTGTTTTATTCAAATTAATCACTAAGTAGCATATTCAATCGGCCAGGTTTCATATTTATTTTCAATTCAAGTCAGATTCACTCTGCCAGGTATCATATTAATTTTGACACATATTACATTCATTCTGGTGTGTGTCATATTCATTTTGCAGCAGGCTATGGATTTCAGAAGGTGTCCTATATGGGGATCTGTAATTTTGACATGAACGGCTTCCCATACCTTTGTCTCCCCTTAATCTGTGTTCTCTCTTTTTCTGTAAACATACTGGAATGTCTAATCTTGAACATATGGTCATTCAATATTTAACGCTTGAATATGTTATATATACAACATGGTGTGGGTTTTCCCATGTTTAGTTTAGTGAACTTTATCGTTAGTTAAAATATATGTGAACCTGAACTCATGTTTATTTTTGATCTAGGTACACCACTTCTGTCCTATATTTATGTCTGGACATGTGCCCATTCATTATCTAATGCTTTAATATGTTTAATGAGTAATATGGTGGGAGTTTCCTCATGGTTATGTATATGAATTATATCATTATTTCAACAACGTTAATAATCTTACAAAATGGGCGTAAGAATTCTGATTAATGAACAATGTATCAGTGGGTTGAGAGTGAGACCACAAACCAACGCAATATTTAGCAGCACCCTGGGGCTGATAACCACACTTTTGTGATTGGGCACGCATTTCTACGTATAGGAATACCACCGCTGATTATTTGTGACTCGTGGCACCCTTTTCATTTATCGCATCCCTGGGACATGCACGGCAACAAGTGCCAGCAACACCTTCCCACGCAGACATGGAATTCTCTTCCACAATTAATTAATTTCCTCCCAGAACGAGAATTTTGCAGCCCCGTATAGGGAGCACCTTCTCATAGTCTGTCTTCCCTCACTTCTGAAATTCCAACATGACAGTGAGCATCTGCAAGTTGACACGTACGCTCGTGTCCTTGACTGGTTTACACCGGCCTATTTAAATAACAGGATTCAGTCCTCCGGTTCCCCTTTACGGACCGAGACATTTCCTGAGTTAGCGGTAAGCTTTCAATGCGCTTGTTTAACCTCTGATATGCGTTCAGCTTTTTTAGCCCTTTTTCACCTTAAATCCAACACATAGTGAGCATCGGCGAGCTGACACGGACGCACGTTTATCTGTTTAGTTTATTTGATTTGTTTTTAACAGCAGGATCTGTTTCTCGGGTTCCTTTTCACGGAACGTGACGTTGCCTGAACAGTGATTAGCCTCACGCTGAGCATGCTTAGCTTCCATCACGTGCACAGTTATTGTTAGTTTTAGCTTCTGTTTGGAGTCAGTTTAACCAACCGGAACCTCTACCCTTCTTTTCCAACACAGAGACGATTGAATACGGAGCAAACTTTGCCCGACGCAGTGAATACATGAGATTTGAACTAATTTTAATGCCCAGCAGATTTATCCGGAATGGCCTTTTTTACTTGTTCATGGATCAGTACCCTCCCAAGTAAGTGTATTGATCAGGCCCAACCTAATCATTTACTACATAGGTAGACCCTTAATCATATTCTGAACCTGCACATTACTTTTGTAGGTGATTGCTCTCGCTCGCCAGTTTGGAGCCTACGCGCCCACACTCTCCTCTTCAGGCCCAATTCATGGGCTACTCATGATAATTTTTGGGGCCCAGGCCCTGTGTTTAGTTTTAATTCACTTCCTATATGGGAACTCCTAGTTTTTAAAGGTCTTTATACTCTATCTCCAGGTAACCAACCCCCCACCTTCCCTCTCCTACACTCCTGTCCTGAGGAAGACCCCGGCATAAGGGACTCAATAACCTACTACTCTTCAGGGGTCGAAACGTCGACATCCACCGCATTAGCCAGTTTGACCAACAGCGATTTATCACTGTGACTCTGTTTTAAACTATGGCTACCTAATGTTTGGTTATATTGTGAATAACTTGGCTGTAAATATGAGCCCTCTTGTTTTGTAAATATCTGATTTTGTGAATCGCACGCTGTTTCACTCACTCCCTCATCCTCACCTCAATCACAATACCCTCAAACCCACAAACCCCCCCCCCCTGTTTTCCTCCTGGGGCACTGTTTTAAATTGTGTTAACAAATGTTTTGAACTACTGTTTGTTCAGTGTGATTAAACAACACTGTACATCAAGTCCATCACAGGTCTTTCATTCTTTTTTCAAATTTTGTGTAACTTTTTGGTTCTTTTATGTGCATTAATCTGTTTACTGGGACCACTGTTCCAATGTAGAATCAGTGTGCTAGGACAGAACAGGAGGAATTGCAGACGGCTCACGGTGAGACCCCTGGGATATCCCATGGGTGTTGGCGTGAATCACCGCGGCTCTCTCGTGGCTCTAGGTATGGGCGTGAGATCCCAGCTCCAATGCATGAGCGTCTGGCACCTCTCGCCCAGGGCCAAGCTAAAGCCCAGGTCCCGGTGCCTCAGCTAGCGGCCGCACACGCACTAACAGGCCTGCGTACAGATCTGAAACACGGCTTTCACTTACCAGCGATCCGAGGCCACTAAGTAAATCTGATGAAGGCGGCCAGTAATCCCAGCCGATCCGCAGGCAGCTTTGCGGGACCGCCTGCGCGCTGGCCGGAGGCCGGCAGATCTCCGGCTCTGGTAAAATCAATCAAATCACAATAAACTCACAAGTACTGTAGAGCCATGGAACGGCAGCTCGTGGCTGGCGGAGGCTCGATCACTAGCGTGGCCAAATCTTTCTAGACCCGTACATATGTGCCTTCAATGGAGCCCCAGAGCTTTGTGGCACACATAGTGGATCCTTGTTTCA